>VZTJ01005625.1:848273-874237 GCA_013397795.1 Orthonyx spaldingii | reverse complement strand
GGAAGAAAAATCAGACCTTAGAATTGTTTGATTCATCTCAGCAGCTTCTCCCTGAGCCCAACGGGCATGGAGAGCCTTCATCCGGGAGAAGGGAAAATCACAGGAAATGGAAAACGTATCCAAATTGGGGTTTGGGGAAATATTTTAGAGGCTGCATTATTCATAATAAACTATTTCAAGGCACCTGCTCTGCATCCTGAGCATCGGCTGCAGGGCTGGCACCGGTGTCACACCCACAGGGCTGGCACCGGTGTCACACCCACAGGGACGCAGCACGGAAATGCTCGGGGCCACACGGCCACGCTCCTGTGGGGACAGACACAGGGTGGGGATAAATAACTCCATTGGATATTCCCTGATGAGGATAAATAACTCCATTAGGCTCCCAGTGAACTGGTTTATTATTATTCATTACTATTATTATTAATTATTATTATCGTCATTATTGTTATTGTTGTTATCGTAAGTGCTGCTTCCCCTGTTGCCTGCAGCATGACTCCACGGGGGAAGGAGTTTTCCCAGTTATTTCTGGGATGGGGGAACCTACCAGCTCTTCCACTCCTCTGCCTGCTGCTCCTCTGGGGCACCACATTCTCCAGCAAATCCCTGATTCTTGAGGAATTTTGCTGGGATGGCCTCAGTGTGGGCTCCTCTGGTCGCCTCCCAGGTGCAGCAGAGCACGGCCCATCCCCGGCAGTGCCCAGGCCAGGCCGGACCGGGCCGGGAGCAGCCTGGGACAGTGGGAGGTGTCCCTGCCCATGGATGAGCTTCAGGGTTCCTTCCAACCCAAACCATTCCAGCTCCGGGTCCCAGCCCCAGGAGGCCTCGTGGATGCGGGCAGAGCTCTGCGTGGGCTGCTCTGACCTTTCATCCTCCGAAACACCCGAAGTCTCGGTGGTTCTGCCTCTGACTCGTTGGCGAGGAAGTTTTCTCAGAGCAGCCCAGAGGCGGGACGGGCACCCAGCAGCGCCACCAGAGCCACCTCCGTGCGGGCACTCGGCTCCTCGGAGGGCCTGCGGCCGGGGGCAGCCCTGGGCCGGCCAGCGACAGAAGGAACAATCGGTCGCTTCTTCGGGGCCCGTTGAAAGCCCGGCCGGACAAAGGCGGCCTGTGCTGCCCGGATGTTTTATTCATGGCCGGCCTGGGCGCACAAACAAGCGCAGCTTCTTCTGCTGCCCTTTGTGCTCTGTGCCTGCCGCGTCGGGAAAGGCAGCGCGGGGCTGGAATTGTTGTGGCACCCCTGCAGCGGCTGCTCCCCCTTCCTGAACTTGGGACACGCTGGGTCAGCCCCAGGATTCGCAATTCTTTCCCAATTTCTCTCGTCGGTGACACTTGCTCATCCGGGGCTCAGGTCTCTCCACCGGGCTCCTGAGGGCACGGGGTCAGTCCCGGCTCCCAGCAGCAGGAAAAGGCCCCTGCAAACAGAGCAATAACGGCGGAGTCAGCCTTAGTCCCCCGATCGATTCTCATTGAATATTAAACCCACCCTGATCTTCCTGCAATGCTCCATTTCAGAGGGTGTCTGTCTTGTTGTGGGTACAGGATTCAGCCCCCCCAGTCCTCTCCCGCAGCTCCGCAGCCCCCGGCGGTGGCTGGTCAGTAATGGGCCGGTTCCATCCCTTCCCAAACCGGGATAACCCCGCAGGATGCGCGGCGGAGGAAGACGGGAGGCGAGCAGCGAGCTCGGCTGCCAGAAATACCAGAGGAATTAGCAAACTGGGCTGCAGCTCTGGAGTGAAACCACCGATTGGGGTCGGACGGTTCCCTCCCGGCCCCCTCCGGCCCCGGCGCTGCCGCGGAGCTGAACCGGGCGGGCTCGGGACCCGGCGAGCCCCGGGGCTGCTGCCGGGGCTGGAAAGCCTCGCTCGTTGCCCAACGCGATTTGCAAGTCAAGTGCGTTTCTTTCTTCGCTTTGTAATCGCTGAGCACTGGGAATGTCTCGCTGAGCGCCGTCTGAGCCGAGGTGTGCCCGGGAGCCTTATCCCTGCCATCTCCGGCCACCCGCGCCAGGAGACCGAGGGGATCTGTCTGGGCCTGAGCAGCTCTGGGTGATGCATCCTCCTCCTCCTCCGTGCGGAGGTGGCAGTGGCAGACACGGACCTGCCCTGTCCCCTCCCTCGCCGGGGCCCAGACGGGCCCCACGTGCCCCTGGGGCTCTCAGGAGGGGACACCAAACACGTCCTGTAATCCCAAGTCATTCCAGGCTCCTCGGGGAGAACAGGACAGAAAGCTCCAGCAGGACTCGGGCTCGCCCTGCTCCCAAGGGCCCAGAGGGAACAGCCTGTGCAAGGAACCACAGAATCGTGGACTCGGGGGGTCACAGAGTGGTTTGGGCTGGAAGGGCTCTGGAAAATCATCTCATTCCACGCCGTGCCAGCGATGCCTTCCACGAGACCAGGGTGCTCCAGCCCGGACACCCCCAGGGACGGGGCAGGGAGAGCTGGCACGGGGAAGTTCAGCCCTCCCGATATTTATGTGAGGGACATTCACACGGACAACGCTCAGTTTATGAAACACCCGGTGATTCCAGAATAGAGAGCGAACGGCCTTCCAAAGGCACTGCTAGGGTAACAGGGAAGGGACAAAGGGAGCTGTCCCTGGGGAACTCCCTGTTGTTTATTGGGAACAAAAAAAACCAAAAAACCGGCGAAGAAGGAAGCTTAGAAAGAAGATGGAGCAAATGCCAGGCGAGGGAGGCTCCATCGTGCCAGGAGCAGCGGAGTTCAGGCGGGCGATGCCAGCCCCGGTGACACCCAGAGCTGCTCCCTCCCGCACCGGGGCTCCTGTGCCAACCCCTCGCTTTGGCCGCGGAGCTGTGGCACCTCCCGGCTCCTCTCCGGGACATCAGCCCTGCGCCTCCGGAACTGCAGCTCTTTGGAAATTGCCCTTCTCTGGGGCTTTTGATGTAGCCCGGGAGGAGGTGCGGGGTGAGCGTTGCTTCACTGCTGTTTGTGCAACCTCGCTGCTGCAAATCCCTCATTATTCACGATGCTATCTCGCCACTTGATATGCAGAATAGCTCAGAGGTACCGTTGACTACATTTTTCCAGCTCTTTGATGTGCCAGAGATAACTCGTTTCTGTTTCGAAGCCATTAAGTTCGGTGGAAATCATTACACCACGTTAAACGCGGCGCTTGTTCTTTAATCAGCGCCCTTCTGGTTCCAGGCTTGGTGTTGCAACCTGTCAGACGTGGAAAAATATCCTCTGAACCCAGGTGAACGGTGCTGGAGGAAGTGAGAGCAGCTCAGCAGAGTTTCTGCAAGGTCAGAGCTCCGGGGCTGGATCCTCCCGGGAGATTCCTGTGGGGGCAGCAGGGCTGGGGGTGCTGTGAAAGGGCCCCCGGCAGGGACCAACTCCCCCCACATCAGACACGTGGTGGGTGCTAAAGCCACCCAGATCAGGCCCCACAGCTCATAAATCATCAAATCCTGGAGCGGTTCAGCTTGGAAAGAACCTTCAAGTTCACCTCGTTGCCATGAGCAGGGACGGCTTCCTCAGAGCAGCTTTCCCAGGGGGTTGTGCCCACCCTGAGGGCACAGGAACACGGCCAGGGTGTCCCACCCAGCAGAACAGGAGGGGAGCAGGGCAGCACAAAGCAGCAGCTCCAGGAGGGAGCCTGGCAGGGCCCTGCTCTGAAATCCAGGAAGAATTTCTTCCTGGAAAGGATGGTCAGACATTGGAACTGCCCAGGGAGGTTTGGAGTCACATCACTGGAGGTGTCCCAGGAAGACCTGGATGTGGCACTCGGTGCTCTGGGCTGGGGACGAGGTGGGGATCGGGCACAGGTTGGACTCGATGTTCTGGGAGGAGTTTCCCACCCTGGATGATCCCGGGGTTCAGTGCTCCTCACAGAGCCTCCGAAGCCGCGTGGTTTCCAAACACAGGTGGGATTTACTCGGCAAAACCTCAAACCACGTCAGCGTGCGGGACACGGTGAAGGTGGGAGCCCCTCTCCTGTGAGCCCTGGGTGCCAGGCAGGGCTGTGCCTACGCCGGAACGGGGCTGGAGCCCACCTGGGCTCCCACAGCCCCTGCTCGGCTCCCGTTGGCCTCTGCCCCTGCTCGGCTCTGGAGAACCTCGAGCCGCTCTCGTTTCCTGCTCTGCTGCGGCCTCGGCGTGTTTGGGGCGGCCTCCTGTGCCTGTGACACGAGAGCCCCGGCTGTAAACACCTCACCCCCGTCTCCAAAGGCTCGGTGGCGTTGTCCTGCCTGCGCTCCCCATCCCTTCGGGAGGGCCGGCGGCGGCAGGAGCAGAGCGGCTCCGGTGGAGCTGTTCCCCGCCTGGGACGGCCCCAGCGCCGAGCCACCAGCGCCTCCGGAGCCCTGCTCGGCTTGCAGATGTTTATCACGGCTCGCAGATGTTTATCGCGGCTGATACAGCTGCGCTGGCTCTTTGCACAAGAGGAGGGCGAGGATCTGCAGCGCTGAGCTGATCCCAAGCCCCGGTGGGGCAGGAGCTCGAAGGGCTTTGGCATCGCTCATTCCCGGAGCTCCCAAGCGCCTCCAGGAGCTGCTGGCTGCCCGCGGGCCACCGAGGCCTCCCCGGGGCCGGGGTGCCCGGTGTGTCCCGCCGCTGTTGTCACAGGGCAGCGCCCACGGCGCGGCTTGGGGTAAACACGGGAGCTGCCCGGTAATTACGGCCCTAATTCAGCCAAGCACCCCCACTTAGAAGGCACCTAAGCATGTGCTTAAAGATAATTACACGCTTAAAGATCTTTCCTGAATAAGCCTGGATTTAAGGCCGTGTTTGGTGTCTCCTGTACTTAACTGTGATTCAGCTGAACAGCCGCCCATCAGCCCAAACCCATCGGGAGGCGATTCCAGCGCTGCAAACCAAACCTCCCCGTGCCTCTCTCTGAGAGCAGGCTGGCTCTGGAGAGAGGAAAACAAATATCCTCCTGGTTCCTACGGCTTTGTTTTCCTGCTGGCGCTTCCCTCCCTGCAAGCCAGCGACTTCCAGGCTGTTGGGAACTGCAGGGACGTGAAATGGCTCCTCTGCCGGGCTGAGGGAGCGAGCGAGACAGAAACGCCTGGGTGGAAAGTGCCCCGCTGCAGGAGGCAGGGCTGCCCCAGCTCCTCTGCTTACAGTCACTTTTTCCACTGCATTTGCATCTCTCTGCTCTTTTCTCGCTTTCCTCTCAGCAGTTTCTGCTCAGCCCTCGAGTGTGAACCCGGGGCTGTGGCTGCTGCTGGCTCTGTCCCTGCCGGGGGTCACGGCTGTGGCTGGGGCCAGACACGCCCCCCCAGGACCCACAGCAGGGGGAGGCTGGACCCCAAAGCAGCAAAAACCACTGGGTTGGTGAAGGATGAGGGGCTGGTTGGAACCAGCTGCCCCTGCTGTGGCTTTTGCTTTCAGCATCATTTCTTTAACAAATCAGGGCAAGGCCTTGCAAGAGAAAAGGAGTTTGAAGCCGTGGTTTGGGTGTTTTGCTGCTGAAATTTGGCAGGGAGGCATTCCCAGACTCAGAAAACCCAGCAGAGCACCCCAGCTGCTTGATCAACCAGAGAGCCCAGAGACCTGCCTGGAATTCTGGCACTTTATCTATTTTGAGTCTTGGAGGTTTTTGCAGGGGAGCTTCTGGCACACGTCACGTGCTGGCCCCATCACCGTGACTCAGGCTCTTCCCACTGACCTTTTCTGTGGGCCACCCATCCTGAATCTGCTGGTGATTCCTGCCTTAGAGCAGTGGCTAACGCAGCGTTCCCAGTGGGAATTGCCCAGGAGTGAGGGCCTCAAGTGCTCTGAGGGTGGGGGGAGCTCCAGCAGCTCCCCCAGTGCTCACCACCCTCATTGTCAAAGCGTTCCTCCATGCCTGTCCTCCGCAGCACCTTCCGCACACTGGAGCAGGGATAATCCCCTGGAGAGAGCCCCAGGTCTTCTCCAGGCTCCGTTCCCTGCTGGGGGACAGCCCTGGAGCCCATCCTGTGCTGGGCACATCCCGGGAGCTCCGGACAGCAGCGATCCCTTGGCGGAGCATTCCGGCTGCTGCCAGTGCCGGTGCCAGGCCCCTGCCCAGCACTGCCAGCCCGGAGCTGCCGGAGCTGGATGAAGTTCTCCCGGCATCCATTAGCAACAACAAACAATATCAGCTGGCTCATTGTTGCAGGCTGGGTTATTAGTGCTGCAGAAACAGCTCCCCGGACACCCCGGGAGCCGGCGAGATTCATCTGCGTCTCATTAGCACAGCCTTCCCTCTCTGTTTGTTCTGCTCAGATTAACTCTGCTCCTGCAGAAAGGAGAGGGAGAACTGCCCTCCCTGCCTGGCACAGCCTGGCACAGCCCGGCACAGCCCGGCACAGCCCTGCACAGCCCTGCACAGCCCATCCCATGGCTGGCCCCAAACCCCAGGACTCCCGATGGATGTGAAGGACCATCCCCAAATCCAGGAGTGCTCCCACGAGCTGCTCTCTTCTCCAGCAAAATGCACATTCCATCAGAGCTGGGGGCAGATCTCGGGAAGAGCTGCTTTCCAAGAGGCAGAAATGTCCCAGAGTGAGGGGTGGGGGCTGCAGTTCCTCTCTGCCACCCTTCTTTTCCACCACCTCCCTCCACGAGCTCCCCCAAACGTCCCTGAGTCTCCTCCCTGCCTCCCTCCCTGTCCCGGTCCCCTCCTGACAGGGACATTTTGATCCTTGAATCCCACAGGGCCCCATTCCCAGGGAGAGATGCTCGGCAGCATCCCTGGGTGGGACCTGCCTGCTCCTCCTGCCCACACCACACCCGCAGCCTCACCGGGCCGGGCTGGGCTCCAGGGGGTTTCACTGCCAGGTCCCACCGTGGATGGCCCCGTGTCCCCTGGGAATGTCCCCCGGGGCAGAGGTGGCACGGCTGCGGCTGTGCAGGGCGGGGGAAGAGGAGCTGGGCTGGGACCTGGGACGGGGCTTTCCCGAGCACAGCGCTCAGACCAGGGAATTTCGTGTTTGTGCTCACATGTCCTTAACCCCGCGGAGCCGTGAACGCTCCTGTAAAATTACATCTGTTCCTCGTCAGGCTCAGCACTTCCCTTCGGCTGCCAAAGCCGCCTGGATATTTATAAAACAAGCCAGAGCCAGCCCAAAGCCCAGGGCCCACACAGAGCACGTCTGTCAATCACAGGGAATAAAACTGAGCTGGAATTGTGGGCACGGACCTGCCCAGCCCCGGGACCGCAGCACACCCAGGGCTGGGGGCTGACAGCCAATAACCCAAATCCTGACCCCAATCCACACCTGGCTCACAGAGAGAGGTCACCCTGAGGGCTGGAGGTGCTGCTGTGGGATTCAGGGTGAGCCAGGCCCCCTGTACACAGTGAACTCCGTGGGATGGACACAAATGGGCCCAATCCTCAGCATTCCCAGGAAAATCTGGAACAAATCCCCCCTGGGATGAGCCCAGAGCTCCATGCCCAGCACGTGCCCACCCTGCGGGCGGCATCCCTGTGCTGGTAGGATGGGATCCAGATCCAGGAGAGCCCAGGGATGTTCTCCTGAAGGGTAGGGGCCAGCAAAGATTTTTTTCACAGAAACATCGAATAGTTTGGATTGGAAGGGGCCCTAAAGTTCATCCCATTTCACCTCCTGCCAGGGCAGGAACACCTCCCACTGTCCCAGGGTGCTCCAAGCCCTGTCCAGCCTGGCCTGGGACACTGCCAGGGATCCAGGGGCAGCCACAGCTTCTCCGGGCACCCTGTGCCAGGGCCTCCCCACCCTCACAGGGAGCAATTCCTTCCCTGTATCCAACAAACCCTAGTGTTTATTTTGTGATTTTAACACTGAGCCCCTCCAGTTTGGTGTTTAGAAAGCCAAAATAAAACCCAAGCTGAGCAGGCCCAAAGCAGGACTCCAGCACCCCCAGGCAGAGACTGGAGAGCCCTGGGAGGCAACTGGGAGGCAGAGCATGAAACTCCCCAGTCCCACCAGGCTGCTGACCTGGCGAGGCCGGGGCTCTTTAGCCTTCAGTGGAGTGACAACAGGGATTGATCGTGATGGGAGGTTAAAGATAACCCAAAGCCACCGTCCCAGAACGCCGGGGTTCAGCCGGATCGGCCCCGTGTCCATCAGCAGCACCCGAGAGTCACAGGGCCCTGTGGGACAGTGACAGCTCCTTCCCAGACTGTCCCCGTGCTGGGGTGGCCTGGTGAGGGGTGGCTTCAGGTCTGCCCAGGGGTGGGATGGCCTAATTCAGGGGGGAATGCTGGAATGTGGGCAGAGGGAGATTCTGGTGGTTCCCAGTGAAACCATGGGGAGTTGTGACGGACAGAGCTGAATCCGAGGGGACTTTGGAAGTGGTTGGCACAGCATGGAATGGCACTGCATGGCACAATGCATGCCCAGGGCTGGCCGGGCATGGCAGCTCTGCAGCCCCAGGGAAGCTTTTCCACACCACCAGAACCCCCCCAAAATCCTCATTCGGAACAGGGGGTCACAAAAACCCTGGGATGAAATCTCCCTCTTGCCTGTGCCGCGAAGCAGAACCCGGGGCTAACAGGGACGGGCTGGGCCATTCCCTGTGTTCCTTGGCTGTGCTGGAAGTGAAGGATGAAGGTGATAAAGGGTTTATTTTAGCAGCAGCAGCAGCGGCAGCAGCAGGCACGGAGTGCTTGGGAACGCACCGAGGCAGAGCTCAGCCAGCCCCATTCCCATTCCAGTCACGTGCCCCCAAAATTGCAAATGGAGATTTGTTACATTTCATTTGCTCCCATCCCTGGGAAGCCATTTGCGATGAGTTCACGTCTCCCAGGAGGCTCCATTCCAATCAAAGGGAAAGGAGAGGAGGGAAGAAAGCCCCTCCATGGCGCTGGCAGCGATATCTCGGAGCCGATCGCTGGGTGCCGGCGGGAGCTGCACGTTTTGATAACGGCAGGACACGTGCGGGGCAGGGCTGGGGCTGCCCCGGCCTGGGGACACTGGGACACGGCTCCAGGGCTGGGGGACACTGGGACACTGCCCCAGGGCTGGGGAATGCTCAGCAGGCTGGGGACTGGCAGGGGTTCGCTCCCAGACCGGGTGGCTTTGGGGTGCATCCCCAGCACAGTGAGTGATCCCAGGCTGGGGGAAGTTTGGGCACCACTCCCAGCACAATGGATGTTCCCAGGACGCTGGGGGATGCTGAGGTGCTGCTGCCGGGTTTGGGGGTGCTCAGGAGCCGCTCTCGGGCTGGGGGATGCTCCCATTCCAGGATGGATACTGGGGTACCACACCCAGTTCCCAAGGATGGGGAATGCTGGGCAAGCTGGGGGATGGGGGTTGTCACTGCCAGCCCCAGGGATGCTGGGAATACCTTCCCCAGCCCCAGGGATGCTGGGAATACCTCCCCCAGCCCCAGAGATGCTCCCCTAGCCCCAGGGATGTGACCAGCACGGATCAGCCCTGGTGCCTCTCCAGCTGAGGCTGCTCCCGGATGGATCCCCCCACCTTGAAGTCCCATCTTTCCTCCTTCTCCACGAGCAGCCCCTGGAGCTGGGCAAATAAAGCCAAGATTTTGGTGAACTCAGGAAGCACAGGCTGAGCATCTGCTTCAAGTTAAACAATTTTCACTTCACACCCCCAGAAACCGAAAGCAGAGGGAGCTGGGGCTCACTTGTTTTGTTTTTCTTTGGTTCTCCATTTTTTAAAAAATGAAATCTTGTTTTCAGCTTGGAGCGTTTTGGTGGCTGAGGGCTGTTATTGATGAGGGCACGTTCTGGAGGAGCAGGAAGCCGCCTGCCATCCTGCCTGCCTGCTGCTAAATTGAAATCTCCTAATCTTCCCAATCCTTTTAAGCAGCGGCAAATGAAAAGGCAGCACAGTGCGGAAAATCTCAGCTCCGGGGGA
The DNA here is from genome assembly GCA_013397795.1 of Orthonyx spaldingii. Lineage (NCBI taxonomy): Eukaryota > Metazoa > Chordata > Aves > Passeriformes > Orthonychidae > Orthonyx > Orthonyx spaldingii. The sequence continues at coordinate 864,444 of VZTJ01005625.1, read as the reverse complement.
AGCAGGGCAGGATCTGCCAGAGCCAGGGTGGGAGTGCCGTGGTTCCGAGGGATCCACTGCCGGGGCAGGGAGCAGGATGGGGCCACGATGCCCTCCCTCGGCACAGGGAGAGCCCTGGATTTATCCAGGCCCTGTTTGCACCTCGCTGACAACAACCAAAGCCATCCCTGCAGCAGGTGCAGAGTGTGGGATGGATATTCCCAGTTTCACTGCAGCAGGCCTGGGAGCACAGTGTGTCCCCAACCCCACGGGAAACCAGGGACACCTTAAAGCTAAAACCTAAATCCAAAATAATGTCCTCAGCCTGTGAGAGAAATCCCTGCTCTGGAGCCAGGCTGGGAGAGCTGGGAATGTTCATCTGGAGAAGGGAAGGCTCCAGGGAGAGCTCAGAGCTCCTTCCAGGGCCTAAAGGGGCTCCAGGAGAGTTGGAGAGGGACTGGGGACAAGGGATGGAGGGACAGGACACAGGGAATGGCTTCCCAGTGCCAGAGGGCAGGGATGGATGGGATACTGGGAAGGGATTGTTCCCTGTGAGGGTGGGGAGGCGCTGGCACAGGGTGCCCAGAGAAGCTGTGGCTGCCCCTGGATCCCTGGGAGTGTCCCAGGCCAGGCTGGACATTGGGGGCTTGGAGCAGCCTGGGACAGTGGGAGATGTCCCTGCCCTGGCAGGGGTGGCACTGGATGGGCTTTGAGCTCATCCCAACCCATTCCGTGATTCAGAGACTCCACAGTTTCCTGTACCCCATGCAGGAGTGCTCAAGCTGGGTTGAATTCCCGGCTGTTGGGCAGCATCTTCCCTTCCCTTCCTGCACATTCCTCCCTCCTGCCCCCAAACCCCTCACCCACAGCCCCAGGCGTGTCCCCTCTGAGGGATCCGTGGCTGGGATGGTCCCAGGGCTGTGGGGACGCAGGGATGGGGGGCTGGGGGGTGGCTGGGCCTGTTTGTATTTTCAGGAAGTGCTGCTGAGAGGAGAGCACTCATCAGCCTGCCCAGCCAGGAATAACAATTGCTTCCATCAGCCCTCATGAATAAGTCGCACCATCTGATTTCGTTATTTATATCCTTCCTGCTGGGAAATTAATTAATGTTTCATTTGCAGCACAGGCAGCCCCTCAGATGCTGCTCCCCGCTCTGGATGGTGGCATGGCACAATGTCACCGGCTCTCCCAGGCGCTTTTCCTGGGAACAGGGCTGGCAAATGAGGATCACTGTCCCACTGCTGGGTCTGGGCCCCCTCTCCGTGCCCTCATCCTCCTGGCTGGAGCTGCAGCTGTGACCTGGGGGGTGTTTGTGCAGTGCAAAGGGACACTTTTACTCTTGCCCCTGGATTTTAAGCGATGTTCAGCAGGAAAGCCACATTCCTGTTGCTGGGAAGGGCTCTGGTCCATCCCTGCAGGGACAGGATGGGAGCAGCCAGCAGGGCCAGGAGTGCTCAGGAGAAAGGAAAACTTCCATAAACACCTTCCAGGAGATGGATGGAAGGGAAAGGGAATCATTATCTTGTCATGGGGCCACAGGCAAACCCCGAGGCTCTGAGGGAAGAAGGAGCACGGCGGGAGGCAGGAGCCTCCCTGGAGCTGCTGGGATGGGTGAGGGAGGCTGGGATGAGGCTGGGATGATGTGGGCAGTGCTGGGACTGCCCAGGCTGGGCACAGCCTCGCACCCATTCCCCTGGAAGCGTCTGGGGCTGGACCCCACGGGATAAACCCACTGCTGGGGCAATGGGGACTGCAGTGTCCCCGGGGCGGGGCTTGGCCGAGGGCCGGCACTGCCCCTGCCCCTGCCACTGCCCCTGCCACTGCGGGCAGAGCCTTTGGCAGCTCCAGGGTTTCCCATGGCAGCTCCCCATGGCCACGACAGGGAACAGCAGCAGTGTGTGACTCCCTTGGGATGGAGATAAGGAGCTGGAAAAACAAACTGCCCGGCCAAGGTCAGCGAGGCACTCAGGACTCCCCTGGCACTTCCCTTTCCGCCTCCTGAGCGATCACCGCCACCTCGGGAAGGGATGGAAGCACAACCTTGGCTCTGGCTGCCCTTGGCACAGCTCACTCTGAGCCCCAAGGAACTCCCCGTTATCACACGGGCCCCTCCCAGGCGCCGTGTCCCTGTCCTTGTCCCTCGGAGAGCGTTTCCAGCCTCGTTATTCGCACCCGATTATTTCTCCGTGCACCTGTGGCTCGTTTGTGTCGTCACCAGGCGGGGCTTGTAGGACACATCCCAGTGCCAGCCACGTTTTAATTTCCCCCAACTGCTGCTGTAGGTGTGTGAAGGACTGATGAGCTTGGACCCAGCCGGGATCCCAGGAGGTCCCCATCATCCCACAAGAGCAGCTGCCCCAAGGCTGGGCTGCTCAGCTGAACTTGAAACTGTTCCCCACCAGGCCTCCATTCTCACCCCAAATCTCTCTAAACCAGAAGGATGGTCCCAGCCCTTCCTGTGCCAAACCTGGGGATGTCTGGTTTCCAGCCCCGTTGTCATTCCTGTCTCTTTTGGGATGCTGTTTCGGGAGGGTTGGATGCCGCCTCTGGCTGTGTCCCCGGGAGCTGCAGCAGGGAAGGCCCAGAGAGATGTCACGGGCAGGGTTGTTACTGCCTGAGCCTAATGAATATGAATGGGCTCTTCATAAACGTGGCTTTGTGTCATTAAATTCCTTCACACCTCAGCGCCCGTGGAAAGGTTACTCAGAATTAAATGTAAATCACAGATTTACCGGGACGAAACTGCGGTGTGGCGGGGCTTTTCAAAAACATCGAATTTAATAACGGGGGGATCTTCCCCGATGGATTCCGAGCTCTCCAGCTGGCGGAAAGGTGATCCAGATCTCACTGGTGGGTGATTTACACCCTATCCTTCCCCAAACTGCAGCCCTTGGTTCCAGATCGTGCCAGTGGCTCTGCAGTCGAGGAGTTGTTTCCCCCCCTGTCACTCCATGTAATTAAAAGATTAAGGAATGGCTCCTGTTGGGTTATAAATGAAGGGACTGGGTTTGGCTGGGGGGGTGGGAGCTGCAGGGTCGGGATCACCAGTCTGATCCATTTGACCCCCCAGCCTGTAATGGGATCACAGAATCCCAGACTGGGTTGGGTTGGAAGCTTAGAGCTCATCCCATTCCACCCCCCACACACCTTCCGCTATTGCAGGATATTCCAAGCCCCATCCAACCCAACCCTGGACACTTCCAGGGGTGTTGGAGGTGGCAGGGATGCCCCCAGCCGCTGGTGGGGCGCAGACGGCTCAGCAGGGATCGGGAAAAGCGGGACATTCGTAAGGAGCTCTGCGGCTCTGTCCCAGCTGCCCGCCAGCAAAGCCCCCTCCCAGACTGCTTTAACCAGCCCGGGCACGTCTCAGCCTGGGAGCGAGAGCTGATTAGTGATTAAATGGCTTTTAAAAATAAAACCATTAAGACTAATCCCATCAAAATTGGAGCTTCATCCTGGCGACTCTTATTAATTATCGGCCCACCTTGCGGCTTCCAAAGGCGGGGTGGCGGCTCTGTAAACAAACACGTGGCTTTTGGGGAATTCTCACTGGGAATAAATACACGGGTTTTAGTAAATTCTCTCTGGGAGGGGGGAGTTCTAGCTCCAAGGTGGGGAACATCCCGCATGCTGCTCCAGGTCCTCGGCTCCGCCCGGAATGTGCATTCCCGATGCCGGAGATGCTGCTGGCAGCGCCATCCCAGGGCCGGGAATGCTTCCCGGGTGCCACCAGCAGGCGCGGGGCTCTGGGGCAGCCTTCCCGAGGGATAAAGCCAGGGCTGAGCTCGGCTAATCCCAGCGGGGCAGCCGTGGAGCTGCAGGTTCCTCCTCGTTATTTCCCTCGGAGTATCCATAATTCCGGGGTTAAGGAAACAAAAGCTCCTCTTTGGTTGTTTGTATTTTCCCCCTCATCAATAGCGGGGCCAGGCAGGCCACTCGCAGCCGCTCCCCGGGGCCTGCTCAGCCATTAAAGACAGGAATTATATCTTCATAACCCAGGATATTGCCGCTCGCTTATTTATGACTTGCTCCATTGCAAGAATATTTATTCTAGACAGGGAGCCTGATAATTTTCATCCAATCTACTCCTCATAGCTCAGGGCAAAAGAATGGAACAGCTCAATTGAAGGAGCACTTTCCCATTATTGCCAGGTAAGGGCAGAGCACGCTGAGCTCATTGCTGCCCTCGCCTCGCCACCGCCGCTGCACCAGGCTCCGGGGATTTTTTATCCTGCTTTTTCTCTCCTCTATTTTTTTTCTTTCTTTTTCTTTTTTTTTTTTTTTTTTTAATTCATCGAGGAATGGCAGCCCACACAACCACTTAGAGGAAGTACTGCATAAATCCCAGTGCAGTAATTACCCATTTGGAAACATGACGCTTTATAGAAGCAGCGGCACTGTGCCAGGATGCTCAGCACGCTGCTCCTGCTCCAGCTGAAATCCTCCCAGGGCTTGTAGGGAACGGCTCCGTCTGCGCTCACAGGCTCATAAAACGGAGCCGTTCCAGCTGGGGCAGGGCCTGCAGCCCACGGAGCGCTCCCGAGGGGCAAAGCTGGGCGGGATAACAGAGCTCAGGGAGGAACTGCAGGGAAACACAGGGAGCAGCTTGGGGAGGGGCTGCCTGGGCTGTGGAGGCTGTGGGAGGGACCACGGCCAGCCCGGGGACACGGGGACACGGCCCTGGGGGAGTGATGGCCCTGAGATGGGTGGGTGCAGGGATGGCCCGTGGTTTGGAGTGATGCCCTAAAAACAGACAGACGGATGATGTTCCACGGTTTGGAGTGACGCCCTAAAAATGGATGGATGGCATGATGCCCCGTAAGATGGAGAGATGCCCCAAGTGATGGATGGATGGATGGATGGATGGATGGATGGATGGATGGATGGATGGATGGATGGATGGATGGATGGATGGATGGATGGATGGATGGATGGATGGATGGATGGATGGATGGATGGATGGATGGATGGATGGATGGATGGATGGATGGATGGATGGATGGATGGATGGATGGATGGATGGATGGATGGATGGATGGATGGATGGATGGATGGATGGATGGATGGATGGATGGATGGATGGATGGATGGATGGATGGATGGATGGATGGATGGATGGATGGATGGATGGATGGATGGATGGATGGATGGATGGATGGATGGATGGATGGATGGATGGATGGATGGATGGATGGATGGATGGATGGATGGATGGATGGATGGATGGATGGATGGATGGATGGATGGATGGATGGATGGATGGATGGATGGATGGATGGATGGATGGATGGATGGATGGATGGATGGATGGATGGATGGATGGATGGATGGATGGATGGATGGATGGATGGATGGATGGATGGATGGATGGATGGATGGATGGATGGATGGATGGATGGATGGATGGATGGATGGATGGATGGATGGATGGATGGATGGATGGATGGATGGATGGATGGATGGATGGATGGATGGATGGATGGATGGATGGATGGATGGATGGATGGATGGATGGATGGATGGATGGATGCCCCATAAGTTGCAGGGATACGCCAAAAAAAGACGGAGCAATGTCCCTTAAGGCAGAGTGATGCCCCATGAGGTGGAATTATATCTCAGACTGGAATGCTACCCCATAAGGCAAACAGAGCAATGCCCCACAAGCCGGAGGGATGTCCCATAAGCCGGAGGGATGCCCCATAAGCCGGAGGGATGCCCCACAAGATCCCACACCCACCTGCCTGCAGCACCCAGCACCCATCCCCAGCTCTGGCCGGAAAGCCCCTTTCTGCCACTGCTCTGCTGCCGCCTGCCTTAAATGTCAGAGCCAATGAAGTGTTGCAAAGGCTTTATTGCTTTCCGTGGAGCCGATTAGGAATCTCTTCTGCTGGGTAAAGAGCAATATTGCAATATGAGGGATGGGGGGAGCGGGAGGCAGCCCTGTGTGAATTCCCCACAGGAAGCTCTGTTCTCACAGCCAGAACAGTTATCAAAAAGACAATTTAGGCAGGATTGTGCTCTAACTGGCTGGAGGACAGGGGAGCCAGCTCTGGACAGGAATCTTTCAGCTCCGAGTAAATGAAACTGCAAAAGAAATCAGCTTTCCTGCCTGGTCTGCAGGGGAGGAAGGTGCCAGAAGGAATTGGGTTTTTTATAACCATTAGCTCAGCCCAGCACTCCCTGCCAAGGCCAGGAGCTGCCGGGGGATGGAGGCAGCTCAGGAGCCTCTGCTCCCGTGGTCTGCAGCAATTCCAGCTCCCAAAACACCCAGGAGGGCTCGGAGCAAACTCCCACCCCTCCCTGTTCCATCCCTGTTGACACAAAAAACCCAGGTGGGGGCAAAACAAGGGCTTTGTCACCCTTAGAGAGAGATTTATGTCACCAGGAGACACCGGCCCGATGGCCAGAGGGGTGTCCAGGGAGGTGTTTGGGGACTGGGGTGTTTCTGGGAAGAGAGGTTTTGGAAAGGCTGCCAGGCATCCCCATTTCTGAGGGAGAAAGGCTCCTGTTCTGTGGGGACATCCCAACCTGGCCAGTGCCAGCTCCGTGGGACGTGTGGCCACCTCTGGGATCACGGCTGTGCCTCGGGTTCCGTCCTGGAGCAACACTGGAAAACCAGGGCAGGTTCGGGAGGAGCTGAGGCCGCCTGTGCCAGGCCTTGCTGTTAAGGACAATTATTTATGGAGCACCCTGGATTCACCCCAGGTTCTGGAACAGAAGCACAACGGCCCAATCCATCCCCGGCGAGGGCTGTGGGAAGCAGAAATCCATTTCCACCGGCTCTGACGGGAGCTGGCCCCAGTCCTGCGGCTCTGCTGACATCCCTGGGAACCGACAGTCAGCGCTGCCAGCAGGAAAATGACAACTTCCCAGCCTGAAATTACATCCAGACACAGGGGGGACAATTCCCTCTATTTACTCCCTGGTCAGGCAGAACGGGAAGCAAAGCGTCTCCAGCTGGGATCCCCACCCTGCCCGCGGGTCCGCGGCACAGCGGCCGCCTCCGGCTCTGGGAATGCCCAGCCGGGGAAATCACCGGGCTCGGCTCGGGAAACGCCGCCTGGGGCCGGGGAGGTCTGTGGGGTCAGCTGGAGCCTGGGGTGTGTGTTCCATCCCACTGCTGGCAGCCTGGCACTCGCTGGAGCAGCAGGAAAGGGCTCGGAATAGGATCAGGGTGAGCTGGGGGCTGTTCGTCTGTCTGTCCATCCCAGGACCACAACCTGTGCCATCAGGAGACTTTTAATAGGAATTATTCCACTGGAGCAATTAATCAGAGTCAGGAGGGTGACTCCTGGTGCCCCTCAGGGTGCTCCCCTCTCCCCAGCACCTGGCTGGGGGCACTGGGATCCCTCCAGACATTCCCATTTCAGCCGGGAGAAGCCCCAGGGAACCACAAAGTGGAGGTGAGCACGTGGGGGCTGCTGAGCTCCTCCAGAGCTCTGCCCGTCACTGTTCCAGCTGGATGGATGCGATGTCCAAGGATTTGCCTGAATTTGCAGGTTTTCCCTGGATTTTCAGGTTCCCAGCGTCTCCCCAGGCTCAGCCTCGTTATCCCAGCGCAGGAAAAGTGTGGGAGAGCAGCTCCTGCTCGGCTGGGATGGGTCCCGGGGAGCCATCAGTGAGTGAGCGCTGCGTTCCCTGCAGAGCTGGGTCCCTGCCCGGCACTTCCAGAGCAGCTCCTGCCCGCAGCAGCGGCAGCACTGCCGGTACTGGTTTCACTGGGCTGAGCAGGGGACAGCACTGCCGGTACTGGTTTCACTGGGCTGAACAGGGGGCAGCACTGCCAGTACTGGTTTCACTGGGCTGAACACGGGGCAGCACTGCCGGTACTGGTTTCACTGGGCTGAACAGGGGGCAGCACTGCCGGTACTGGTTTCACTGGGCTGAACACGGGGCAGCACTACCGGTACTGGTTTCACTGGGCTGAAGGGGGGGGCAGCACTGCCGGTACTGGTTTCACTGGGCTGAACACGGGACAGCACTGCCGGTACTGGTTTCACTGGGCTGAACACGGGGCAGCACTGCCGGTACTGGTTTCACTGGGCTGAGCAGGGCAGCAGAACGACCCAGGGAGGTCCCGCAGGGGGATTTGCCCTCCCAGCAGATTCCATCCTGCAACATCAGCGCAGGGGTTGCAGAATCCTGGGGGCAAATTCTTTATAGGAGAAAGGGAGGCCAAAGGGTTTGGCCTCAAAGGACAAATTCTCTGGATCTGATGCAAGAAAATCCCCTCTGTTGGATCTGCTGCTCAGTTCAGTCCATGGCACAGGCTGGGATCCTTCGGGGTTGAGGGACATACCTCGGCCCCAGGAACTCCCGCTCAAATCCCTGGTGCAGCCGTGGGGGTGCACCCACGCAGTGACTCCCCCTCTGGCTCCACAGCTCCCAGGGCAGCTCCAGGCCCTGGACATGGGAGGGGACCCTGCTCAGCCTCTCCCCTCGAACACCCGGGGGTTGGACGGCCCTGCACTCCAAAAAGCGTCCTTTTGGTTCTCCCAGGGGTTTTCCTTCAGCCTCTGGAAGTTCTAGGAGATCAGGCTACAGGCGATGGAGGCTGCAGGGCTCTGTGCTTCCTTCAGGAAGGCTGGAGAAGGTTGTTTGGGTTATTTGTTTTCCCAGCCTTTGTCTCTGCTCCCGCAGCTTTCCCAGGCCGGCCGAGCCAGCGCTGCCGCTGCCGGGAAGTTCGCGAGCCCTGCTCACACCTCCTCCAGAGGGAAAGCTCATTAAATTGATGATCCAGGGATCCTTTATCCAGAATCTCCCATTCTTATTAGAGGCATTAATTAAAACAATAGCAGATCAAAGCGCTGCGAAGCATCTCATTTGGGCTGATGCCTCCTCCCCTCCGCATCCCGGCTTTTGTTCTCATCCCTTTGAGGTCAGCAGCTCGTTATTGCCCCGGCAGCATCCCGGGGCCGCCGGGAGGGGCACGGGAGCGGCCCGGGTGTCTCTGGGCGGCTGAGGAACCTTCACAAGGGCGCGGGGGTGACGATTCCCATGCACGCTCTGGGCAAAGCCTCTCCTCCCGCCGCCCCGGCCGCTCTGCGGGGCTCGGAGCAGGGCTCGGGACCTTTCCCTGCCCGGCCAGCGCCGCAGCCGCCCCGCTTTCGTCCTTGAGCAGCAATTAGCGAGTGCTGGGTGTGATGGGCATCTCCTCCGAACTCCTCTCCAGGCTCTTCCAGCTGCTGCTGATTAGCGTTTGGGAGCGCAGGGAAAGCGGGAGCAGCCTGACCCGGGGAAATGTGCAGGCTTTTATTAGCGCTGCAGATAATTACATTTAATAAGGACAGCAGCTTTTCCCACACCAGAGAGCTGAACCATCAATCTTGCCTTTAATAATAAACCCTCTCCAACTCATTTACATTCATTGTTCCTTTTGCAACACAACATTACCCACGCCTTATCGCCTCGGCCGCTCGCAGGGGAGCCCGTGTGCAGCGGGGTGCCCGCGCCTGCCAGGGCTGTCCCCGGGGCACCGTGTCCCCGTTCCCATGCCCAGGGACTGGCAGCCCCTTGCCCGGGGAGCCACAACCCCCTGAGCACTAGAGCCGGGCAAAATTTCCCAATAACTCCGCGGCTTTGTGGACTCCGGAGCAATTACTCACCGGGCAGGAACCTGCACCGCCAGGGCTGCGTCCCCAGGGATCTCAGGGTGAATCATGGAATGGTTTGGGTTGGGAAGGACCTTAAAACCCATCCAGTCCCACCCCCTGCCAGGGCAGGGACATCTCCCACTGTCCCAGGCTGCTCCAAGCCCCAGTGTCCAACCTGGCCTGGGACACTCCCAGGGATCCAGGGGCAGCCACAGCTGCTCTGGGAACCTGTGCCAGGGCTCCCCACCCTCACAGGGAACAATTCCTTCCCAGTATCCCATCCATCCCTGCCCTCTGGCAGCGGGAAGCCATTCCCTGTGTCCTGTCCCTCCATCCCTTGTCCCCAGTCCCTCTCCAGCTCTCCTGGAGCCCCTTTAGGCCCTGGAAGGAGCTCTGAGCTCTCCCTGGATCCTTCCCTTCTCCAGATGAACATTCCCAGCTCTCCCAGTCTGGCTCCAGAGGGGCTCCAGTCCTCGGAGCATCTCCATGGCCTCCTCTGGAATTGCTCCAGCAGCTCCACATCCCTCTGATGCTGGGATCCAGGGCTGGAGCAGCTCCGCAGGTGGGGCCTCAGCTGAGTGGGGCAGAGGGGTAGGATCTTCTCCCTTCCCTGCTGCCCAGGGATGGATCATTACACAAGTTCTTTTAAGGCAGAACTGGTGGGACTTTAGGAAGAGAAGTTAACGCAGTGTGTGTGTGTGTGTGTTGGGAAGCGCAGTGTCCCTCAGGAGATAGGAAAAATAATGGATAAATGAATAAGAGTGCAGCAAACATTCATCTTCACAGATGAAATTGGAGAGGAAAGCTGAGGGTATTATAAATCCTATTTTGCTGCTGTTGCTGCTGCTGCTGCTTCGCTGTTATTTGGTTTTGCTGGCTCAGACCGGGACAGATATTCCAGCCCAGTTTTCCCTCCCTGACGCTGCTCTGGTGCCTCCCGCTGCCGGGGGTGGGAAGCTGTGGGATGTGCTGGGAGCAGAGGGCTCTGGGAATGTCTTCTCCTGGCCTGGAGTTCTGGAGGACACCAGCTTTTGGGGACAGGGGGGTAGATGTGGGGTGGGGGCTTCTCCCACCTTTCCCACAGGGTGATGAAGAGGGATGAACGAGCAAGGCTGGGCTGGACAGGTTTGGAGCAACCTGGGATAATGGAAGGTGTCCCTTCCAACCCAAAGCATTCCATGATTCCATGACTATCACAACTGACAACGGGCTAAGTCCTCACAGGGCTCGGAAACTTCTCTTGCCATCCCTGTGCCACTCCAGCATGGGGGGACCTGGGGGGATGCAGATTTGTAGCAGAATAGGGCAACAAAAAGGGCTCAAAACCTGCACCTTCCCTGCCACTCTGTGATCCCATCTGGCCATCCCTGTGTGCCCAGACCATCCTCTCCTTGTTCCTGGGCCAGCAGCCCTGGCCAAGCAGCCAGTGCCAAAGCCAGCGTGGGAATGACATCATTCCCAACAGGACGGCACCGCCGTGCAGAGATGAGGCAGGACCATCACCCACTGAGGGGAATTTGGGAAGCTGGGGTGCCCAGGATGCTGCTTGGGGTGGTCTGTCCGAGCCAGGCAGACTCCCCCAGTCAGTGCTGACATTCTGGGATGTGCAGGGAGCAGCGGGCACAGCCCAGGCGCGGCGCAGCCAGGCTCTGCCCGGGAAGGGGCTGGCAGCCCCCCCGTGTTCAGTCTGGGCTCAGGGCTCATTATCAGCTCAGAGCCGGCCTGGCCTTGGTCCTGCTCCCCGGGCATCTCCAGCAATCTCCTTGGATTCAGCATGCCTGGCCTGAAGCAGCAGCCCATCCATCAGGGAGCAGGGTTTGGAGTGAGCTGGAATGTGCAGAGTTTAACCGGGAGCCTGAAATCTGGGCTGGGGAAGGGCAGCTCCTGCTCCAGCCGGGCATGATCGGCTCTGTCTGTCACCCTGGAGCCTCCCCTTCTCCAGCTGAACACCCTCAGCATTCCCAGCCCGGCTCCAGAGGGGCTCCAGCCCTCGGAGCAGCTCCATGGCCTCCTCTGGACTCGCTCCAGCAGCTCCACATCTTTCCCATGCTGGGCCCAGTGCTCCTGCACTGGTTTGATCTCCACACACCTGCCCTGGTGCAGGAGGAGTTTTAACACCTCTCAGCTGTTGGGGTGGCCGTGTCCCCTCCCCGTGTGACCGGAGGTGGTGACAAGGTGACAATGGTGTGAAAGCAAAGTGGCACGGAGGTGATAGCCGGGACGGGTGCAGAGCAGGTTGGTGCTGGCCTGGCAGGAGCTGAGACAGGTGCAGGAGCCAAATGCTGGATGCAGACGGATGCAGGATCCAAGCTCTGGATGCAGACGGATGCAGGATCCAAGCTCTGGATGCAGATGGATACAGAATCCAAGCTCTGGATGCAGGTGGATGCTCTTTTCCCCTTGAATCCCTCTGTGGTCCAGCCCCCCCACACCTGGTGATCCCCGGGACCTGGGGCTCTCTCTCCATGCAGCACAGACAATGTCACTGAAGGTGTCAGCACTTCCTAGCTGGAAGCTGAAGCTCCTGGCCGTGTTTGCAGTCAGGTTTTACACTGGGATGTCCATGGTTCTTTTCTCCTTCCCCTCAGACAACTTCCAAAGCCAGTGATCTGCAGCACACATTCCCAGCGCTCCCATCAAACCCCATCCTTTACTGGAAATAACAGGAGTCGCTGCTCGCTGGGTGGGAAAAACCCTGGAACCATCCTGTGGGAACAACTCGGTGAAAACCCCCCACCAATCCATGTCCTGGAACTTATTTATTTCCTTTTATCTCCTGCAAGAAACGATCAGCTGGGGCTTGGCAGGAGCCGCCTCTGCCATGTGTTATCTCTCTGATATCCCGAGCCGATAATCCCAGCGCAGCTTTGTGCCTCACACCCCTGGGGACCCGGCTGGAGCAGCCCCTCCGTCCCACTGGGATTTCTCCCCTCTCCCGTTGCCCTTCCAGCCCATAAATATTTGTGTAAGAGCCTCTCTCCCCCAGCCCCGCCGCCGTTCCCATTTCTCCAGTGTCACAGGCGACTTTTTTCAAACTTTTTAATTCCGTTCATTAATCATTTAGAGAAATGTGCAATTACTCGAGTCCAATTACAGAAAATGTGCAACTACTTGAGTCCCATTATGAGCCCCTAGAAAATGCCAAGAACTTGATTAGAGCAAAACCACCGCCAGTCCCACAGACTTTCAAAGCAAACACTGCGAGTTCTCCTGGCAGGGGAAGAGAAATCCCAATTTATTTACGCACAAATGTGTCCAAGCCTCGCTGACAATATGGGAAATCTTTCCTATCGGCTGGAACGTGAGTTCAGCGTTCCCTAAAGGAAGAGATGTTTCTCCCTTAATTAAAGCAAGGCCTGAACTCGCGGTAACCTCCTGATTTCATGGCGGGGATCTGCTCGGATTTTTCCGGAGGGTTTGTAATTACCCCGCGAGCCGACGGCTGGCCTGGCGCTGCTCCTCTTCCAGCGGCGCCTGGATCCGCAGAGCTCGGGCTCTGCTCTGCCCGGGCCCAGCCGGGCCCAGCCAGCGCCGTGCGGCTCCTGCGGGACGTGGCCCCGTAATCTCCGCGGCCGATTGGCTTCATTCCCTAATCCATAATTACTCCGAGTGTCTCCCAAGCAAAGCGGGAGCGGCTCCGTCCCTCGGCGGGGCCTCGCGGCCACACGCGGCTCCTCGCTCGCCTTATTTAGGTCAGCGCTGCCCGTGTGTGTCTGGGGGAGCCAGAGGAATTACGGCTTATTAGGGATTAAGCCGGGATTTAAGGGCCTTTCTTAGCGTGGGGCTGTGGGGCCGGGGCCTCTCCGGCGAGCCCGACTCCCGAAGTCTGAGATTTTCAGGAGAATCTCAAGCTAAGGGGCTTAGGGAGGGGAATTAATTTCCTGGGACGGCACAGCTCGTCCAGAATAAAAAATCTCTTATAAAAGTATAATTTTCTCCCTGTTATTCGTGATTACAAAATAATAAGATTGTTTAAAAATCCAATAGAGTGGATGTCAATATTGGCAGGAGATGTAATTGCAAAGCACGTGCCAGCCGTCCGTGGCTTTTCTTAATTTTAATTAGGATAAAATTTACTAATCTTGCCGGGTTTGCAGAAGGAGGTTTGCCAAGAGGCCATCAATTGATCTGGATGATATTGGCTCCCTTTTAAGAGCCCCTCGCTAACTGCTATGTAAAGCTGGGCTTTCAACTCCCTTCTCAGATCCTCTCCGCAGTGTTTTTGGCATGTCAAAAGGCCAGATGTTTTTTATTTGAGAGCAAATTGACACGTTAAATTACATTGTGCAAACAGCAAAGCCAGCCATGAGTAAACAGGCGACGAGGATTCATTGAATTTTATGGGTCGCAATAATGTTTATGTAATTTAACAAATTTATGCTTCGTGTCAGCTTCACCGCAAGAGTTATTCATTCCAAAAGGAAAAACAACTTCCATGACAGCCCCCACAGATTCTGCCTCGGAGCCAATCAGGAGCAAACCCCGCCTGTGACAACAACACGGGGCACGCGTGACAGCCGCGGCCGGCAGAGCCAGGCTGGGGCTGCTGCCCCTTTTGGGTCTTCTTGGGGGTTTTCATTCTGATTTGATGGCTTCTCTCCCATCCAGCCAGAACACAAGCAAAGTGGGGCTGGTGTTGTTCCAGGCTCGGCAGAAGGTCCTGTTGAATTCCATAATGAGTTTTCCAGGTCCGTGGGAACTCCGGCAGATTTAGCAGGAAGCCTCGATGGATCAGGCTGTCCTCACTCCCCGCGAGGTGCACACCTAGCCGGAGTTTCACTGGCAAGGAACCGTGGGTTAATATCCCAAACTCTCCTGGCTGTTGAAATGCTCTGGTCCCTGACAATTCCCTGCAGGCCGAGGGCGGGCAGAGCTGGATGGATCCAGGATGGATCACATCCCTCTCCTTTAACACCTCCCCCCTGGGCAGCTGCATCTGCAGGGTCATAAAGTCCCATAAAAAGAAAGTCTGGGACTGGGAGAGCTGGGGGTGTTCGCTTGGAGAAGGGAAGGATCCAGGGAAAGCTCAGAGCCCCCTCCAGGGCCTAAAGGGGCTCCAGGAGAGCTGGAGAGGGACTGGGGCCAAGGGATGGAGGGACAGGACACAGGGAATGGCTTCCCACTGCCAGAGGGTAGGGATGAATGGGATAGGGGAAGGAATTGTTCCCTGTGAGGGTGGGGAGGCCCTGGCACAGGTTCCCAGAGCAGCTGTGCCTGCCTCTGGATCCCTGGAAGTTGGCTGGACTTGGAGCAGGTTGGGACGGTGGAAGATGTCCCTGGCCATGGCAGGAGGTGGCACCAAATGCGCTTTGAGGTTCCTTCCCACCCAAACCATTCCATGATTCCGTGACCTCCAGCTGCCCCTCCAGGCTTTGTTTTCCTCCATGACAAGGTGGTGCCACCAGGAAGCCCAAAAACCCCTGGAGGGGATGGCAGGGGAAGCTCAGATTTTGGCAGCTGAAGGAAAAGGTGCTGCTCAGATCCCAGATTTCCCATCTGGCTCCACTCCGTGTCAGCACCAGCACTGCCCTCGTCAGCAGGGAACTGATTCCCGTGTCTAAATGGCATTTAATGCAGGCCTGAAGGAGAACTGTACACAGGACACGGAGAGGGAACGAAGGGTTATTGCTGTCAATATAATTAATTTCAAGCTAATTTGAGCATCTGATTAAGTTTAGCATTACCATAAAAACTAAACTGCTATTTAAACCAGAGAGGGGTTTATTAAATAAGTGCTGGAATGCAACAGAAAGCAAAATGAAGGCAATAAAGTCACTTGAAGTAATAAAATTAAGTGAATGCCAGAGATAATTCTTTGATGGATCTTTCCTTTACCCTTTCCCGGGATGGAGATCTTCCTCCCTCAGCTGTATTTTCCATCCAGGCCTCTGGAATTTCTTATGGGTCTGTCCAAATCTTCATGAAATCAAAACATGTAGGAAGAAAAGGTCAATACACTGGTTTTTCTTTGGAAAAGAAGGAGAGATCCTGAAGGAGGAGAAGGGCTGTGGGTGAGCTCCTCGCTGGAGCTGTTTGCTCACACAAGGTCAGGGCCAGCTCGGCCGGCTGGGAATTCTGCTGGAAGCAGAGCGTGGGTGGGAAAGGACAAACGGGATCCCCCTGTGGGTGCTGCTTTGGGGGCTTCCTTCACCACTGCTCTGCCTGGAACGAGACGTTAGTCTGGTCCGACAACTGGTGCTGAAATCCCTGCGGGGTTTCTCCCACCGTGCCCGAGCCTGCCAAGACAAGCCCCCTCCTCCCCGGGTTTGTGTCATCCCAGAAAAACACTTATTTACTCTGAAGGCCGCAGAAGCCTTAAAATACAAAGGCTGAGATAACACTGATAGGATCACACAGACATCCAGATTCATTTATCCCGCTGGCCTAAGCAGAAGTGACTCGGGGATCGCAGGGAGCGCTGTCCCCCCGCAGGGATCCCGTGCCGGGGTCACGGCTCAGGACGAGCTGGTGCTCGCTGGCCCCGCTCTGCTCCCGCAGCCCTGGGGCTGCTCGGGCAGCACTGGGGAAGGGAAACCACGGAGGCTGTGCCGAGGTCCTGCATGGCCTGTGCTGGGCTTGGGAGCACTCCAGGGTGGGGA
>VZTJ01005625.1:831972-846597 GCA_013397795.1 Orthonyx spaldingii | reverse complement strand
CGCTCGGTGCGGCGCGGAGAGCGCGGCTGTCGCCAAGGAAACCGGGCACTGCCGCGGCGGTGGCAGCGCTGCTGCTGCCGCTCCTGCGGCCGGCGCTGAGCTCGAGAGCCTCTCCAGCCCTCGCTGCCGCTGCTTGAGACAGGGACTCCACTCGAGGCCGAAGGACAGCGCTTTTCCCTCTCCTCGCCCCCAGCCCGCCGGGATGCGCTCCCGGCACTTCGCCCGCTGGCCCCGCACGCACGGCGAGGGCGCTGAAGGAGCTCTCGGCGCTCAAGGAGCTCCAAGGGCTACCTGGGCAGGGCCTGGTGCCCGGGGATCCGCGCTGGAGAGGGGCAGGGCGCAGCTCGCTGCCGCGGTGCCAAAGCGGGGTCGGTCACTCCGGGAGTCCTGTGCCTGCTGCAGCCCCTCCCGTGTCACAGGAACTGAAAAGGTGCAGGGAGAGGTGACAGCGGCGTGTGGCAGCTCCCCTGGCCGGCCTGCGCTGCAGGAAGAGACAGCAAACCCCCAGCGAGTGGCTGAGAGAACCAGCGGGGTGGGCCAGGAATTAATTCCCAGCCTGGAAAGGAGACGAGAGGGGGCTGTGAAGGAGTCCCCAGAGCTCTGGATACACGGAGGTGACAGAGGTGGTTGGCCACGGTGGCAGGCAGGGACTTCTCCCCATCCCATCCTGAAAGATTTGCCTCGAGCTTGCTGCCCTGCAGGTGGGATCTCAGTGGCTGCTGCAGCACAGGCACCGCTCTGCTCCACAGACCCTCCTCACGGAACCGTGGGATAGTCTGGGCTGGGAAGGACCTTGGAGAGCATTCAGTGAGATCGTCCCCGTGGCCTCCGTGGCAGCTCCACGTCCCCCTGGAGTTGGGCCCAGGGCTGGAGCAGCTCTGCAGGGGGGCCTCACCGGAGTGGGCAGAGGGGACAATCCCCCTTGACCTGGTGGCCGCTCCCTGGACAAAGACCAGCCAAACACCCAACCTCAGCTCAGCTTCCTGCAGCTCCCGGGGCAGCTTTAGGGTCCCTGAGGACCAACAGGACCACCTGGGCCAGCCCCTGCTCAGGACAAAGGCCTTTACCCAGGATGGGTCCCAGTGACATGGAAGACCTCCCGTTCCTCTTCTGCCAGAGGGATTGGAAAAGCTGCCACAGGGAAATGCCTGCAGAACACCCACAGCCTTGGCTCAGGAGATTCCATGGGATCATGGAAGTGTTTAGGTTGGAAAAGCCCTCTGAGATCATAGAGTCCAACCATTCTGTCAGCATAGCCAAAGCCACCAGTGCTCCATGTCCCCAGGAGCCACATTTGTCCATTTTTCCAGCATTTCCATCTCCATTCCAATCAAAGTCCCCATGACACTGCTCCTGAGGGTGAGCAGGGGCTGGCTGAGGAGCAGTGCTGGGCTCTGCTGGCTCCTTCCACCACCCCAACCCCACCCCAAAACTCCATAATTGTGTTTATTCCCGGTTTGGATCCGACAGGGATGCGGCAGAGGCAGAATCCTCGAGCACAGCGAGTTCTCAGCGATATAATTCTCTTTAATCTTTTAAGCATTTGACAGTATTTGCTTGAAAGAAGGAGCAACAAGTACATAATTATTGCACTAATTAAGCTGCCAAAACACAAGCATGCTGCAAGAGCACCTTTGAAACAGTGAGCTCTCGATTCATTAGCATCTGCTGTAAGCTTATTAATCACCTAACAGGCAATTAGCAAGCTGTTACTGTTTGAGACTAGTATGTAAATAAATTCTTGGGTTAATTTCTTCCTCTGATAATAAAGAAAACATTATGAAAATTAGCTAAGCGACAATGTAAATGATCTTGACTGTTAATTATGTGCTGGTGTTACACGCGGCCGCCGCACGGCAGAGAGAGGATGCACCTCTCGTTTGGCGCAGTTTGAAAAATAAAATTGTTGACAGAGGGAGCGGGGAGGTTTTCCTGCAGTGCAGCCACAGCTGTTTGCCTGCAGCTCCCCAAAGGCAGCGCCAGGGATTGGCACTGCGGGATCCCCCTGGGATTTGTGTGCAGCGGTGCCAGCGCGGGTTGTGCCCGCTCAGGAGCCTGTCCGGGGCTGGATCCCGGCTCCACCCGGCATCCACGGGCATGGAATGAATAAAAATTAATGTGAAATCCACCAAAGTGCCTTGCCCTGTGCAAACCAGGAGCCGGATGTGTTCACCCTCTGCCCTTGCAGAAGGATGTTGGTTTACGCCCCAAACGAGATGGTTTGGCTGCAAGGACATTGATTATCTCCACAAATCCAGGCTGCCGCCATTGGCTCGTTATTTCTGTTTCCTCGGGGAATAATTGTAAGGATTTCGTCTCAGGTGGCATCACCCTTCACCCACTGAAGGAACAATGATCCTGTGGGAAAACGGGGCAGTTCCTGACGTGCTCAAGCACCTGGGAGCTGCGAGCCGAGGGACCCAGCAGCCTCTCCAGAGGGTCTGCCCTGGGGACAGCCCATGGGGACAATGGGCGGTGCCCCAGAACCGTCCCCTCCCCTGTCACCACAGCCAGAGCCAACCCCGGCCACGCCATGCCAGGAGGGACCTTTCTCTGCCTGTCACCTTCCATCGAGGAGCCCTACCATGCTCCCAGCTCGCCTCTCCAGTTCCTCTCCCCCAAATGCCTCCCAGCTCCTTTAAAGCTGCTCCAGCAGAGCAGAAAACTCATTATGGAGAACTGCACAGAGCCTGCTCGAGTGAGGAATTACCAGCAGCAGAGGTTACTTCATAATCTCATTAATTTAAACTATTTTATCACCAGCTTTTGCCCCGTAATTACGCGTGCAAAACGCACACAGAATATCTCACCATGAAAAGCTTGAAACAAAAGATGAAGATGAAGGGTGAGACGAGGCCCTGCCATGGCTGTGGGCAGTGCCATGGCCTGGGCATCCCGGGATCCCTGCCCAGTCCCTGCCCAATCCCTGGGTGCTGTCAGCTACCCTGAGCAACCACAGACACCAAAACACCTCTCCAGGTGGGCCTCAGCACCCTCACAGGGGACAATTCCTTCCCAATGTCCCATCTATCCCTGTCCTCTGCCAGTGGGACGTGCTTCCCCTTGTCCTGGTACTCCCGGCCCTTGTCCGAAGTTCCTCTCCAGCTCTCTCTCAGGGCTTTTCCCAAAGGAAAACTTTCGGTCCAAACTCAAATCTGTAATTTTAATTTTAAAAATTTAAAGTATTTTAAAAATCGCGTCTTTTCAGGGTCCAGTTTCTGAGTTTTGCTTTTGGTGACAGCGACTCTTGGCTGGTGTCAATCGGAATGAAAACTCCGGCAGCCCTGGCTGGAAAAGGCAGGCCCAGGTTTGTGAGGGATTTTACTGAGATGTGTTGTTCCAGTTCAGGGGAGCTCAGGGCAAGGAGCATTCCTGCCTCCCGCCGTGCCTCTGGAGCAGGGGTGAGCAGGGGATCCTGGCAGGTCCCATTATCTGTGTTTGAACAGCGGGGAAAATCCAGCAAAACCAACAAACAGCTGGAGAGGAGCTCCTGGGATCCTATCTGTCCAAGGAAAGCTGAGATTTATGGAGGGAAACGGCGACTCTGTGGTTCCAGCCGGGGCTGGAGTCACATCTGTCCCCAGGCCCTTGCACAAACATCTGGAGCTGAGGAGCGGGATCCCGGCAGTCGAGCTGGGACCCCGAGCCTGGGGAGTGCTCCAGGCAGGGTAACCATGAATGGATGGCTCCTGTGGGCTGGGATGGGCTCCTGCCAGTGGGTCCCGGCCAGAACCACGGCCAAAGGCAGCTCCGAGACGCCTTCCCCCATCCCCGGGACACCAGGAAGGGATCTGGAGTGTCCCAGCAGCTCCTGGGAGCGCGGAGCCGCTGCCCTGACCCGGCTCTGTGTGCTCCCCTTCCCACAGCTCAGCACTCCAGCTGCCAGAGATTGCTTCAGCTCTCCACATGAAAAATTTACTTTTTAATGGGCCAGGCTGCGGCAGTGCCTGAGCCAGATCCAAAATAACCTCTTAGCACATGGCTCCGAAGGGATCTCCAGCCATCCCCATAAAACTGGAACACAGCTTGGACTAAAAAGCTCTTTACAAGCCGTGCCCTCCGCGGCTTCTCGGGGCCATGCAGTCGTTGGAAAGCTCCAGCGCTTGCTCCAGGAAATGGAAAAGGATATTTTGGAACCACACTGCTCATGGCTTTTGTTTTCCAGTTAAAGCAAGCTCACAAATCAATAGATTTGGATTTATTTTTTTTCCTCTTCCAGGATCCAACAGCAGAAGCAACCTCAGCAGCCTGGCCAAGGGAACCTCAGGGCCAGGGGGAGCAGATGGAGGGAAGAGCTCTGGGACACTTGCAGGATGTCAGGGAAGGTGGGAAAGGCCTGTGGCCAGGGGGAGGTGGTGGCCTTTGAGCAGGGGCTGGAGCTGGCACAGCCCCACGTCCCCTCCGTGCCAGGGGAACACGGGACTGGTGCCGAGGGGATTTTTGGCAGAGCTGCAGCTCTGGTCTGGGCTGGAAGGAACCTTAAAGCTCATCTCATTCCAGCCCCTGCACGGACAGGGACACCTTCCATCAGAGCAGGTTGCTTTTCATTTTTTCTCCTGGAGCTGCTTTGGTCTTGGAAATCCCCTTGAGAGAAGTGGATTTTATACAACCAATCAGCCTGCTGTGGGCAGTGCACGAGGATATCAGGATCACCCCGTTCATCCCGAATCCAAGGGCCCTGGATGGCCCTGGTAGCGCAGATATTGATCCGTGAAATATTTCCCTGATGAGTCACGGGAGAGCAGCCAAGCCAAACACTTCGCCCAGTTTGAGGAGAGGATTGCTTTGGAACAGACCAACAGGTGGGAAAAATTCCTCCGCTGGCAGCAAGGGAGCTCCCACCCACGGCAGGTCTGGAGTCCGGGTGTCCCTGGCGTCATCGGTGACGGAGGTGACAGAGGGACCGCGATGTGCCCGAGGCAGCGGGGCTGGGGCAGCGCCCGGCGGCGGTGGGAAGCCAACGCTGCTGGTGTTAAAGCTGACCTTGTCCCGAGTCTCTCCCGCGGATCCAAAGGTCACAGCAAAGCAAACAGCTCCCGAAGGACTGGAGATATCCCAGCGTGGCCAGGATGGGATGCAAATATCCCGACTGAACAAATAAACACCTGGAGAGCCAGCTCCCTGGACATCAGGGAATCCTGGAATTACACCAGTGGGACACGGATTGGCACCCTCTGCCCCAGCCTGCAGAGCTGCTCCAGCTCCAGGTACAGCATCAGGAGATGTGGAGCTGCAGGAGCAATTCCAGAGGAGGTCACGGAGATACTCCGAGGGCTGGAGCCGGGCTGGGGGAGGTGGGGGTGTTCACTTGAGAAGAGAAGGCTCCAGGGAGAGCTCAGAGCCCCTTCCAGGGCCTAAAGGGGCTCCAGGAGAGCTGGAGAGGGACTGGGGACAAGGGATGGAGGGACAGGACACAGGGAATGGCTTCTCACTGGCAAAGGGCAGGGGATGGACGGGATATTGGGAAGGGATTGTTCCCTGTGAGGGTGGGGAGGTCCTGGCACAGGGTGCCCAGAGCAGCTGTGGCTGCCCCTGGATCCCTGGCAGTGTCCAAGGCCAGGCTGGACACTGGGGCTTGGAGCAGCCTGGGACAGTGGGAGGTGTCCCTGCCATGGCAGGGGGGGCACTGGATGGGCTTGAAAGTCTTTTCCAACCCAAACCATCCCAGGATTCTGTGATCCTGTGACAACCAGAGCTATTCCAAAGCCTTCCCCGGGGCTGGGAAACAGAGCCCAGATCCTGCATCTTTGGGGCTCCCTGGCAGACCCAGAGGGGTCTCTCCCAGCCACTCCCGAGCTCCTCGGCACAGAGAAGGAAGAAATATTCCCCCACAGCAATCCCTGGGGACTTCACGGCAGCCGCCCCCGAGCCGGGTTGGTGGATGGAGCCCGGCAGGGCCGGAGTGCGGGATCACAGAGGATGGTTCATCACCCGAGAGGGACGGAACGTTCTCAGCAAATCACCTCCCTGATGAGCCTGGCCATAAAATCCCCTGGCAGGGAATGCAGCCGCTCCCCCCTCCGTGCCCAATCAATTAGCACTGAGTAATTGCAGCCCATTAAGGCCGGCCCGTGCCGGGGGAGCTCTGGCCCTGCTGGAGGAAGGCTGGGTTAATGCTCGGCACGGCTCCCAGGGCTCCTGCCCACCACACAACCCCCAAAATCGATAGCAGCAGGAAATTGTTGCTAAGGCAGCTCCGGGATCTCAGACATTCACTGGGCCATGAACAATCCCGAGGAACAGGGACGGAGGGCGTTCCTCACCGGGGAGAGGGTTGGGAGAACTCCGTACCGGTGCCCCGTCCCTGGCAGTGCCCAAGGCTGGCACATCCCGGTCTGTGGAGCGATCCCTGCCCGCGGCAGGGTGGGAATGGATGAGTTTTCAGGTCTCTTCCAACCCAAACCATGCCAGGATTCCATGGGATAACAGCTGCCCAAAGTGACCTCGAGCACCCTGACACCTTGGTGCTCCACAGCCAAGCTCTACAAGCGCCCCATCACCAGCTCCATTGCTTCTTCCCATTTCCAGGCTGGATCTGCACCCTTTCCTTGGATGGAGGAGATGAAGGAAGGCCCAGAGGGAAGGCTGGGAGCTGGCAGGGATCGGAGCTAACCCCGGAGCCCACCAGCCATGGGCACAGGGCACGCAGCAGCCCCAGCCCAGGGCAGCAGGACACGACCAGGGCACCACAGGGACCTTTCCGTGCATGGAGAGAAACACCCCAAAGCAGGAGAGCAAAAACCCCCTCTGCCCTGCCCTGGGGCCGGGGCTCGGCGCTCCGAGCACAGGACGGAGCGTTCCCGGCGCTGGGGCTGCCCGAGGATTTCAGCGGGATTGGCCCGGGCTAACACACTGTGATCAAAGCTAATCTCTGATTAGCCGCACTGAGGAGATTTAATTTAGTTTAAAGCCTTACCTGAAATGCAGAACTGGGTATTATTGCATATCTGAGCGGGGCTGCTGTTGTAAAGCTGCAGTATTTATGGGAGAATTAAACCCCCCCTGCAAGCACTGCCCGAGGAGGCGGCCGAGCTGAGCGTGGCACTGCCGGCTCCGAACACCCCAAAATCACCACTCACTCACGGAAATGCCACAAGATTTTAAAGTGCCGTTTATTTGCTCTTATTTTGGTTTAGTTTGAGAGAGCAGAGTTCACATTTTCAAGCCGGGGGGGGGGTTGGAATCTGCCTCTCTCCTGAGGAAGGGGAGGTTTTCACCCACCGCCACTCCAGGAGCTGGAAGTTCAGCAAAATCTACGGAAAGCTTTCCCATGCCGGCCGCCGGGAGGTCCAGGGGTGCTGGGAAGCAGGCAGGAGGAGCTGCAGCCCTCCCCGAGCTTCATTTCCCCGGGAAATCAGAGCAAGGGGAAAAAATAACCGTAAGCGAACTAATTCCTATTAGGAACGAGCTCCTCTCTCCCCTCATCTCCTGCGAGCGTTCGTGATTAGCTGATAAATGATTAATGGTGCCAAGAAAAGCCGGCTCCTTCATCTCCTGCTTTCATCCCCCAGCCGCCTCCGGGGGACTCCAAATGTCACGGGCAGATGAAAGGGGCCCCCCGAGACCCCACGGGTGCAAACCTCCCGGGAGGAGAGGCCGAGCCCGTCCCTCTGAGCCTTCATCCCTGCCCCAGCCTGTGAGGGCATCCTCTGCCTCCTCCGAGCGCTCCCTGGTTTCCCTTTGCCAGGCAGCAGAGGCAGGGAAGGCACGGGAAGCAGCAGGCACGTCCCCGGAATCCATCGCTGCTGACAAGGGCTCTATTTTAATGCTCCTAACAGCAATTTTTATTCCAGCACTATGTGGAGGCACTTAGATTTCTGTGCAGTTTTTACTTTTTAATCTCCCATACTTCTTGCCGGTGTCAAAGTGTCACCAGTTAATAGTCTGGCTGGAAAAAGGAGTGTTTCAGATCCTGCTCCGTCGTCCACACTGTGAATACATTAGAGTGGCACTGAATGATTTAAGAGGGATTTTTCTCCCTCTGAGCGGGCAGGAAAGGCAAACGTGGGAGTGCAGGAGGGGCCCAGCCTGGTTGCTCCGAGATAAAAAGATGGGCAGTGCTTTGTGCTCCGGGCTCCCCCGAGGCAGCGGCATTTGGGGTGGGGAAAGCACTGCTGGCACCTCCTCATCCCTCAGAGACTCCCGGCGATGCTGCCTCACCTGGGACACTCCGGTTGGACTCTCCCAAGCAGTTTTCCCCTGATGAACGCTTCATTCCACGGGCGCTGAGCACCAGGAAAGCGGACACGCGGTGCCGGGGCTTATGGAGCACAAGGAAAAGCCTGGGCAGCGAGGCGTTCCCAGTGGGGTTGTCCCAGGTAAGGGGCACAGCAATCCCCCGTGGATAAAGGCCCATCCCCGGCAGCAGTGGCAATGCCCAGCCTCGCCCATTTCTGCTGGAGCAGGCTCCAAGGGTGCTGCCTTTGGTCCCCAAACAGTCCACCCCTCAGCTCCGCACCTGGCTCCCAATGGATGTCCAGGGGTGCTTTAGGAATGCTCCCAAGGCCCCTGGGTAGTGAGAACGGGAGATCAAAGCCCCCGGCTGTGCCAGTCCCCAGCAGCAGCAGCAGCCTCCTGGCAGCCCATCCCCGTGCATTCCAGCTCCACCAACTCCAGCCAATTAATTGTCATTAATCTGACCCCTGCACCGGGCAGAGCTGGGACAGGGATGGGGCAGCAGGGAGGCCAGGCAGCAATATTATTATTATTATTATTATTATTATTATTATTATTATTATTATTTTTGACATCTGTAAGGATCATCTGCAGCCCATTAATTCCCCCCAGCAGGATTCCACAGGAAACACTCTGAGGCCTGGTGTGTCCAGCGGGACACCGGGAATTTTTGGGTTAAGTCAGGCCTTACCCAGGCTCTGGCATCCTCTCTCTCCCAATATATCCATATCTGGTATCTCTCCCAATATATCGATACCTGCTATCTCTCCCATTACCTATATCAATATCAATATCAATATCCAGTATATTGATAAGGTTTGATGTGCCCATAGCAGGGGCTGGATCCAGAGAGCACCAAAGCTCTCCCTGCCCAGGGCAACCCAGTGAGCAATTCCTGCTTTTCCATGGTCTCCACCAGGGCTGCAGGGCCGGGCCCCGTGCAGGCACAGCCTGGGAGCAGCCCCCGAGCCCCCCGTGCCTGCCCGCAGCGGAGAGGGGCTGCCGGGGGCTGTGCCTGGGGACGGAGCCCAGACCTGTGTCCCCTCTGCGGCATCCAGGGCCACACCAGCCCCTTCCCCAGCTTTGGCATCCTCCTCCCACCCCAGGGCTGGGACGGCACCCCGGGTCCGGAGCATGAATTGTGGAATGAAAAGGGAGGCAGAGGAAAGCCCGGGATTCCCACAGCATCGTTCTCCACAGCAGCCCTGGCTGCCGTGACGCTCCCGCTCCAGGGATTACCTGTCAGGCCTCTGTGAATTTAAAATAAAAGGTAAAAGGGTTTAACTGGAACACGACACCTCTGAGCACTCAGGAACAGCTCAGCTCTGGCTCCCTCTGTGCCAGGGATGCGCCAGAGCCGGATCCACACCGGGCAAGGCTGCACAGCCAGGGCCCGAGCGATGGCAAAAACGCTTTTCCTGCTCTTCCCTTCTCCCAGCACAGGGGTTTGGAGGCTCCTGAGTTTGCTCCCAGTTCATTCCAAACCAAACACACATGCAAATTACAGCTCTGCTCACGAAGGGACCCACGGGTGCTGCCTGGGTTGGCTTCGGGGAGGGGGATTGAACATTCCAGTGCTTCTTCCAGCTCAAATGGGGGAGAGGAGAAGGCTTAGTTTGGATGGGAAGGGACCTTAAAGATCATCCAGTGTCACCCCTGCCAGGGCAGGGGCACCTCCCACTGTCCCAGGCTGCTCCAAGGCCATCCAGCCTGGCCTTGGGCACTCCCAGGGATCCAGGGGCAGCCACAGCTTCTCTGGGCACCCTGTGCCAGGGCCTCCCCACCCTCACAGGGAACAATCCCTTCCCAATCTCCCATCCATCCCTGCCCTCTGGCAGTGGAAGCCATTCCCTGTGTCCTGTCCCTCCATCCCTTGTCCCCAGTCCCTCTCCAGCTCTCCTGGCTGTTTAAGCTCTAAGTTCTCCTCAGAACCTTCTCCTCTCAGGTGAGCACCCCCAGCTGTCCCAGCCTGTCCCCAGAGCAGAGGAGCACTCTGCACACCCATAGCCCCACAGAACCAGGGATTTAGGGTCTGGCTCACACCTGCAGAGCTCTGGGATGCTGGTTTTCCATGGATGTTTCTGTGTGGAGCAGCGAGTGCCGGTGATGGACGGGGAGCGCTGTGGTCAGGGCGAGCCCGCTCCGAGCCCCAGCCCCGCTGCCAGGCCGGGCATTAATTGCTAACTCCGACCAGGAGATCTGCCACTCTCCCAGCACCCGACGCTGCAATAGTTCCCTACATAAAAGAGCATTAAGTGAAAGCCGGGATAAAGGCGAGCGCTCGGCAAAGTGACGTCCCCGCTTTCAAGGCCTATTGCTCGGCAGGAAAATTTACAATCCTTTAATTCCATTTACAAGGCGGCAACACAAAAGGGAGCTGGAGATGGAGGCTGGAAGCCGGGAGACTGAAGGGGAGGAATAAAATAAACAGAGTCCAAGGCAGCCGGGATCAGGCCCCCTCCCTGAAATTCAGCCGCTCATTAAATTCCAGCCGGGATTAGAGGCGGAGAGCGCCGGGCGAGGCTCTCGCTGCTGTTCAATGGGAGGTATATTAAGTTATATAGGTTCCATCTTGTCCCTATTCACGCCGAGCTGGGCTGTCTATACCCGAGCAGCTTGGCGTAATTTGCTTATAAATAATTGACTTCTTGGCGATTAAAATCTCTGGAGGGGCTCCGGGTTTATTCACAACAAGCCACCTCGGCCTGCCGTGCAAATTAGGCCTTTCAAACCTGTCTCATCTCCAACAGAAATGTTATGAAGAGTGATTTTTTTATCCCCTGTAATAACCTTCAACTAACCTTTAAACTGAAGTGAATAATTTAAATCTTATTTTCATATCAATGGGGGAGTCAAGCCAAGCAATTATCTTTTATCTGTATACTCTGTCGTCAGAGCGAGGCATAATAAAGTTTTCCCAAGTGGGCAGAGTGAGGCAGGAGAGGAGGAGAGAGCGGGAGCGCGGTGGGATCTGAAGCCATTAATGCGGCGATGAATTATTCAGTAATGAGGACAAGATCTGCCAGCGAGGATCCGCCAGCGCCCGCCCGGTGCTCGACACAAATCGTCGGATATTCGGCACAATCAGAGCCGGCCGGGCAGGGTGGGTGGGCGGCATCCCCTGCCCGGGGAGGCTGCACCACCCCCCCCCGGGGTGAGGGACCAGAAAAAGGGGGGAAAGGACAAAAAAATCCCCCCAAGATCCGCCCCCATCCAAGGCGCTGAGGGGGAGCGGGGGTGAAATTCCCCCCCGCACTCGTTAAGATTCTGCCGGGCTTGCTCCTCCCCCCGTCCTGTCGGACCCTCCGTGATCTTCTTTTTCATTAATTCACAACATATCGCCCCTGTGATCGAGGCGCTGATTGCGGCGGCAGCCGAACGCGCGGCTGCTGGAACATCGCACGTTCCAAGCGCAGCCCGGGTCGGGGAAAACGCGGCCTGGCATCAAATATCCATCCCCTGCCTGGGCCGGGATGGGGGACTGGGATGGCTGAGCGGTTTCGGAGCCGGGAGAAGCCAGGGGAAAAGGGAAACCACGGTTAAGTGCTGCTCTGAGCCTCTCTGAAGCGCCAGAGGCACACAGATCCCTGTTTTCCAGCCGGAACAACGCTTTAACCCGCAGGTCCCACTGCAGCCACGAAGTTCAAGATCTCCAAATTCCCCTGGCATTATCCATAAAAAAGATGGTGGCGCCTCACACCGCTGCCTTCCGGGAGGCTCCCTTGGTGTCACCAAAGCCGGGGGAGGAACGGGGCCGGTCCGGGCTGGGACCCCCCCGGCTGAGCCGCGTCCATCACAGCACCCCGGGCAGCCTGGAAATACGGGCGCTGCAGCACAGCCAGGCTCGGGGGTTTCCTCTTCGGGTTTTTCCACCCATCACCGGCGGAGGGCTGGGAAATGATGGACAACTCGGGAAAATCCCAGCGGGTGGGAGCCGGTGGCTCCTGCAGAAAAGCAGGACCCAGGGCAGTGCCGGGGAGGGAACAGCGCTGGATGAGATGTCAGGGCAGCTCTGGCACTGAGCATTAAATATCTTCATGTAATCTTTCCACTTAAACCAATGATTAAACAGATTTAGCAGATGATTAAACAAATAAAGATTAATGAAACAAGCAAAGCAATCAAATCTTTATGGGGGAATAAATGCGTGATCCAAAACAATATTAGGACAAATTGTCTAAAACTAATCGAGGCTGTGCTGCTTTTGTCTAAACAGCGTTTGTTATGCTCGCACTCGGGTGCAATCAAAATATTTGCTCAAACCAGGATGGAACTGAAAATCCAAAACACCATCGAGGATTAAAGGAAAAATAAGGAATGTTTTGCAGGATTCCCTGTGCTCCCGGGCTGAGCTGGCAGCTCCTGGGTGCCTTAGGGGGCCGTGGGACCCCAGGGGAGTTGGGCTGAGGGTGGAGAAGGTCGGGATGGCCCCGGGAATGGCCGGGGGTGGGACAGCTGGAGCACAGCCAGAGGGACCCTGGAGAGGCTCCATCCCACAGCCACCGATGCTGGGCCCTCTTTCATTAATTTTATGGGAACCAGAGGCTCTCCAAGGTGCCTCCAACCCAGTCCATCCCATAATTCCATGAACTCAAGGCTTTGGTTGCTCCAGCAGCAGCAGCGCCGGGGTTTAGAGCTGTAAGTCTTTTTCTTTCATCAATTTTGCATACAGGAAGATCGTGTTTGCTCTAAATACTTTTGTTTTTAAAGCCTCCTAAATTTTTGAAATGAAAATAACAAGGGGGAGAAAAGAGAAAAGACTTTTCCAGACAAACTGTCAGGAGGCTGCAGCCACCAAAAAACACAAACAGAGCTGCGCTTAATTAGGGGGAAGGGAACGAGGTGCCAGATCCAGGGATGGCTGTGCCTGTTCCCTGGGCTGCAGCACCTGTGGCAGCACGGACGTGCCAGGCTGCAGCACCCTGGGGTGTCCCAGGGGGGTCCCTGCTGGGGTTGGGGTGTCCCAGCATAGATTTCGGTGTTTTCCCCGGCATTGGGATGGTGCTCGTGGAGAAAACCACCCCGAGCGGTTTGACTGCTGCTCCTAAACCTTTCCTGAGGAAATGGGGTGGCCACTTAGCACTAGTGCACATCCCTGTTTCCAAAAACAGTGGGGTGGGATGCAGGGAATTCCTCATTTTCCAGGGAGAAATCAGGTCCCTCCCTCTGGGCCAGACCTCCTGAGGTGGAAGTGAACATCCCTGCTAAGGGTCAGGGAATCACAGAATCATGGAATTGTTTCAGTTGGAAAAGCCCTCGGAGACCATCGAGTCCAACCATTGCCAAGACCACCATAACCCCTGTCCCCAGGTGCCACATCCACACGGCTTTAAATCCCTGCAGCAACGGGGACTCCACCCTGCCCAGGACACCCTGTGCCAGGGCTGGAGAGCCCTTTCAGGCAGGAAATATTCCCTGATATCCAACCTGAACCTCCCCCGGCTCTTCCTGAGGCCACTTGAGCTTCTGCAGATGGAGCCCAACCCCTCAGGGGTTCTCTGCAAATGTGAACTTGAGCTGCAGCCCTCCGTGGGTCCTGCTCCAGGGGCTGCCGGGGGCTGCTGGGCTGCTGGGATGCTGGGATGTTTGTTGGGATGTTGGGATGTTTGTTGGGATGTTGGGATGTTTGTAGGGATGTTGGGATGCTTTTTGGGATGTTGGGATGTTTGTTGGGATGTTGGAATGTTTGTTGGGATGTTGGGATATTTGTTGGGATGTCGGGATGTTTGTAGGGATGTTGGGATGTTGGGATGTTTGTAGGGATGTTGGGATGCTTTTTGGGAGGTTTGTAGGGATGTTGGGATGCTTTTTGGGATGTCGGGATATTTGTTGGGATGTCGGGATGTTTGTTGGGATGTTGGGGTGATTGTTGGGATGTCGGGATGTCGGGATGTTTGTCGGGATGTTGGGATGTTATTCCTGGGATGCTGCCAGCAGCCCTCACCTCACCCAGCTGGGAATGAAGGCCTGGAGCTTCAGGGTTGGAGGGAAGGAGGAGGAGGTTGATCCAGAGGGATCCATGTGCTGTGCCACAGCCCCTGCAGCCAGACCCCTGTCCCTGTCCCTCTGTCCCACAGCTGGATGGGACCATGCACTTCCAGTGGGAATTCCTGCCCCGTCCCCTGGGGCAGGATAAGGACAGGACCAGGTACTGGATGCCGAGGCCATGGGGGGGTCTCCAACAGCTTTGGCCCCTGTGGCCCCCTGGCAGCCCCAGCCCAGCCCTGTCACCCCCCTCGTGGCCGGGGGACCCCACAGCCCCCAGTGCTGCCACTTCTACTGGGAACTCTGGACCCTCCCGTGAGCCGCTGCCTCGGCTCTGCTCCAGCACAGAGAGATTTGCATCCTGCAGCTGCAGCAGGAGAATCCAGCAAATCCATGACATGAATTCCAAGTCTCCCTCCCTTAAGAAAAGGCTGGAGCCAGCTCAGCATCCCTCCTCTCTCCCCC
>VZTJ01005625.1:795715-821641 GCA_013397795.1 Orthonyx spaldingii | reverse complement strand
CCAATCCCAGTCCCAGCCCACGCTCCCACAGTTCCCCATCACTTTCACACTCTCCAGCAGCGTTTCCCTCCTTCCCAGCTCTGTCACACCCCACGCACGGCAGCATGGAGAGATTGCAGGGGGTGCTCTCCACAAACCCCCTCATTTTGCCCAGGTTCCATTTGAATTTCAATGCAAATCCTCATTTTTACCCCCAAATGTAAATAGCAAAGCAGAGCTGTGTGTTACACATGGGCCAANTCCCACAGTTCCCCATCACTTTCACACTCTCCAGCAGCGTTTCCCTCCTTCCCAGCTCTGTCACACCCCACGCACGGCAGCATGGAGAGATTGCAGGGGGTGCTCTCCACAAACCCCCTCATTTTGCTCAGGTTCCATTTGAATTTCAATGCAAATCCTCATTTTTACCCCCAAATGTAAATAGCAAAGCAGAGCTGTGTGTTACACATGGGCCAACCCCACACTTTAAAGAACTTATTGAGTAGATTCTGCTAATAAATTCTCCTATCTGGGGAATGCAATTAAAGGCCAGCATGTGCTGCAGGATCCCAGCAGTTCTGCAAAGCTTTTGGACGCTTGGAGTCCTAATAAAGAGTGTTTTGTTCAAGAACTCACAGGGAACAACCACAATTAATTGCCAAGGAGGGCGTGTGCCTCGCTGGAGTGACTAAACACGAAAAATGATGGAGCAGAGGTATAAAAAAGCAACAAACCCACGGGATTTTTAACCAGAGTGAGGGCGAGTGGCTGTGACACAGCAATTCCTGCCCTTCCCACATCCCACCCCGCTCCCGGGCTGGAGCCTCTGGGGGTTCTGGGCAGTGAGGAAGTTTCTGCAGACAGCAGCAGGTTTCAAATCCACACAGTACCATGGACTCATGGAATGGTTCGGGTGGGAAGGCACCTTCAAGCCCATCTCATTCCATGGGCAGGGAACCTTCCACTGTCCCAGGCTGCTCCAAGCCCCGTCCATTCATGATGGGAGAAACAGACCCACAAACCCCAACAAGGTGAGGAAACCCAAGAAAAGTCACTCACTGTAAGTAAAAGTTTTTTCTGGGAACGTTTCCCCATCCTTCTTCCCTTGAAGCTACGGAGTAGAGCAGGATTCGTTCCTCCTTTTCCTGAGCGCCAGGATCTGTGGGCAGAGTTTGAGTCTCACAGGGAACATTTACTACCAAAATACAAATATTTATATTTCAATAAAATAATCGTTTCCCACAAAGGATTAAAATCCACCTGAACCCCGAGGTTCAGATTTTCCTATTCCACATGACCAAAAATCCCCCACCCCCCAGTCCTCTGCTTCCCAGACCGAATTACAAAGAGCAACTTCTCAAGGGTTGCAGAGGCAGCAGTGGCATTTTAGCGATTTT
This sequence comes from Orthonyx spaldingii, assembly GCA_013397795.1. Lineage (NCBI taxonomy): Eukaryota > Metazoa > Chordata > Aves > Passeriformes > Orthonychidae > Orthonyx > Orthonyx spaldingii. The sequence continues at coordinate 820,265 of VZTJ01005625.1, read as the reverse complement.
AGCTGCCAATTTCTTTGCTTTCCATGTTTTACATGACAATTGAGGGAAATCTTCCCCAGACAGCAATTCCCGTCCCGGTCAGCGGGACACCGGCACCACAATACACAAATTACAGCGCTGGCAGCGAGCAGCAGCCAGAGCTGGAGACGCGACATTGATGCCAAAAAATTCCCATTTCAAGCCACCACAAAGGCAGAATTTTGCTGTGTTTCCCATGCAAATAATCAGGCAGGAGAGCAGCGGCACCTCTGGCTCGGGGAGCAGAGCGGGACCAGAGCCAAGGGCAGGGCTGGTAAAGTTTAGGGAAAAGCTCGGACCGCACGTTCCACATCGGGGCAATCCGATGGATCCGAGTCTCAAAATCCCATGGATCCAAGCCTCCCTTGGATCTGGCCCTCTTTGCCTGGGGGTGACCCCAGATCCGTGCCCACCTCCAGGGCAGGGAGCCCTCAGCACCCCTCCTGTGTTCCCCTGCATCCCATTCCCATCATATCCAGGATGTGAGCAGGGATTTGTCCCATTCCCCAAGCCCCTGGTGAACCCAGAGCTGGACACCTCCTGGTCAGGAGATGTTCCCAGCTGGACAATCAGTGGCATCCCGGCTCTGGAGCTTGTTTTCCAAAAGTGGCACATGCAAGGATTCAGGGACCGGAGAATCCCAAAGAAAAGACCGGCTGTAAATCCAACCCTGCCAAGGCCAGGGCAGAGCACGGGGCACAGAGCGATTTACTGCCCCAGCTCCTGAGAGCACAGCCCTCACGCTTCCCAGCTGGGGCCGAAGGTGTGCTTCCATGGCAGCCTGCGGGGATGTGGGAGCAATCCACAGGGATGCAGGAACAATCCCACAGGGATGCAGGAGCAATCCCACAGGGATGCAGGAACAATCCCACATGGACGCAGGAGCAATCCCACATGGACACAGGAGCAATCCCACAGGGATGCAGGAGCAGCCCACATGCAGATCACAGGTCCCTGTTTTCTTAGGAAGGAGCTCTTCCCAACCTGCCCAAGCTCCGGGTTACTTCCCACAAAATTGCTGCCAGCTCCTGCTCCAGCAGCAGCTCAGCCGGGTGTGAGGTGGCCCCCGCATGGTGTTGGGGCTCCCCAGGCTCTGCCTTCCCAGGGGATGCTCCCGGCCCGTGCTGGAGCCACGCAAGGATGCGGGAGCGGGTCTGGTGTGGCAGGAGAGGATTTCCAGGAGTGTTCCCAAAATCCCAGCCCAGCGACAGGCCACGTGCTGCCCCTGCCTCCCCAACCCTGAACACTCCGTGCTGCAGCCACGAACATCCCGCCTTGATTTCATCGGGCAGGAATGCTGCGAGCTTCCAGAACAATTTATTCCCTGCAATTTCTTCTCCGGGTAGAAGAAATTCTTCTCTCTTGGTTTTCCAAGAGTCGCTTTTTTCCAGAGGAGAGCGGGAAGTTAACCATTGGAGTGAAGGCGTTCAGTTCCCTACCGTGGCCTTCCAGAACCGGGATTAAAAACGGAAAGGGGCACCTTTAAAACTTTAATACCATTTAAATGTTGCAGTCTCCCTCCTGCACCAGACTGTTCCGTAAAGCAGCTAATTAAAAAATGGCTGCTGTGATGACAGACTCGATTAATAGCTTTTGAAGAGCAGCCAGTGCACCAACTGCTCCTGGAGCCATGATGAAAGCTAATAATGTAGAAAATTCTGCCAATTCTTCTAATTCATGAATATTTAAGCCTGTGAAAAATCTGTCAGATTATAGCACTTCTCTGGTGATTTTCTGCTTAAGTGCAGGGATGGGTCCGTGCCAGGGGCTCCCAAACTTCAGGGAAGTTTTATTGTCTGCAGCTCCAGAGCCCTGCGCCCTCCTCTGGCTCCTTAACCCCTGGCAGGGCGGCAGGAGCCCGGGAAAAGGCTGGGCTGGGCTCAAAGGGACACCCAGATGGACACAAGGACACCCAGATGGACACAGGGCAACACTCAGGTTGACACAGGGGCCACTCAGATGGACAGGGGACACCAGCAGAAGGGTCAGTGCTGGCACCAGTGGAGGGGTCAGTGCTGGCAGCAGCAGAGGGGTCAGTGCTGGCAGCAGCAGAGGGGTCAGTGCTGGCAGCAGCAGCAGCCTCATTCCCCAGCTGGCTCCGGACAGCCCAGCACCAGAGGCTGTCTGAGGCACGAGTGCTCTGCTGGCAGCAGCTCCCTGGCAGCGCCGCTCTCCTCGCGGGGGGCTCGTGCTGCTCTGCCAGGTGACTCATTTGACAGCGATTTCCAAAATCCAAATAAATGCACCCGGTGGGAACGTCAGCAGCTCCTCTGCTCTGCCGAGCGCTGGAGGCTGACGCTTCCTGGGAGCGGGGGTGATCCTCCAGACTGCCACACAAGGGATGCTCTTTTCCATCCTTCCCGGCATTTTCCCCACCAGACTCTCCTGTTTCTCAGAGCTGGACCTTGCTCTGCTGGCTGGAGGTGGAGGAGAATAAAGGCAAGCAACAGGAATAGCAACGGGTCCTTCTCCTCTTCTCCTTTCCCATCAGGAAAGTTCACCTGGGAGGTGGGACATGACCAGGGCTTGGTTCTGCCCCTCCAACCGGGAAATTCCTGTGGGAAGGGTGTGGGGGCAGGGCAGGGCAGCCCTCCCGGCCCATGGGGGAGGACAAGGTGGGGAGGGGGCAGCAAGAAGGAGTGAGAGGGAAATCCATGAGTGAGGGGATGCTCAGCTGTCCCTCAGTGCAGGGAGGCCTCGGTTTGGAACATTTCGGGAAGTGAAGCACAGAGTGACTTTGAAACAAAAATGAGGAAACAAAAATAAACATTCCCAACACGTTACCTGGAGCTGAAAAGGCAGCTCAGCCCCCCACCTGGCTGGCCCAGGGAATGCTGCCCTGGCACCACATCCCGGGAAGCTCCCCCTGCCCAGCCCTGCCTCCACATCCCTGTGGCTGCCAGGGCTCCTGAGCCCTCCCACAGACATCGCTCTGTCATTAAGGGCTTACAGGGTTTGCAGCTCTTGGTTTCATGGTGGGAAACAGCTCCATTAAAGCTCTCGAGGTTTAGCGGGTCAGCCTAACCCCAAGGAATTCTCACCTCCAGGAATACCTGGCCATTCTCCAGGAATACCTGGGCCGGCTTGGGCACCTCTTGTCCCAGGAGGTGAAGTTGCTCCTGGCTCCCATCCTGCAGCACCCACAGGTTCTCTGTTCCACTGGGAATGAACTTTCCAGAAGTCAGGAGGGACTTCTGACCTTCACTGAGGGCCGAGATTTCTGCCTGGCTGCCAGGGGACTCACTCATCCCATCCCCAGAGAACCCCAAGCTCGGGAACAGCTGAGCCCCCCTTCCCCTGCTCGTCACAGACCTTCAGCCACTTACAATGTCACTTCAGCTGAGTAATAAGCAATTATGATTTAATTACTCCAATGCTCTTCAGCAGAATTTTCTGAATAATAATAGTCACTTTTATGGCACCTCATTTATCCTTTCTGCTCCTCATCTGGATTTATCCCGCACTGCCTCCAGCCTCGGCACTGCCAGAGCCCCCGGAGCCGGTCACCTTGCCTGAGCTGCCACCAGCCAGGCCTTTGATTCCCCCACCATCCCTGCCTTTGCTTTCCCCACCATCCCTGCCTTTGCATTTCCCACCATCCACAATTTGGCACAGCAGGATCACAGCCACACTCACTCCCATCCTGGAAACTCTCAGCTCACAGAGAACCCGACAAGTGCCGCTAATTCATAAATATTTAACACCCAAATCTGCTGCCTCCTGATAGCTTTTTCCAGAGTTTCTATTCTAATCCATATTCCACCCTCTTCCCCTCCCCACTGGTCCTCCTCGTTTTTTTTCCCTTCCTCTTTGCCGGGCACAAATCCAAGTGCTGAGATGACTGTTTCACTTCCCTGCTGTCATCAGTTGTTTTTATCTTATCTGGCCCGTGGATGCCAGTCAGCACCCGCTGCGGTCCCGCCAGCGCAGCCTGACCCGCGCAGCCCCGCCGCGGCCTGCAGCACGCAGATACGGTTACTCAACGTGTCCGTCAGCACTTCTGGGGCAGAGGGGGAAACAGAGAAAATCCCGGCAGGAGCCGGAGCTGACAGCTCGGGGTGAGGAGCTGCCGGGAGCGCGGCGGCTCCGGCTCCTTCCCGGGCAGCTGCTGGGCCTGGCTGCGCTGGAAACTCTGTGCTGGGGCTGGGGGTCCTTGTCCTGTCCCTCCAGGCCTTGTCCAAAGTCCCTCCCCTGCTCTCTTGGTGCCCCTTCCCCTTTAGGAATCTAAGGTCTCCCCGGAGCCTTCCCTTCCCAAATCTCTTCCATTTCGCTGCACCCAGAGCCTCGTCCTTCCCACATTCCTCATCCCCTTCCCGCCTCACCTCCAGCCTCTCGCAGCAGCACTGATTTCCACAGTTAATTTATCAGTTTAATAATGGCATCGTGGGGAAGGGCGAAGCGAGGCCAGCACTGAGCCAGCTCGACTTTATATACATCTCACCCAGAGTAAAAATGTCATGTAAGATTTACTCAACATGCATTTTATCAAAGTGCTCAAGCGCTGAAGTAAAAGGGCTTTTAGTTCCAGCAGATTGAAGGGGGTGGCATGTGGGGAAGGAGGAGAGAACGGATGGATTTGAGCTCTGCCAGAAGCTCTTGTTGCTTTTGCATCAACATCTTTATTTTCCAAGAGAGGATTTAAGACCTTGTTGTGTATAAACAAGCGAGACTGGAGGAACTCGAACGGTGAGGAACTGTAAAAGGTTATACTGAAAAATGCTCTTAGTCTGCATGAAATAAGATTCTTCCTGGAAACATGACACTGAACATTGAAGGGAGGGGGAGGAATAGCTGTAAAATGGCTCTAGAAAAGGGGTTACAAATTAAATATAATAAAAAGAATCCTTTTGAATGAGATCTTAATTTAACCTCAACATCATGACCATATATTTCAGGAAATTAATCCCTTGGCCTCCAATAAATCCAAAGTATAACACAACCACTTATGGTTCAGCAATGAGCCATTAGCATGGGCTACGGATCCTGCTAAACCACCAGAGCCATTATTTAGGAATGTGCTGAATTCCCCGCGGCTGATGCGGCTCCGCAGCCATCGGGGCTGGGCTGCCGCTGGCAGCGGCCTCGGGAGTGCCCGGGGGCTGCCGGGTTCCTCCTGCACCCCATCCCACCCTGCCGACCCTTGCCAAGCCAACACCAGCTCCCTGTCCGCGGGGCTGACCTGCAGCTGGGTGCCAGCGCTCGCTCGGGGCTGCGTTTGTGCAGAGCACAAGCACCGAGGACAGAAGTGCGAGAGAAAACTTCCTGCGGAGCCTCTCGGAGCAGCTCCGCGCTGCCAGCTTGGCACCGGCATATCCCCCTGCATATGCCCCAAGATGAGGAAAGGAGCTTCTAATGAGCCGGGAGTGTAACCTTGCTCTGAGAGGGAACATATGCCACCGCAGCTCCCTTGGCAGCGGCTCCCGGAGCCGGCTGCTGCCAGGGAATGCTGCTCCAGCCAGCCTGCAGACACTCGGGGCTCCTGAGCAGGAGCACACGCACCAGGTGAGGAGCACTGAAGCTCTGCAGGGATTGGAGAACCTGCTGGAAGAGCTGCTTCGTGTCAGAGGGTTCCTCCTAGAGACACATCCCTGCAAAGCCACGGGGATACTGAGAAGCAGGTGGGGATTTGTGTGGTAAAAGGGATATTGAGGAGCAGGTGGGGGTCTGGGTGGGGAAGGGCTCTTTACAAACAGCAGCCACGCCCCTGTGACACAACCCCCAGGGACAGGGACACCCCGGCCCCAGCAGAGGCTGCAATCTGAGAGCCAGCCCCCTCTCCCCGCTGTCCTTCCCAGGCAGGAGGAAGGAACAGAAGTGGGAGTGTGTCCGTCCCGATGGACGGCCCTGTGCAGAGCTGGTTCAAGCTGGAAAATGACATTTTGACAGGGAGGGAAAAACAGTTCCCTATCAGAAAGTGTTTTTGTCAACAGCACAAGTGCAGGGCAAAACCCCAGCACGAAGTCCCAGAGCATCCCAGGAAGCAGAGCCACAGGAAAAGAGGCAAAAGTGCAACTTTTGGTGGGGAATCACAAACAGATGGGCAGGACCCGAGGGGAATGGCTGGAGCTGTGTTAGGGTGGATATCGGGAAGAAGTTCTTCCCCCAGAGGGTGCTGGGCACTGCCCAGGCTCCCCAGGGAATGGGCATGTTCCCCAGGCTGCCAGAGCTCAGGAATGTTTGGAAGACGCTGCCGGGGATGCACAAGGTGGGATTGTTGGGGGGTCTGTGCAAGGCCAGCAGTTGGACTGGATGATCCCTGTGTATCCCTCCCAACTCGGGATATTCCATGATTCCACAGGACCATCCACTGCTATTCTCTGTGCCCCAGCAACCCCTTTCACACGGGGCACCCCCTCTGGGCTGTCTCCCCAAGAGGAGCCCCATCACCACCACCCCGACCCCTTCACGCTGAAAACTTCCCAAATTTACGGCAGGATCTCCCTCCCGCGGCTCAAGGGGTTTCCCACCTGCAGTGGGAGCGAGGTGGGAACGAGGGGAGCTCTGTTTTCTCATCAAGCACCCAGCTTCCCATCTGGTGCCCGGCGCGGTTCCCGAATCGCCGGCGCGGCTCTGCCGGGGCGGATGCTGCGGTTTGGGGCCGAAACGCTGCACGGGGAAGCAGCGCCGAGCAGCAGCTCCAGCACAGCAGCTGGAACAGAGCTGGGCCCGCACGTCCCGCTGGGAGCCTTTCAATTGATGGGCTTACAAGAGATGAAATATTCAGGAGGATTAAGAATTTGGAGGAGGTGGAAATCAAAGTGAAAAAGAAAACAAGCAAAACCAGCTTAATTTGGCCTCGGAGCGCTAATTGTCATTGGGATTCGGGCTAAAACAAACACAACAGAGCGAGCTGCCAATCTGAAAGGGGAAGGAAGAGGGTGAAGACGATTCCCATCGCATCGAAAGCAGCGTTTGTTTCATCCCCGCAGCCGCAGCCCCGGGGCCGGCAGGGAACAGCCCCGTCCCCATCCCCTGCCCTCGCTGCGACCCCCACAGAACGATGGCCCAGGTGGAGTCCCCACCCCTGCAGGTGTCCCAGGAAGGCCTGGACGTGGCACTCCGTGCTCTGGGCTGGGGACAGGGTGGGGATGGGGCACAGCTCGGACTCGATGGGCTGGGAGGCTTTTCCAAGCTCAGGGATTTCCTGATCATCCTCCTGCCCAGGCAGGGCTGCGTCTGGCCACGGTGCCACCACGAACACCCCAGAGCCCTGGGAGCAGCCCCCGGCCCTGCAGCCCCCTCTCCTGGCTCGCAGGGCGAGCAGAGCCCCGGGGCTGAGGCTCACAGACACAGATCCTCTCCAGCCCCAGCTCAGTTATCCAACACTGCAATTTAAGTTGACAATTACATGGTAACCGACTTGCACACAAAAAGAGGCTCTGGAAGTATTCCCAGAATACAGAAGTCTGACAGTATCCACCCAATTTGTTGCAACAACAAAGAATACTGGAATCTGTCCTTTCATTTGGCAGAGGACTCTTTTATTTTTTAAGGCTAGGTGGGGAAATTTAGCCTGCTATTTAGGGAGCGTGTTGTGCCTTGAGAGTGACAAGCCAAGAGTTTCACTTGAAAGCCAAACTCCAACACAAATTGCATCCTGCCACCCAAGGAAGGAAACTGCACCAAGGAAAGAAATCAGTGGGATGCATCTGTTGTGGGGGGCTGTGGCTTGGGAAGGTGGGGCCTACAGAACTCTCTTACACGTCCTCCCTCTCTGCAGGAGCTCCAGGAAAAGGAGCATCCCAGCTGTAAAAAAGTCCCTTTTAAAAAAATTCTCTGTCCATGGCAAAGCTGGATCATGAGGGTGGGGAGGCCCTGGCCCAGGGTGCCCAGAGAAGCTGTGGCTGCCCCTGGATCCCTGGCAGTGTCCAAGGCCAGGCTGGACACTGGGGCTTGGAGCAGCTTGGGACAGTGGGAGCTGTCCCTGCCATGGCAGGGGGTTTAACAGGATGGGCGTTAAATCCCTTCCAAGCCAAACCGCTCTGGGGTCCTGAATTCCATGTGGGACTCTGTGCCTGGGCTGCTCCAGAGCAGAGCCTGGCTGGGGATGCCCAGCTCCTCTCTTCCAGCCCTGCTCCTGCCCTTTAATCACGCTGCGGGGCTGGCTGCCAGGAAGCTGGAAGGAAGTGGTTTGTGGAATGGTGGCAGCGCTGAGCCAGCTCAGAACGTGGCCGTGGCTTGAGGTTTGTGCCCTGGAACGCTGATTAATTTCCACCAGAAACAAGACCACAGGAATAAAAAACCATCCCAAGAAATGCCTGTGTCACCACCTTCTGACAAAGGCCTGGGACGTGAGGGTGCCCAGAGCTGAGCCCCGGGGCCATGTCCCTCCTGCACAGCCAGCACCAGCTCTGGGACCTGAGCCAGGGCCTCCCCACCCTCACAGGGAACAATTCCTTCCCAATATCCCACCTATCCCTGCCCTCTGGCAGTGGGAAGCCATTCCCCGTATCCTGTCCCTCCATCCCTTGTCCCCAGTCCCTCTCCAGCTCTCCTGGAGCCCCTTTAGGCCCTGGAAGGGGCTCTGAGCTCTCTCTGGATTTTTCTCTTCACCAGGCTGAACACCCCCAACTCGCCCAGTCCCAGACTTTCTTTTTACGGGACCTTATGACCCTGCAGATCCAGCTGGAAAGTCTGGAGGAGCTCAGGGACAGCTGAGCCACCGCAGGTGCCTGATTTTGGGGGAGGATGTGTGGGGGACCCCAAGGAACAGCACCAGCAGGAGAGCCACGAGAAAAAGAGTCATAAAATTCATTTCACCAGAACCCTGTGGATGGGAGAGTGCAGCTCTCGCTGTGCCTGCCAGTTGGTGGGTCAGGGAACTGCTGCTGCCCCTCTTCCTCTTCCTCTTCCTCTTCCTCTTCCTCTTCCTCTTCCTCTTCCTCTTCCTCTTCCTCCCCATCTCTTGCCTGTCCTGCTCCCCATCCACAAAACCTTCCCACCCAGCAGAGCCAAACCCAAACCCCAATGCTGAGACCATGGGGTCCAAGTGTTCCCCAGCTGTGCCGAGGCCACCCCCACTGTCCCCTGTCCCCAGTGCCGTGTCAGACACAGCAGCAGCACCCGGGGCCCAGCTGGGACACGGAGCTGCCTCAGCACCGGCCGGGTTCCACAAATGACTCAACAGAAACCCTGGAGCAGCCCCAGGTGGGGTCACTCCCCCGCTGCGGGCCCAGAGGGGAGCACCCTGTCCCCGTTCCCATGGCCCCGCAGCGGGGCTGGCAGCACAGGGGACAGTGGGACACAGCTCCCTCCCATCCAACCTGCAGCCACAGTGACCCCGCAGCTGTCCTGCCACACAGGTTTGTTTGTTTTAGAGAGAATCTCGGCTTGAAGGGGAAAAAATGCCTCTTAAGAAAAAAAAAAAAAGAAAGAAAGAAGCCACATCCTGCCTGAACTGTCACCCGTGCTGGGTCTGTGCCGAGAAGGTGCTCGGGGAGCAGCGCTGGGGGCGGGAGCTCTGCTCCACTTGCCAAGGGACACCTCAGCTCTGAGTGAAGGCACCGAAGCCACAAATCCATCTGATGTGAGCAGGAAACCACAGCAGCCCCTGGTGCTGCTCGGGGCCACGTGTGCCACCACCTGCCTGCCTGAGGAGCTCTAGTGGCCAGGGGGACTCTGCAGGGCCCCTGTGAGCTGATTCTGGAGCTCCTCCAGGCTGGGACCCTGGGTGTGAGGGGGCCTGAGCCCTCCCAGCACCGGCTGCAGGGATGGGGCATTGCCGTGAGCAAGCTGGGAGGGGAAAGCTGGAAAATCATGGAATCACAGAGTGGTTGGGGCTGGAAGTGACCTCAAAGGCCATCTAGGTCCAGGCCCCTTCCCAGCCCATCTCCCCCACGGCATCCCCTGGGCTCCCCAGTCCATCACCACGGCCGTGCCCAGCAGTGGCACAGGGACCTCACCTGCACCAGGTGCCAGCCCCGGGCACGGGCACCGTCCCCCTGCAGCCCTCGGAGCGGAGCTGGGCGGGGAAGGCTCCTGGATGCAGCTTTGGAAGGCAGGTGCTCTTTGTTCCCTGTGGGGTCAGAAACACTCGCCGTGGGTGGCTCTGGCTGCTGGCGCCGCTGCAGCCCCACAGGTGCTGCTGGGGAGGAGAAATCCAGCAGAGGAGAAATCCAGAGGCAATGGAAAAGAGAGAGACAATCCCGAGCAATTTGGGGCTGCAACCATGGGGCTCCCTGGGGGGGCCTGAGAGCTATGGGAGGGGCTTTGGGGTCCCCCTGGTGTGACACTGGTGTGACACAAACACCCAGCAAACAGCCGGGTCTGCTCACCCGCCCCAGCCACCCCCGGCCCCCTCGGGCAATGCCAGCGGGGCAGGGGCTCCCAGGTCACTGCAGAGTGACCCCCAGAGCTGCCCATGGGGGGCAGGGGCTCCCAGGTCACTGCAGAGTGACCCCTGGAGCTGCCCATGGGGACACAGCCACCAAACCCCCACGGCTAACCCATGTCACCACTGTCCCCAGGAGGCCTCCCTGCACTCAGACGGGGCAGGGGGGCACTGGGTGGCTTTGGGCACCACAGCCGGGCCAGGTTCAAGCCCTGGCACCACAAACCATCCCCTAATAACCTGCGGGGTTGTGGGCAGGGCTCAGAGACCACACAGGCACGGCACAGCCTCCCGCAGGCTGCTCAAACACCCCGGTGCTGCTCTGTGTGGGGAGCCAGGTGCCCCCACAGCCCCGGGCACGGCCCCACTCCCTGCAGCCAGGGTGGCACAGCTCCCCAAAAGCAGCCCCGGGTTCACACACGCACCTCCTTCCCCCGAGCCAGCGTTCTCCTCAGCAGCACAATTAGGAGGAGAAAAGTAATTATGTGGTAGAAGAACATGAGAGAGAGAGAGCAAAGTGTGTTTTGGGGGGAGATGTTATCTGTGGAGCAAAATCGTGCTCTCAGGAGCTTTGACAGGTTTGGAATGTTTCACTGGGGCACCACAGCACCGGAATAAACCCTGGATTGTCAGGCAGAGCCACAATCCCTGCCAGCACAGAGACTGGCTGTGCTCCATTCCCAGCAGGACACTCACAGCCCCGCTGGACACTCCCAGCCCTTACACAGACACACCCAAAACCTTCTCCCAGCAGCAGCAGCAGGAGCAGCCGAGCTGCCTCTGTGCAGACCCAGAGCAAACCAACCCATCTCCAAGGGGCCACTGAGCGCACCGGGGCAGGAACCCCAAGCACCCATTCAAAATGCCTCTTAAGAAAAAGCGCTGCTGGAGCAGCCACGAGCGGCTCTGCCTGCCGAGGGTTCTGCCCCTGGCTCAGGTGATCCAACCTGTGTCCCGAGTTGGCTCAGCAGGAGCAGCACCCACTTCAAAACCCGGGCTGGGCTGGCATTCGCCGCCAGCAGCGCGGCCCCAGGAGCAACACAGAGTCTCTCCCCTCCCGCCCGCCTCCCTTTCTCTTTCTTAACCTTTTTGGCTCCTTTATTAAAGCAACTGAACAGTTTAGAGGGGTTTTTTCCTCCCCCCTCCTCCTGTGTGGCTCTGGGTGTAATCTGCCTTGAATATATGATGTGGAATCTCTCGTGAGAGCGAGCAGGGTTTTTATGGGCGCTGGAGGAAAACTCTTGCAAGGCAGAAGTGGTAATGAGCACCCCTGAGTACCCTCTCGCTTTCACAACCGCCTGTCTCTAAAAATGAGCAGGAATTGGGCAAGCGGTTCTCATGTGGGAGCGGCGCAGCCTCGCGCTCCCAGCGCTGCTCTGCCTTCCAGGAGCTCGCAGCAGCCCAGCAACACTTGTTTATTCCAATTGAAGCTGACACCAGCAGCAGGCCAGACCAACCAGACGAGCTCGTGTGTGTCCTGTTTTATTTCCAACTTGGATTAACAGCATCTCTTTAATTCCTAATGGCCCGTTCTGGGATTTGCGGGCGCTGTTCAAACACCAGCCCGGGCTGTGTCACTCGTGTCCCTCCTCTCGTGTGTCCCCTGCGTGCCCAACTCCGAGATTTCGCACCCAGAGAGAGCCCAATTACATGGGGTGAACTCCTGGGAAGCTTTTCATCACACCCACACGCGTTTCCTTTCCACATCCAGGTCTCTGAATTTAACACAGCAGACACGATTTCTCTCTTTTCAAAGGCGAAATATTCCCTTTCATTTCCAGCCCTCTGTACATCATAACCCTGAGCAAACTCTGCGGGAGCTGCTCGGCACTGCTGCAGCTGCGGGCCGGGATAAACAGCGAGGAGAGTCCTGGGGGGTCCCTGCTCATCCCGAGAGGAGTCTGCCCCCAAAGCACACACCTGTGGGGCACCTGGCCAGGCTGGGATGCGGGGAGCCAGGGTTGGGCTTTGCCAGGGCAGATGGGGCGGAGGTTGGGGTGATGCTCTGTGGGCGTTGGGGCTCCCTGTGCCTGCAGTAGCCTCCTGCACTCCCACAGGATCACCTGCATCCCGACAGGACCACCTGCACCCCAACAGGACTACCTGAACCCCAAAAGGATCACCTGCACCCTCACAGGATCACCTCCACCCCGGAAGGACTGGCTACCACACGGCTCCAGCAGAAAGCAGGAGCTCGGATCCTTCCAGAGCTCCCACCTGCCCGGGAAGCCCAGGGAGAGGGGCTGAGCAGCAGATGCTGTTCAAGGGCCGCGGCTCATTCCCAGGGACAATGGCAAAGCAGCCACAAAGAGGGAGGGGAGGCCAATCCGTGGGACAAATGAGGCCTCGCTGGGACCCTGCCAGAGCCGCGTCCCTGCCCACGCCGGCTGCAGGAACTGCTGGAGCCGGGCTCGGTGCCCGCAGGGATGCCCGGCTGGGCAGCCAAGCCCAGCACCGAGCTCTGCGAGGGCCGGGGGTCCCTTTCGGCCGGCCAGGCTCTGATTGTCGCAAGGAGGATTAACAAGTTGATTAGCGCAGCTCGGGCAGGGCTGGGGGCTCCCGCGGCTGCCCGGGCTTTGTGTGGGAGCAGCCCCCGCACCTCGTCCTTCCTGTGCCCCGGGGGCGGCCACGGCCCCTCACCCAAGCGAGACCCGCCGGGATTATCCCGACAAAGCCCGGCCCGGCCGTGCCAGGGCTGTCTCCAGGAAGCCCCTGCAGAGCCCCGGGGTCACACCCGGTGCCCGCAGCCCCCCAGTCCCCCGGGGACACGGAAAGGGGCATTTCACAGCCCTGGTCCCCAAGGGGGTTCAGTCCCCTGTGTCTGCTGGAGGGACAGCACAGAGGGCATAAGGGATCCCGGAGAGTCCTGGGATGTGCTGAAGGTAATCTCCTTCTCCAAGTGACAAGGCCAGGCTGGAGGGGGCTTGGAGCCACCTGGGATAGTGCTAGGTGTCCCTGCCCATGGCAGGGGTGAAACAGGGCGAGCTTTAAGGTCCATTCCCACCCAAACCATTCCAGGATTTTCCAATTCCATGTCCAGCACCCTCTGTGCCGGCTGCCTTCTGCTCACTCCATGATCCAGCCCAAGCTGGGCAGCTGAGGGTGCACCAGGGCTCAGCCAGGCTCTCAGATGATCCGGCACGTTGCAGAAACATGGGAAGGAGATTTGGTTTCCCCTGAGCTTGCTCCAGCCCCTCCCTGCTGTGCTGCAGCAGGATCAGAGAACATTATTAAAATCGTGTCATGTTACCTATCAATAATAAATGACCAGAATAAATTCACTGCTCTCTGCTTAATAACCCTGCCAGATTTCCATATAAATATCTGCACAGAAATGGGTCCTCATTCCAGGAGCCCTTCGGACGGACACCAGTGCCACGTCTCGGACACAGCCCAGCAGGACCTAGCCCAGCTTTAATGGGAAAACATTTTTCTCCTGCTGCAGAGGGAGGAAGGAGAATTTGGCACTGATGAAATGAATCCAATATCTGTGATGCGCTCTTGGTTAGATGCAGCCCAAGCATCTCCACCCTCAACTCCCCAGCAGGTATTTGCAGCTGGGAAGTGCTACCCCTGCAGATCCCTGGATCCCTTGGCCGGCAGCACCCTCAGGGATTCATTGCCAGGGATGGGATCCGGGGCTGTGGCCAGCAGAGATGCAGCAGAACAGCAAAGCTGCCCTGAAGTTCCCCCAGCTCACAGAAGGCTGTGGCAGAGTCCCCAGGCCCCCCAGAGCAAGGGATGGAAGCCACCAAAGTCCTTTTGACCTGCCCAGCACAAGGAGCAGCAACAGTGGGAGAGCCTGGTCCATCCTGCTGCTCCTCAGACTTGCTGATCCCAAACCCAGTGCCCTGGGCAGGATCTGCTCTTTCCCAGGCTCAGGTGTTTTAGCTCAGATGGCTCCTGGTGTTACTGAGGCCACAGGCCCGAGGGGGCTGTTCTGCAGCTGAAACTCCTCCGTGGAGGGCCATGGAGCCGTACCCAAATGGGAGGTGCCTTAGAGCACAAGAAATCCCCTTTTTCCACTACTGCCAAGTGGGACAGAACAAGGGGCCTGCACAAACAACCCCCTGGCAAGGCCCAGCCAGCCTCTGCCCTCCTCCCGTGGCACAGCCCGTCCCAGCCCCACTGTGCCCTGCAGGGCCAGCACCCTCTGTACCCACATGGGGACGTGACCCAGAGAGAGCCCTGGCTCTTCCTCCCTTCCTGGGAGCAGAGGGGTGATGCCACACCTGGCTGGGAATGCCCAGCTCGATCTGTCCTGCACTGGGACACATGCAGTCCCACGAGCAGCAAACTCGGGGCCGGAGGGTCGGAGCTGAGTCCCGGGATCCCAGCAAAGCCCGGCTCGGAGCGGGGTGCCTGCTCCATCCGTGCAGCACAGCCTGCCAGGGAGCTCTTGCGTGCCTTTTATTTGGCTTTTTCGACATGTCAAAGCAGACTGCTTCCCTCCCAGCTCTCTCAGATGTGGTCGGATTGTTTTCGCCAAAACTTCCCAAATACAAAGTTTCAACCTAAAGCAGACGCTGCCCACAGAAAGCTTTCCCCCCGAGCTAACTGTAAAGTTATAAGCAAATAAAACTGGATTTAATAATGGGAAATATTCCTCATTCTTGTGCATACGCCTCTGAAGTCAAACCACCCTCGTCGAAGATGTCCTTCTCCAGCAAAGGGGGTCTGTGCTGGATGCTCGCTGCTCTTTGGACCAAAGCACATGGAAAACTGGGTTTGTTTCCCTTCATGTGGGCACAACCTTCTGGCAGTATTTAAATCTCCTTCTCTTAGAGTCTCAAAATTATGGAGGAGCTGCTTTGTTGCAGCCTTTTTCCAAGAGCTTCCCAAGCCAGTCTCTCCCAGAAGCTTCCCAGCATAGTGCAGCCCTCGGGTCTGCCAACATTCCAAATCCCACCGGGCAGCTCACAGACACAGGAGGGTCCCACTCCAGTTTTCAGTCGAAAACCAGGAGTGAGGGGCATGGGGGGCACCTGACAGCTGCTGTAGGAGGGGGTGGCAGGAGGGCAGTGTGGAAATACCCAGTGGAGCAGGCAGAGTATCCCTGGCACGTCCCACCCACCTCCCCAGCACCACTGCCACAGCCAGCAAGGTTTGAATTTGCTGTGGACCTCAGCACCTCCAAGCTCTTTGTTCTTCCAATCTATAACGTAATTAAACCCGACCCAGGCTGGGTTTCACATTCTCTGCCTTTTTTTATGCTATAAATCATGAGACAAACACCCCTGAGTGCAAAGCACAGCGCGGAGCCTCAGCAGCCACGCAAACATCCACGGGCGGCTTCTCACGACATGGAGTCGGCAGGGCCTTTCCTAAACGCTGCTAATGAAACGGTTGGAATGCCACAGCCTGGTTCGTGCCAGGCTCCCACAAGCGCCGGGCGCAGCGCCGGCCCCGGCGGGCAGGATCAGGCAGGAACATGTGTTCGAAGCGGGAGGCTCCGGCCCGGCCCGGAGCTGCTGCAATTTGTTACAGGGCCTTGCGCAAGCGGCTTCACCCACCGGGCGTGCGGCGTTCTCCGGAGGGGCCACCGCACACCCCGGCCGTGGGGCCGTGGGAAGGGCAGCCCGAGGTGCCCGGAGGTGCTGCCAGGCTGCCCCCACCCCCGGCCGCCCCTGTGCCCCTCCAGTGCCACCCAGGTGCCAGGGCGGGGCTCCATTTGGGGTTTCACAGCTCGAGGTTTTCACCGGAGCGTGAGGTTTACCAAGGGGGTTGGAGACAGGAAAATAAGCAGGAAGATAAAAGTCCACTTCAATCAAGCTCAGTGTACAGACAAATCTCTCCCAGGATGTGAGAAGGGAGGAAAACCAACAGTGCTCCAGGCTGTTTTTCTCTCCCAGGGATCTGGAGTGATGGAAAGGACCACAGCCGGCAGGAACAGTGCTGCACACACCAGGTGCATTGGAAATTCGGGGTGGAAACGGCACTTTGCCTTGTCCAATAAAGCCTCCAGCTCTCCACCTTGCACCCCTGGGCCCGTGGGACCAAGCTGAGCTCGATCTGCTGGAGGTGGCACTGGTGCAGGTCCTCGTGCCCCTGGGTCCTGGGGAGGGGACATGGCGAGGTCCAAAGTTCAGTGTGACGGCACATCCCTGCTGACCATCCCAAACAGAGCCCTTAAAATCACCCAGGCCACACCCCCGGGCTCCTTTCAGCCCAAAAATAACACAAGAGGTGAGAAGACCTCACCTGACACGGGGACAATCTCACCCTGTTTCATCCAGAAGGCCACACGTGCCCGGAGCATGCACACGTGTCCAGCAGGACACACATCCCAGCTGTGGCGAGGAGGAGGAGGAGGAGGTGTGTGGCTGAGGAAGGACTCAGAACACTGCGAGTTCTGCCTCTCTGACACCGTTTGTCTCATTCTTTCCCCATCGCATCCACCACGTGCTCGTGCTCTGCCATGGCAGGGACAGGTGCCTGGGGGAAGGTCGCGCTCCGTAACCCCACATCAAGGCACCTCCCCAGCCGGGGAATTTATTATTCTCCCTGATAAGCTGTGATCCCTTAAAGACACTTCCCTGTATCCTTCCATCTTACACAGCTCTTCCCTGCCAGCCTGGGAGGTGCTTTGAGCTGCTGCCTCTGGTTTAAATGGAGGATCACAGGCGCGGGTGGAAACGCAGCAATGGGGAAGTGACAAATCTCCCGTTTCCCCAGGAGCATCCGCAGAGCACGAGCCTCCGAGCAAAGCTCCTCTTCCCTGAAAAAGAAGAGAAGGAAAAAAGGAAAAGAGCAATGCTTCAAAAATCAGAGCTTCCTTTACAGGGATTTAAAAGGGAAAAGATGCAAAACACTGTGTGAATTCCCCTCTGTGCGAGGCAGAGCTGTGGAGGTGAGAGCGCAGTCACCTGACAAGGGCAGCACAGCACCGTCCCCCTCTCCAGAACACCTTCTCCCTGGAGCCTGGAGATCCATTCACTCCCACAATGGAGACAGGGATGCTTGGAGAGCATTAGGAGGGACAATATCGGCTTCATCCGAAAATCCTGGATCCCTTTGGAGCTGCCAAAAGTGCTCGCCACGGCCTCCCCTCAGCCCTGCCTGCAGCACCGAGGGGGTGTGGAACCCCACAGGGAACTGTGGAGACCGCCTGTGAGGAAGAGCCAGGAGGCTGAAGGGGCTGGAGGGATTGGAGGGATTGGGATGAGCTGCTGGGATGGGCAGGAGCACATCCAGCCAGGGAGGGGTTTGGCTCCTGTCACATCTGTGGTGGCACCTGAGGGACGACGCACAGGACACTGGGTTCTGCGGGGCTCCGCTCCCTGCTGGTGCCAAGGGCAGTCCCAGGGATGGGTGGCACAGGGAGGAGCCACCTGGACAGTGCACAAGCTGCCCTGATGCTGGGGGTTGGACAAGGGAGGAACACAGAGGTCTCCCCGCCCCTTATTAATTTTCAATTCTGAGCCACCACTGCAAAACAAGCCCAAGCCATGGATCCAGCAGGAATGGGCTCCCCCATATCCCATCACTCCTCTGCAGGGAAAGATTTACAGAAATCAAGAATTCAAGCCTGGGAGTAATGTATCAATCAACAACCTCTTCTTTTGGGCTCACCGAGTGCCATTCAAAGCGCTCAGAAAAATGCAGTGATTCATCTGTGATGTTATTGTTAAAATCCACACCAAGGTGCTTTTAGCAAATATTAAGTGCTCTGAAGAAGAGCATCAGGAATAAAGTCCTTAAAAAATTAGTATTTCTTTCAAAGGAGAGCTGATTTCTTACATTTTAATCCTAAAAAACCATAATTGGAGAGCCCAGAGGAGGCCATGGGGAGGCCCTGGCACAGGGTGCCCAGAGAAGCTGTGGCTGCCCCTGGATCCCTGGAAGGGTCCAAGGCCAGGTTGGATACTGGGGCTTGGAGCAGCCTGGGACAGTGGGAGGTGTCCCTGCCCGTGGCAGGGGGTGGGACTGGATAGGATTTAAGGATCCCGACCCAACCCATTCCAGGATTCCGAGCAGCACGGGAGCTCCTGTGAGCGCTGCCCCGCTGACGGGGAGGGATGGAGGGATTGTTCCTGCACCTCTGGAGCTTCCCACGTGCTGCTGAGACCTTGGCACAGCCCGGCACGACCAGGAACAGCCAGGATCTGGAATCAGGCCCAGAAGCAGGCGCTGCACAAGCCCTTCATTACCTGTCTGGGATCTCGGAGCGAGCACGGGAGGGGAGCTGAGGGCAAAATCCAGAGGGCTCCAGGATCCCTCCCCCCTTCCCCTCCCCAGCACGGGCAGCCCCAAATGCTAATGCAGATACCAAACCCGTGTAAAATGCCTGCTGAATTCTGGGGAATTAGGAAATTTCCATTTCAATTCAAATACAAATTAAACTCCAAGTTGTCATCAAAGAAAAGAAGAAGATGAGGATCAAAGTGATGCAACACTCTGGGAAAGGAAAAGATTAAAGAAAGTAAATTGAACAAGATTTTAAAGAGATATTAAAAGGTGTTAATGCAAGCTAATGCGGCTAATGAAGAGAAAGGGAGGCTATTCAATTAACATTTGCAGCAAGGAGAGGAGAGCTTTCTACACCTCCGCTACAACATCAAAGGCTGGATGCTACCTCTTATTAAAAGGGAACATAGAATATTTAAAAGGCAGAATAGATTAAAATAGATTTCAGATAATTACATCTACCTCCATAATGGCAACAGTTTATCATTATATTCCAAAAACAAATCTAATAATATGTGCCACATACTGCGGTTAGAAACATTCTTTGAAGTGTTCCAGAAAAGCAGCAATTAAACCCAAGCACAGACGGGTCTGTGGTTTCTCTGGGCAGTGGGAACCTTGGATGTCCAGCCGGAGCTGGGAACGATGCCCTTGGCCGCCCCAGGGCCGGGATGCTCCGCAGGGAGCGGGGATGTTCCCGGGCTGGGCTGGGCACAGGAGCTGGGCCTGGCTGGCACAGCCCCAGCCGGGGCTCAGGGCACGCTCAACCAGGTTTAGGGGCTGCCTGTTACCCCCAAAGCACCGACGGCTCCGCTCCCACCTCTGACCCGCACCGCCCGCTGCCCGCCCACTCCAGAGGGGATGGAACGGGGGAAACCCTGGAGAACACCCAGAGCCAGGGCTCGGCCTGGCTGCCTGCAGGTGACCAGCCCAAACCTCCTCCCGATGGCCCTGCGGGTTCTGGTGCTGTCGGCAGCGGAAGCTCCCCTCGCTCCCCAGGCAGCCCGGCACGGAACAGGCGCTGCTTAACCCGGGCGAGGCTGGGCGGGTGGTTTCCAGCAATAATTACAGATAATTGGGTGCTTGCAGACACTTCCAAACCAAACAGTGCGGCCCCAGCGCTGCCCTGTGTCCCTGGCTGGCGGATGCTCGGCGGGCTGGGATTTTACCTGCAGGGATCTCCTGCACAGCTCTGCTTTGCCGCAGGGATGTGATTGTCACACCACAACACCAGGGAGAGATGGCAAACCTGAGTCCTGGGAGAGCAGAGAGCCACAGAGCTCCCACCCACGGGGAGCAACAAAGTCCCCAAACCCAGCATGGAGCAGCCGGGGTAAGGCTGGGGAGCACATGTGGAGGGTCTGTGCTGGAATCAGCTCCAAACTGGAATCTCACTGGCAGGCCGCAGGTGTGGGTTGTGCAGAAGACAGGCCCTGAAGCCATGCCTTGTACCCCTGTCCCCGTGTCCCCATGTCTCTGTGTCCCTGTGTCTCTGTGCAGCCCATGCCAGGCTGCAGCCAGAAGGAGGCAGGGAGGTGCCGAGCTCCTGCCACAGCCCATCCCATCCCATCCCATCCCATCCCACCCCATCCCACCCCATCCCTCCACACGCTCCCCCAGCACAGCGTTTGCCAGCACACAGCAGACACCAAAGTGTTCTGAAAGTGATTTTCTCTCTGGTTCAGGGGGAAAAGAACAGACACAGCATTAACCCCCAGGCGAGCTGTCTGGGAAGGAGAATCGATGTGTTTTTAATTTCCTCCCGAGGGGCTCAGCTCTGTCCTGGCTCCTGGGAGCTGCTCACGTGTCCCTGGGGGTGGAGCAGCCAGAACTACCTTGAGCCAGGCCGGACTGGGCACTTGGACAAACCTGTCACCTGCTCCTGCGGCTGCTGCCGCCGTCACTTGGTGTCTGTGGAGATTCTCAGCATTTCCCCTCATTCAGCCAGAGAGAAAAGCAGGAAAAGGACCTCTTTGGCTCTGTTTTGGGGTGGGGCTTTGGCTTCCCTTGACAGAGAGAACAGAGCAGCACGTGCTGATCTGGAGGTACCCGGGCAGAGCCCACATAGTAGGGTGGATTCAAGGTGCTGAGGCAGCTGGGATGTCGCTCCCACAGCTCCCTGCTGTCGTGGGGGGCACTTTGTTGGCTCCCATAGGCGCCCCTCACCTGCACCAAGGTGTCAGACACGACGGAACAGGAACTGGCACTGGATTGAGGGACCAGCTCGTGCTGCTGGATGCGGGCACTGCTCGTGTCTCATCCTCACCCTTCTCTGCTCTGAGCCATACCCAGAGCAGCCCAGTCCCACAGAGGCACAGCAGCTCCGGGTCCCACAGCAGACCCCCCTTCCCAAGAGCATTCCTGCCTTCTGCTGCCCTTGAACACTTCTGGCTTTCCAGCTCATTGATCTTGCCATGGAGAGCATTTACTTTGTCAAAAATCTCCTTCAGCCTTCCCAGGTAATGCTCCTGCCCCCCACTGCTGTCCAGCTTGGAGCTGCCTCCATCCAACAGGGAGAAGAACGGAAGGAGTTGTGGTCCAGGCTCAACAGGACCCCTCATGGCAGGGACACCAAGGACCAGGCACAGACCTCTGGGAAGCTCCTGCTCCTCCTCTGATGTCCTGCACGGAAAGGGAGGTGGTGAAGGGTTGGAGCTTCCCCAGCCCTCCCCACTCTCCCACCCCGAGCAGGAGGGAATCGAGGGAATCACTCCCGCCCCGCGCTGGCTGCAGCTGGCAGGAGGTGTCAGTCCCCATCTCATCCCGCTCCCTCGCCCTTCCAGGACCTGCTCCCGCCCGTCGCAGCTGCTCAGCCTCAGCCATGGACACGGCCCTGGAGCAGGAGCAAACTGTGCCACGGGAGCGCGGGGGGATGAGGGAGCCTCACCCGCAGCGGGCGGCGGGGGCGAGAAATCCTCCTCGGCACGAGTGAGTCCTGCTCCTCTCTCCCTGGAACCACCAGACTCCGGCTGGAGCCTTGCAGGAGGGACATCCTGCCCTGCCCAGGTGCCCTGCCCTGCCCAGGTGCCCGGCACCAAATCTCACCTGTGCTCCGCAGGCCCCGAGCGCTTCCCTGAGATGGAATCAGTGACCCCCAGGCCTGGAGCCGAAGCGCTCAGCCTGGAGGAAAGGAGGGATCTCTCCACCCCAGCCAGGGTGAGTAAGACACTGGGAATTAGCCGAGCTCATTATTTCCAGTGCCAGAGGATTTGGTGGAGGTGCAGCAGCTCAGGGGCTCAGCACAGCCCACTGACCGGCCCAGCTCCACCACAGAGCCCCATCCCACAGCAGCCAGAGCTGGTCTGGCCACCAAAACCCCCAAGGACCCCCCCAAGCCCCACCATCACCTGCAGAGCCTCTCCAGACACCCACCCTGGAAACCCTTCTCACCCCTGCTTGGAGAAACCCCCTGGTTTTGGGAATCTTTCACAGGCAAATGTCAGCTCTGCTGAAACATTTAAATTTTCCCATGGGAGACGTCTAAACAAAACATTAACATTTTGACTTAAAATGTCATTTCATTCTGGTTCTTCAATTAAAAACAAAATGACATTTCAAGTCAAAACGTTGATTTGAAACGGATTTTTTTTTGTTGTTTTACTTCAGGAATCAAAATTCTATTTCAAGTAAGAGAGACAAGAAAGGCTTGTTCAGAGCTGGTTCCTCCCAGGTTTGCTGAACAAACGCCCCAGGAAACCCAAATTCTGGGAACAACCTGTTTTAAAGGGTTTTTTTCCATTTAAAAAGATCTGCCAGGAAGATGCTGATTCCTGGGCTAACTCATCCAGTGAAGGAAAGCTCAGCGAGGGGGGCTGGGATTGTCCCCATGTCCCCAGGACTCTGCAGGGATCGAGGCATCACCTGAGCTCCACGTGCCCTGCCTGGAGAGCCCCTCACCTGCCGCAGCCCTCGCTGTGCCACTTGTCACCCTTGTCACCCTGGGAGCAGGGGCAGCCTTGGCTCATTTCCTTGGCACTCAACATCACCATCACAGCAAGATTTTCCCTCTGGTAAAATCTGAGTCGAGCAAAAATTCCCCGAGCAATTTACTGGAGGAATTTAACATCCTTTCCCTGCCTGTTTTCTTCTCTCTGCACATAAAATATTCTTTTCTGCGCTACAAAAATACTCTGAAACCGCTTTATCCTTAAGTGCTACAAGGTCTTTTACTTCCAGCTGCAAAAACATCACGGAGCAGGCTGGGCTGTGCCCCGGGAGGCCGTGGCCTCGCTCCGTGGCGCCTCATGGCACATTTGGAAAGCCCAGGGAAGGTTGTGGAGCCCGTGACAGCATCCCAGGGAGTATCCAGTGCTGTAATTTAGACATGGAATAAGCAGGTTCCAGACAAGCAGCTCTGTGTTCGAACATGGTGAAATGTTCACAGCTCCAAACCCTCCCAAACTCCCTTGGGGAAACGGAGGGTGCAGGTCCCAGCTCAGGCTGGGTCTGCACAGGGGCCCATTTGAGAGGCAGCTCAGCCAGGGGGTTTTACTGCAGGGCAAGAGCGTGAGGAATTCCACTGTGCAGAGCTTTCCCCTGAAATTCAGCCACTGCAGACACCTCTGGTTGGGGCTTTGGGCTGATGGGAAGGGGCAGAGCCAGAGCTGTGACCCCACTGCTGCCTGCCCTTGGCTCAGTGATCCAGATCGCTCGTGGATCTGGAGATGGCAGCTGAGGGACACCCAGCCCGTGCACCCCGACAGAGGTGGAGGCAGAGTCCAGCTACTGAACACATGGAGGGGGAGATCCCACGTGGATGAGGACTTGCATTTCCCATCTGGATGCTCCCAGGAATAGCAGGGCCGTATTTAGATGCCCAAGTCATTTTGGGATGGAGCCTACGTGGCTCCCAGCAGGATCCGAGCCTGCCGCGGATACACAGACGTGGTTTCGCTCCAAGGAGGTCACTTATAAGGCAAGGCTGGCAAAGAGGAGGAAAAGCAGCCCAGGGTTGAGAAGAAATTTGCTCGAGGCCACCCCAAAGCAGTGCCAGAGCAGGGAACAGCATCCAGGGCTCAGCTCCCACCCCAGGCCCTCGACACACAAACCACATCCAAGGGCTTCCCGGAGAGCAGCCAAACCCAACCACAGACCCGGGCAGAACTCACAGCTCCCTTTGTCTGAGGCAAACAAAGAGATGGGGAAAGTAAAACCCATCCTTTCCCTCTGATCCTTCCCAAACCTTTCCCCCAAGGAGATACCCCAGCAGAGCCAAGCCCAGAGGAGAGGGAGGATGAGGTTTTGTGGATTCACCATCCCTGGAAGTGTTCAAGGCCAGATTGGATGAGGCTTGGAGCAACCTGGGGCAGCGGAAGGTGTCCCTGCCCATGGCAGAACGTGGCACTGGATGGGCTTTAAGGTCCCTTCCAACCTGAACCATTCCCTGACTCCCTGGGCTCCAGCCCCCAGCCCGTGCTGTGCTCCAGGCGTGGCCTCCAGAGGCCTTTGGAGGTCGTTGGCACCGATCTCCTGCTCCCGACGAGACTTCCAGCACTGCTCCAACAGCCACAGCCCCATTCCCACATCCCCTGCGCTGGGCAGCTCCTGGAGCCTGAGGGAGTCCCTGCAGAGGGGCTGGGGAAGGACAGCAGGGCTGATGCCTCACCCCGGCCCTGTCCCCTGTCCCTTGCACCACGGGCGCTGGCAGCCACAGCTCTGCAGTTACACCGTGTTCCTTCTCCATGCAGGGGAGAAACTGTCACTTTGCTCTAATTAGCCAATTAGGTCCCTAATTAGCTGATGTAATTACTCCGAGGAAGTGATTTCATTTAAGAAAAACCTTATTCCCGAAAGCAGACGGAGCCAGTCCGGCACCAGCAGGAACGGCCGGTGGTGGCTGTCAGCGGGGAGGACAGGAGGGACATGGGGACAGAACATGACAGGGAGGAGGACAGGACAGGGATGGGGACAGGATGGTGTGGAGATGGTGAACAAAGGCGACAGGACAGGGATGGGGCCAGGAATGGGGATGGGGAAAGGACAGATATGGGGACAAGATGGGGATGGGGACAGGAG
>VZTJ01005625.1:782215-795376 GCA_013397795.1 Orthonyx spaldingii | reverse complement strand
GGTAGGTGGGGGGGGGGGGGGGGGGGAATAATACTGCTTATTTACATTTTTTCCTTTTCTTGATGTAACTTCTAGATCTAATCAGCACCAAGCTGTGCTTTAATTGGAATTATGGAGCAGACGTGCATTTCTCTACAGCTCGTTTGTCTCCTCAGCACAAAAAATCCCCAGTCCAGTGCACAAGGTGGCTCTCGGCATCCTCCTGCCCGGCCTGGGACAGGTCTGATGGGAGCTGGGGGACAGCCCAGGCCCCGCCCGGCTCCTTCCCGCAGCCCGCCGGACCCGGAGGAGGGGTGGGAGATGCTGGAGGGTCTCGGGGTTGGACGAGCCCTGGGAGCCAAAGGCCCTCCCCGAGCGGGAAGAGCTATTTCGGGGTGACGCCGGGAACAGCTCGGCGCTGCTCTCCCGAATGAGACCCGACAAGCACAAGATCTTCCCCGGCCCTGCAGCAGCCCGAGCTGTAAAAGTCGCTGCAGATATCGTGACCTTTTAAGAAGGCAGAGATCGGGGAGGTTTAAATAGCGCAGCACGGCGGCTCCCAGGCACAGGCGCTGCCGCCCGGCTCGAACGCCACGATTTCCAGGTCAGCAGCGCCGGAGCAGCGCCGTGACCCCGCAGCTCCTCGGGCACGCGGCGCTGGCGGTGCCGCTCCAGGGAGCGCCTCTGGAGCAGCCCCGGCCCGGGTTGTCACCGCCACACAAATGGCACCGCCTGGTTCGCCGCCGACGGGCTTGAGCTGCAAATTAGCAGTCAAAAGCTGTTAAGTGCTTCAATCGAAGGGACGGGGACAGGGACGAGACGCCCGTCTGCTCCCCAAAGCACCCCATTAAGGCAGAATTAATGCGTGAATGCCAGGCGGGTCATTGGAGGACAGGGATGTTTGCGCTCCTCCTTTCCCACAGCCCGGCTGGTGGCTAAGCTGGAAAAATCCCCGAGATGGGCAGATGCCAACACACTAAACTGCGGTTTATGTCACCTAGAGCATTCTGCAAAGTCTCAGTGATCTGCAAATAATTAAAGGAGAAAGCAATCAATCTTGTTGTTCAAAACAGCGATTAGCCCGGGAGAACCCGGCATTGTAATTCCATCGGCACCCAGGGGGGAAGATGCCGCACGCATAATGAGAGCTGCGAGTCCTCACAAGTTCAAGGACCACGGGGTGTTCTCCGCTGGTGATGGGAATTTCCTGCGCGTCTCCGAGGCTGTGTCATCCCGTGTTTCACAAGCGCTTCGCCGGAGGAACGGAGGAGCAGCTCTGCGGCTCGCCAGGCACAGCCCGGCTCTGCCGCCGGGGTGAGGGCGCTGGGCCCTGGCTGTTCCCAGGACACGATCCCGGTGGGATGCAGAGGCCGCGGAGCAGGAGAGCCAGGGCCCCACCCGGCCTCCAGCCAGGCCCCTGCTGTGTGTCCCTGGGTGGGGACAGAGCTCTGGGGAGAGGCCAGGTGGCTCCACCTGGACAGCCCTGACCCTTTCCAGGGAATCACTTAGCTTGGGAACCCCTCTAAGATGCAATCCAACTGTTCCCCCAGCACTGCCAAGGCCACCACTAATCCGTGTCCCACATCCACAGCGCTGTTAAATCCCCACAGGGAAGGGGACTCCAGCACGGCCCTGTTCCAATGTTCCTTCCTTTCAGTGAAGGAGTTTTCCCCGAACTTCCCCTGGCACAGCTGGCAGACGCTCCCTCAGGGCTCACAGCGACCGCAGCCGCTAAAGCCGTGCCCTGCCCTTGTCCCCACGTGTGGCCCGAGCACAGCTCGTGCAGGAGCACAGCCGAGGGCAGAGCCCAGCCAGCGCTGAGCCCATCTCCTGCGCCAGCCCCAGCCACGCTCCAGCACCGCCAAAGGCCCCACAGATCCAGGCAGGAACACAGCTCTTTCCCCCTGATTGCTCCGGGAGAAGCAGAGAGAGAAAAGCCCTCCCCGAGCAGCAGACATGGGTGCAGGGCTGTGCAGCACTTCCCACCCACCTTCTGTGCTGTGTTTGCAGCCAGACTGTGTCTGTGGCTGAGGCAGCCCCGGAGAGCCGGGAGGGATCACCCGGGGCTCTGCCGGCCCGGGGGGCTGGGCTGAGGTTTCGCAGCTCCCATCCCGCCTCACCACAAGGCGAAGAGGAAATCGCAATTATTTGCTGATGGTTTTTCAGAGCCCTCATCCAAACACGCTGCACAGGCAGCTCCCGGAACCCATCACTTCCCAAAGGCTGCCACAGCAGCTCCTTGTTTGTGCTTCACCACGTACCTGCTTCTCTCCAGCTCGGGGAAGCTCCTCTGCCAAGCCAATTCCCAGGGCGGCTGTGGGAAGCCTTGGCTTGGAAAAAAGTCATATTTCACAGCCTAAAAGGGAGAAAGGCAGAAAACTTTTCCCTCAGCCCCACCCCCTCCACATTCCAGAGCCGCTGTGGCCATGAAGGAGACCCCAGCCCAGAGAAAGGAGAGATGTCCCTGTCCCTGTGCCTGCAGGGATTAAGCTGTCTGTGCCCAGAACCGGACTCCATGGAAGTCAGAGGGAATTTCCACCAGCTTTGCCCGTGCAGAGCCCCTAGTTCCTGTGTCCCCAGCACCCCAGTGAGCTGCCCCAGGAGCAGGACATTGGGTGGAACACGTTGATAATTGCAGGGAACTTGGATCCAGGTTTGCTCTTTCATGTCCCTGTGGGGACTTTCATCAGGGAACTGCAGCGTTTGCTGCTGCTGGACTGTCCCTGCCAGGGCAGGAAATGGAGTCAGAGCATGGTCAGGGTTGGAAAATACCTCTCACATCATCCAGTCCAGCCAGAAATACAGACCAAGCCCAGGCAGGTCTGTCTTTGGCACGAGGGTCTCGCCACGATGGGTTCCTTCCTTCTGCTGCACGAGGAACACAAAGCCATGAGAGCCAGACCCAGAACAGATTTTATCTCCTGAACATCAAGACTCAGATCAAATAAAGGTTTGGATGGGCTGGTGCTCAACTCCACCCGGCCTCTGGAAGGACCTGTAGGTCATTTCCAGCCAGCCCTGCAGGTGAGATGGACAGAACTCACTCCCAGTTTGACAAAGCCAGAACGCGAGTTTGGACTGGAGCTCAGAGCTTGTGGCTGAAGGCCCTGAGCCCATCACGTGCTCGGGGCTGTTCACACTGAGCCAGAGCCAGCACCCAACACAGGAAGCAGCTCTGAGGCAGCGGAGCTCCCACTCAGTGCAGATCTGAGTCAGCTCCAGCCCAGCGTGAGCTGAGGGCCAATCTCAGAACCGCTCAGCAACCTCAGAGCTCTCAGCACCTTCACCCCACTCACCCTCTCGCTTCAGGCTGGGCATCTGGAGGAATTTCTCCATGGAAAGGGTGGTCAGGTCTTGGCAGGGGCTGCCCAGGGAGGTTTGGGGTCCCCATCCCTGGAGGTGTCCCAGGAAGGCCTGGACGTGGCATTCAGTGCTCTGGGCTGGGGACAAGGTGGGGATCGGGCACAGCTGGGACTCCATGGGCTGGGAGGGCTTTTCCAGCCTCAGGGATCCTGTACCAGCCCCAAGGTCTGGCTGCAGAGGGGTGCGGGCCCCGCTGGCTCTGGGGAACATCCCTCACCTCTCCCCAGACCCAGACTCTGCCCCCGGGCAGGGCGGGCCCGACCCCGCGGGAGAACCAGGAGGGATTTGCAGGAGAACGAGGAGGGATTTGCAGGAGAACAAGGAGGGATTTGCATCTGCGGCTGAAACCTGTGGGAGCGGCGCTGGAATTTCGCGGGAGGCGATGAGAGGGGCCGTCCCAGCGAGAGAGGCTCGGCTGCAATTAGGAAGCCAATTTGGGTAATGTTTTGATTGGGAGGGGTTTACATGCCGGTGGTCTCCGGAGGCAGAACTCCTGCCTGGGAGGGTTTGCCTCTCAGCCCATCCCTTTGTGCGATACTCAGCCTAAGCTGCATCTGAAAGAATCAGCCTCACTTATTATCAAAGCCACAAACCATCTGGTTCCACTTTGCCGGGGAAAGGCAATGAGTGGAAATCTGGTTTCACTTGGGTTTTCCTTCCCTGGGTTATGGTTTGCTCCATGTTTAATGTTGTTACTGCAATTCGATCGTTGGGCAGTGGGTGGCCCGGTTCCCCCATTTGAAACTAATTTACAGCTTTGTCTGGCAAAATTGTTGCTTCCAATCAATTAGCACTGACACCGAAATTAAACCATCCTGGGGTCTCGACACATAAGGAAGCAGGTCTTCATTTTTTGGAAGAAATTTGTTCTTCAGAGGGGAATCTGGTGGCTCACCCTTCCCCCGTGCCAAGCTGGATTTTTATTTTAAAAGATCCAGCCTGTGTTTCTTTTCAGGAGGTTTAATAGGGAAGGCTGAGATCCCTCGTGGATGCTATTTTTGTTTTACAGCCGTGACCTTGTTAAGGAGATGGACAAACAAGCCAGAAATGGAACATTAATAAATAAAGCCTGAATCCATCAAAACATCCACAGCCGCCTCCACCAGCCCTGCAAAACCACTCGGAGTGTTCCCCAGCACCTTCCGCTCCTTTCCTCCGGCCAGGCCGGGCCAGCTCCCTCCCATCACACCCCACACGCTCCAGGCTCCTTCCAGAGGCTTCAGCTCCGCTGAGCTGGGATTGGCACCACGGACTCATCCCCAGAGGCCCCCGGGTTTATTTTCCTTCCCTTGTTCTGAGAGCCCCCCACCAGCAGAGGTGGCCCGAGGGTGGGGACACCCCACGCCAGCTCTGCTGAGCTGCGGCCAAAGCTCGGCCAAAGCCCACCCAGGCAAGGCTTAGCTTGCTCCACAGGCAGCAATCCCAGCTCGGAGAGGTTTGGCTCCACACACTGGGATTTCAGAGTCCCTGGAGGACAGACAATGCCCTGAGACAGAGGCAAGGCTCCACGGGGTGCCTGGGAACCACAGGATTTGGGCTTGGAGCTAGGAAGGAACGGGACTCCCTGTGGTGATGCCACCCTCAGCCCTTCCCTTCCTGCAGCCAGAAACCCGGAGTTCTCTTCGGACAGGGCCAAATGGGGATCCACAACAGGCTGAGATCCAGAGCAGGACTCCAAACCCCCACCCAGGGTTCAGTGCCAGTGCTGGGTCCAGGAGACAAACAAGAGTGTGCACCCACCTGGAAACCTGGGAGGTTCCTGGCTGTGCCCTTTGCTCCCTGGGCAGGGCTCCAGGGTCCCACCTGTGGCAGGGACGGTGACCCCGGGCAGGCTCCCTCTGTCACATCCCCTCTGCAAGGGCTGTGAGCTCCCAGCTGTGCCTCCCCTCCTGCACGGGGCCCGGGGGCTGCTTGGACAGCCCCAGCGCAGGCACAGGGACAGCAGGCTTGGAAATGCAGCAGCTCTGGGAAAGCAGAGTCACTATGGAGCCATGGAATGGGCAGGGCCTGCCACGGGCCGGGGTTCCAGGGCTGCTCACTGCTGGCAGAGGCACTGAGCCCTTTGCTGCAGCCCTGTCAGAGCAAAGCTCACCCTGGGTGCTTTGCTGAGCACCAGCCTTGCCTTGAGCCCTTTGCTCCCCATCCCTCATCCCTCTGTGGCACGGGAGCCCAGGCACTGCTGCTCTGGGACACGGCACAGACACCTCCTGCCAGAGCCCAGCCAAACCCTGCCTTTCCAAACCTTCCCTGAGCGTGCGGACCCTCAGCAGAGCTGCAGCAGCGTGGGCTGTTTAGAACGAGCAAACACAACATAAAAATGGAACCTCTCTCCCAACAGGAAGAAAAATATTTTTTAAAGCCTTGAAGTTTTTACAGCTGGTGAGAGGCAGCACCGGGAAGGCTGGAGGGCAGCCCTGGCCAGCAAATTCCAGCCAAAGTAGGAGCATGGGAGAATACCAAACCAGACAGGAAGAAAGAGATGAAGAAGAAGAAAGGAGATGAAGCAGCTGAGATAAAAACGAGATAGCTGACAGGCTGGTGCCCACAGAGCAGGGCACCGGAGCCTCGTGTCTGAAGATGCACCAGCTAGAGCTGGGAAAATTCCCTGGCTTTGAAGACCAGGTCTTCCTGGAGACAAACAGCTCTAATCCACACTCCTGAGTAATTCTCTCTTTGGCAGCACATCATACCAGCATCGATTTAAACCTCAGGGCAGCTGCACTGGCTTTAATCTGGGTTTTATTTTTGTAAACTCCAGTTTCAAGGAGCTGCTCACAGAGCAGAGCGGGGCTGGGTGGCAGGAGCAGAGCCAGAATCACTCAGGGCTGCAGTGGAAACACTTGAGCTTCTTCAAGAACAGCGACCAAATGTGAAAAGCTTTGATCCTAAAAAGGTAACAGCCCTGTCAGGGGGAAAAGGGGTCAACCTGTTCCACTTCTGCTGGGACAGCTCCCTCTGCTGCCTTTGCTCCCCAGCTGTTCCCGAGGAGGCAGGGCAGGCCCAGATGGGCTCCCAGCAGTGGCTCAGCCACATGTGCTCATTACTCTCCTCTGTAAAGTTCTCACCTCCCAAGAAACAGAACCCAAACTTGAAAAGGCAAATGCCATCCCTGTGAGCTGCCCCATCCGGGAACCAGCTGGGTCAACCACGGAGAATAAATCCCACCCAGAGCTGCTGCAGAGCAGAGCCAGCCCTGCCTCCAACCCCCCACGTGTGGAGCACCAGCCTGGGGACTCGTGGGGCACGGCAGGAGCCTCGTGTCACCCAGGGACCCCAGTGCCTCTGCTCCCAGCTCCCTGCAAGGGGGGGCTCCTGGAAATCCCCAAGGAGAGCTCCTGCTCCTGGAAATCTCCAAGCAGAACTCCTGCTCCTGGGGGACACAGCAGAAGGCTTCACCCCTTTCAGAAGTGAATGATACAGCCCAACAACCCCAATTAAAGACCCAATTAACACTCCCCTGAGAGGCTGTGCCCAGCTGAGCAGGTGCACTGGTCCCAGTGTGAACACAGCCCTGGCACCAGGCCGGTGCAGGAAGCAGCAGGAGGGACCGGGGATTGCTCTTATCAGCACCTGGAGCTGTAACCAGCTACAAGTGCTTGTAACGGGAAAACAAACAGCGAGCGTGACACCTCTGGAAATGAAGAGATCAGCAGCTCAGCCCTGGCATGGCTGTGAACCATGGCAGAGCCACTGCTGCTCTCCAGACAGCCGTGCTTTCTCCGGGAAGGGATAATCCAACAGCCTGGCCGGCTGTCCGTAGGGATTTTTAGCCTGTGCAGAACACTGAGAGATGAATGGAAGTGCCTCCAAGGATATTCCAAACCAGGGGAGGTGCTCATGGGAACAGCCAAAACAGAATCACTGAGGGCTCAGGTTGGAAGGGGCAACCCGTGGGGTTCCCTGGTCCAACCTGAACAGACAGGGACGGAGAATGGATCTGGCACGAACCTCTGGGACACCCTCGGGACAGATTTCCTCCCCATTTGCCCTCGTTTCCCAGAGTTACCCCGTGCTCCCCAGAGCCCGGCTCTGCAGCGCCGAGCTCTTGTCCCCGTCTCTGGCACCATCTGCAGGTGGCAGCGCAGTTCCCTCCCGAAGGATGGATGCGTGGGAAGCACAAGGCTCTTCCAGCCGGGTGTTGAAGCCCAGAATTCCAGCACGGCTGAGCCCTCCCAGCCCAGCCAGACCCGGGAATGGTCCCTGCGATCAGTTGCGAACCTCCAGGGAAAAACGAAACCAAACCATATCCCTGGAAAGGGCAGTGGGTGCTTGGGGGTGTCAGCACAGAGCTCTCCCTCAGCCTGAGCCAGCCCCAATCCCCATTACATCCCATATTCCACAATTTTCCCTCGTGTTTGTCCTCCTGGAGAGCCATGGCCGTGCTTTTATCAGGAGCCAAGAGAGATCTGGGGACCAACCCAAACCCCGCCTGCAGCCAGGCCAGAAATCCCCCCCCAGCTTCCCAACAGAAATCCTTTGTGAGAAAGAACCAGAGCAGCCTCTGCAGCTCTTTCAGCAGGGGCAAATAAAGGTTTTGAAAGCTGCTGAGCTGCAGGGGCTGCACAGGACAGGAGATCCAACCCCACACTCTCCCAGCTCCCAGCAGGGCTCAGCAGGAAAGGGCACAGGCCACAGCCTGCCCCGGACACTGCTCCTAAGGCAGGGCTGGGAAAGCTCCTGCAAGGTTCAGTCGACACCAGGAGGGAAGGACACATCCACTGACAGAGCCTCAGCTGCCAAATCCAGCCCAGTGTGGTCCTTCCCCCGCCCCAACACCACCCTGTCCTCGTGTCCAGACTGCAGGTGACCAGGCCAAGGACAAGGGAGGAAGGAGGAGAACGTTCCAGGGAGAACATGCCCCCTCTACCCCTCCCTGAGCCCTCCCGCTGCCCATCCCGTGGCCAAAGCTCCGGGCAGCGCCCGGACCTGAGCACATCCCATACCCCAGCTGTGCCCAGGCCCCACACTGCGCCTTCCCCAGCCTGCCAGGTTCACCTGCTCCGGGGCAGATGCAGCCTCAGCCTCTTCCAGGAACACAGGATGAGTTTTCAACGCTGGCTGGAAGCAGGTGGGGAGCACCTTCCCCTCACTCCCCCTTGGCTGTCACAGCCCCTGCTGACAGCTCTGCCAGAGGTGCTCAGGTCTTGGCCGGAGCTCAGCGAGTTTATTTCTCTTTCTTTGCAGAAGGAAACAGCTGGGAGAGCTCTGGGGAAGGAATTGTGGTGAAAAGGAGCTGCTGGCACAGGGCTGAAGGGTCGGGGGTCGGCGGTGCGGCAGAGCCGGCTGTGCTCGGGAGGAGGGAGCTGGACTGACCCAGGCACGGGCTCCCGGCCCACCTGGCATGAGCAGGGAGCAGCCCAAGGATTCCCAGCTCCAGGCACTGATCCAAGCCCACTGTGGAAGGCAGATTGTTCACAGCCACCGCAGCCAGGTCCAGCTCCCCTTCCACGCTCCGGGTGGGAGCGGGGAATTCTTGCCCTCGCTCCCTGGCACCGGGGCTGGCAGCTCTCCCAGCTCCGTGTCAGCCAGCCAGCACCTCCCATCAGCAAAAACAAACAAGCAGGGAGGCTGCCGAGGAGCTTGTGGCTCCCAATTTATCGTGGAATGTGCTGGAGATTGAACGTTCCTCATTCTGCTGCTCTGAACACCTGGAAGTGGTTCCTCAGGTACCCACACAGCAGAGCTCAGCACCGAGGAAATTCCATAGCTGGGACCCACACTGAGCCATCCCACTCATCCCGAGTCTCCACAACACATCCACGAATCCAGTAATTACCTTTAGCAGCTCTGGTGCTGGATACCCCAGACAGAACAGACGGAACCCAAGCAAGGAAATGGAAAAAGCCTTCATTCCACAGACTTTATCACCGAAGAGATTCCAAACACAGCATTCCCAGCACGATGAGAGATGCCGCAGGATTGGCATGTTTCCTTCCTGAAGAATTTGCAAAATATCCTTTTTCTCTTTTTTTTTTTTTTCTGCAGCAAAATCAAAGCCAGACTCAGCCTCAAATGATTAAAGGTTAACTAAGACTTCAAACAATCTCACGCGATGGGTCCTTTTCCCAAGAATGATGGGACATAAACTGGGCTCAGGGTTTAATATCTGCCTTTAATTAGGGCCGTGTTGGAGGGTGATGAGCAGGAAAAGACAGGCTCTGGCGCAGATGGGAGATTTGCTCTGGAAATTCTTCGGAAAGAAAAACATTGCTGCACCTGTTCGGGCCAAAATCCTGCCCTGGGGAAAGTGTCCCGAGTTTGGGGTGAAGTGGAATTGGAGTTGTTTTAAAACCAGATTCCACTAAAATACACTGTGGTTTTGCTCTCTGGAAAACAAGGTGTGCTGGCTTGGGATGTAAGGAGGCGAACACAGCCCAGGATGGAGCGAGCCTCGGGAGTTGGTCTCATTCCCAAGGCTGCCCAAGCTCCAGGAGTGTTTGGACAACACTCCCAGGGATGCACAGGGTGGGACTTTGGGATGTCTGTGCAGGGCCAGGGGTGGCACTCAGTGATCCCTGTGGGTCCCTTCCAGCCCAGGGTATTCCATGATTCTCTGAGGTTGGATTCCCATCAAAGAATCGACCTCTGGAAAGCAGGAGCAGCGAGCAGAGAACACAAACCCCACACTGGGAACCAGCAGCTGCTCCAGGCACCACCTCCTCTCACTCCTCCCCAGCCCTCACTGCAGCCCAGTCCCAGCACCATTTTAATTAAAAGAGGTGGCTCCGTGCACCTTTTTCCTATTGATCTGCAGTCAACAAGAGCCCATAAACCAAGAAATTAAAGCCATAATTTACAGCCCTTGGCCGGGCTGCCTGCGAGCTCTGGTTGCCACATTGTACACGATGGTTTCCTGCCTCTGCCAGGACACAAACTCGATACAACAGCTCCAAAAAGAAAAAAAACTACCCCTAACCCCCCCAGCCTTGCAAAGCTTCCTCCAGGAACCAGCTCCGAGGATGGTTTTCAGCTCCCCTTGTCTGATCTGGGGCCAAGCCGTGGTTCCAATCAGAGCAGGAGCTGCAGATGAAAGGCCCGGCCGTGGTTCTCCCGGCCCGAGCCAGGTGTGCAGCTGGCACCGGGAGCCTCCCGGGGAACCGCTCCAGTGCAGACATGTTAAAGCAATAAAAGCAAAATGAGGAACATGTGGCTAAAAACAGCGACTCATTTCACTGATTTCTATAAATGAGTTTTCCCAGGGCAGAGTTTGGGGTTTCTTTAACACGAGCGTGACAGGGATTCCAGCACTTCGGTCCCTGGGGGAGGCTGGAAATGCCGTGGAGCAGCTCTCCTCCAAACAGCCTCTTATTTACAGTTGTGAGGGCTCAAAGAGCTGACTTAAACCTTCAAATGACAACAATTCCTCCGAGGCAAGATGCCAGAGCTGAGCAAACAATTTGTACGGAATGCTAAGTGCAGGGGGAAGCCGCGGAGCTTGTAATGAAGCCGTGGTGGTGTTTCCAATCAGGACTGAACCCGGCACGGCAAAGCTGCCGAGGGATCCGACAAACCACGGCCGGGGGGAGGCCGGGGGGAAGCAGGGCTGGGGTAAAACATCCTTTTCTGTGGCTTGTTGAACAACGTGACGCGGTTGCTGCCTGGTGGTGCTGGCAGAGAACACAGAACCAGCTGCTGCTCCACACATTCCAGGGCAGATCCCCCAATCCAGGTGCTTTGAGGACTGAAAAAAGATTTTAAAATAAAATCGCTTTCATGCCCTTTATGCCACTTTGATGTGTTACACGTGCACAAGTGACAGGACGAGGGAGTGGCCTTAAAATGAAGGAGAGGAGGTTTAGGTTGGACATCAGGAAGACACAGACAGAGATAAGGATACTCTGTCCAACCTGGCCTTGGACACTGCCAGGGATCCAGGGGCAGCCACAGCTGCTCTGGGCACCCTGTGCCAGGGCCTCCCCACCCTCACAGGGAAAAATTCCTTCCCAATATCCCATCTATCCCTGCCCTCTGGCAGTGGGAAGCCATTCCCATTCCCTGTGTCCTGGCACTCAGTGCCCCACACTTTCCCCTCAGAGGCATCCAGCTGACGCAGGTAATGTTACACCTTCTTGTAGCCCAAGGAAAATCCCTGAGCAGCGTTTGTAACCTCTCCTGGGCATCTCGATTTCCTCAGGAACACGAGGCTCCTGCCGAGCTGGGAACACAGCGGATAGGCACATTCCTGAGGAGGGTTTTGGGGGCAGAGCCAGAGCCCGGCGCTCCCTCCCCGTGCCTTGGTGCAGTTCCCGGCTCTCTGCAGGGCGAATCTGGCACTCCGGGCAGTCAGCTGGGAGAGCTGGAGCCACAGGGCAGAGCAGCAGCTCTGGCAGAGCCTGCAGGCAGGAGCTGTGAGTACACGGCAGTTAAATGCATCTGAAAGCACCAGGGGAACGAGCAGCGCCAGAGGTGGAGCTGAGGGGAGCGGGATGAGCCAGAACCTTCCCCCTACAGCCCAGCAGGCACTGCTGGAAGAGCAGCTTTGCTAGGCCAGGTCTAGCCCCCTCTAGATCTGATCTTTCCTAGAAGACCACAGAGCCCTCCTGCCCTCTGGGCCCCTCCTGGCCCCAGAAAGGATCTGGAGACAATGGACCCCTGAATGCCCCAAACCTGCACACAAACATCAGCTCAAAGGGCTGAGAACAGACACGACACCAGTTTGTGACACAGCAGCCAGAGACGGACGAGACTGGAGACCCCTTTTCAGTGTTCTCGTCACCTTTCAGCTGTGAGGTGTCTGATCCAGGATGGGAATGCCAGAAGTGGAGCCCAGAAGTGCTGACCAGTCCAACTCCCCAAGCCAGCTCAAACACATTCCCAAGTGTTGGCACATCCGCTTTGCCCTGGCAGGCCCCGAGCCAGGGCAGTGACCTCTGTCCTCACCTCTGTCCTCACCCTGCTCCAGCCAAGCAGGGACCACCTCTGCCCCCACGGGCACTGACCCTTACAGCTGCTCCCACAAAGGCACTGACGGGATCCCACTGGAGGCAGAGGGATTTGAACCCCGGTGATCCCATGGCACAGGGGAATGTTGTCAATGATCCTGAACCCAACCTGGAACACAGCCCCAGAAACACCTGGAACATGACCCCAAAACACCTGGAACACAGCTCCAGGAACACCTGGAACATGACCCCAAAACACCTGGAACACAGCTCCAGGAACACCTGGAACATGACCCCAAAACAGCTGGAACACAGCCCCAGGAACCCCTGGAACATAGCCCCAGGAACACCTGGAACACAGCCCACAGTGCACAGCCCTGCTAACCCCAGGAGACAAGCACAGGGCAAGGCACATGGGGACAAGCAGGAGCAGTTGTTCATCCTGGAGAAGAGAAGGCTCTGGAGAGACCTCAGAGCCCCTTCCAGTGTCTAAAGGGCCTCCAGGAGAGTTGGAGAGGGACTGGGGACAAGGGATGGAGGGACAGGACACAGGGAATGGCTTCCCAGTGCCAGAGGGCAGGGATGGATGGGATATTGGGAAGGGATTGTTCCCTGTGAGGGTGGGGAGCCCTGGCACAGGGTGCCCAGAGCAGCTGTGGCTGCCCCTGGATCCCTGGCAGTGCCCCAGGCCAGGTTGGATGGAGATTGGAGCAGGGGACAACTGTCCAAAGTGGCTCCAAAGTGACTTTTCCTTGCTTGCTCTGGCCAGGGCCACGGCCCCACTCCAGCTGCCACCAGGGCTCAGGTTTGGGGGCACCAGAGCCTTTTCCAAGGATTATTTGGAATGTCCCCTCCGTGCAGCCGCAGGGATTGAGAACAGACTCTCCCAAGCAGCCCCCAATGCTGGGTGGGGTTTGTTCTGTTGACCTTAAAAAAA
>VZTJ01005625.1:752306-782173 GCA_013397795.1 Orthonyx spaldingii | reverse complement strand
AAAAAAAAAAAAAAAGCAACAACTCAATTAGAATGGATAAAAAAAGACCCAGGAGTCAGTCAGGGTCGGCGTTTCCAAAGGCACAGGAGCACTTTAGGAACAGATTGGTTTGTTTGTTCCATGTAATTTACTTCCAAATATGTCCCTGGATTCTCCATCCATCCCTTGCACTGGAGATACAGCAAAGGTGACCCGGGAAGGTTTTGTTCCTCCCAGATATCCCATCTAACGCTGCCCTCTGGCCGTGGGGCCCCGAGGGAACAGTGGTGGGTCCTTGACCCCAGCAGCCCTCGGGTTGTGCATTCCCCTGTGGATGCACCGCCAGGGAATCTCCAGAGCCCTCTCCCTGCATCATCTTCCTCAGGTCTGTTTATATCCTCTCTCAGGAGAGGAAAAAGGAAAAAGCAAACTGCAGGAATTCTTCAAAGCTGCCCATATTATTGCATTCCTGTAGCCTTCCCTCTCTCCAAGTGAAGCTGAAATCCCAGGAGAACCCTGCCAGCCTTTCCTCAGGTCCCGCTCCCCTCCCCACACCCTCCTGCAAGGCTCTGCTTTGTGCCAAGAACTCCCTCTCATCCCTGCGAGTCACTGCTTCAGTGCCCACTGATTTCTCTCCTTTTTTACCTCTTAGCAGGAGTGGGATGTGGGAGCCGTCACAGCCTGGGGCTGCAGCACACACGGGAGCAGGGTCACGGCATCTCTGCAGATTTGTCAGGAACACCAGAGGTCCCGTGGCTCCCAGACTCCCACTCCGTGTCTGGGTGGAGAATCCAGCACAGCACCTCCAAAATCCTCCAACAGCTCCAGGGTGTCAGCCTGACGAGCTGAGATCCACACACAGAGCTGCCTTTTATCTGAATTTTCAGGAATTTGAGAGCTCCAGGGAGCTGCAGCCCAGAGCAGCTGCCGGCAGCCCAGGAGAGGAGAGGGGGTCATTCCCTCCCAGGCAAGGAAAACATGGACATCACCCCGGGAATCCACAGTCCATGCTGGAACTCCTGGCTCCTGTAACACCAGCTGCTGAAGGCCTTGCAGGATCACCTGCACTTTAATTGTGCAGCCAAACCCTTCCTGCAATCTGCTGCCAGAGCCTCCAATGCCCCATTTCTCCCCCAGCACCCAGAGGTGCTGCTGGGCTGGGCTGGGGCCATCTCTAACAGCAGCAGGAGGAATTACTGCAGATGTACAACTTCTGTCCCTCCCCTCAGCAGGATCTGAGGTTTTGGAGCACTTCCCACTGTTTGTCCATTGGGACAGACGTCAAGACCTTCCAAAGCCAAAACCCCAGCAAGTTGTACAGTGAGACAAGGGCAACCAGAAGCATCTCAAATTAACTCTTATCCCAGTCCTGATCCTCCTCAGACAGATCCCATCTCCCTCTGAAATTCCTCATTACATTATAAAACTGTAAACTTGATGCCCTGCTGAGAATTTTTAAATCTTCTCCACTGTCTTCTTAAAGTATATAAGCAAAACCCCCAACACCTAATGAAGTGTAAAACTAATTATTATGAAATAAAACTAGTTGTTCACCAAGTGGAAAACCAGCCCATTTTCATGTCCTATTTTCCTTTGCAATGTATTCCCTCCCCTGCTCTGCCAATGTAAAAATAAATATCCCTCCCAGCGCCGTGCTGCCTCGGAGGCTGGAGCCCACCAATGAAAACCTGCACAATTTAATGGCCCTTAAATGCTCAACATCTTTTTCCCTTCCTGTAAAATCCATCTGACCTAATGGCTGTGACAATTATGTGTATGGCTTTCCTATTAAAAGGTAATTTTCTGAGTTGGCAGAGCAACACAGGCACGAGATGACAAAAGCAGTAAACTCCAACTTCCCAGCATTCCGAGCCAGTTCCAAGTCAGCTCCTCGAGACAAAAAGGCAAAATTCCCTTTCCAGAGAGCTGTTCCACAACAGAAGCTGTGCCAACCCCCAGCCCCAGGCTCCACTGCCCCGTTAATGTGGCAATGCTGCAGTTCCAGGGGACAGGGGAGCCTCTCCGGTTGTTTGACATTCTGGTGACCTCCCCTTCCTCCTCCTCAGCCCTTTGACATTCTGGTGACCTCCCCTTCCTCCTCCTCAGCACTCCTGGATGTGGCACCTTCACCAGGGAGGGGACAGCCCACGGGTGGTTTCTCCTGGCTCATCCCTGCCATGGGAATGTCACTGACACAGCTCCAGCCTGGATTTAACCTTCACCTCCCTGAGCCCACAGACCCAAACCCCCCCAGATTTGTCCAGCGTTTCCAAGGGAATTGTTCATTCCATGAGCCTGGAGACACCCCCGTTCTCCCAGGATTTACACAATCCACACCTATCAGAGCTCAAAACACGACTGATATTTCTTTCCCTTAAACAGAATTGACCACTACAATACAAAAAAAGAAGAAACCATTTTATTGATGCTGTAATATGGGAGAGATTTAGAAAAACATACCTAGAACTCCCTGGATAAGGAAGCACAATATCAAAATAGGCCAGTTAGTAAAACAAAACAGATCCTCTCCAATAAGTTTCAAGTAATGCAATCATAAAAGAATTTGGCTAACAAGTAACTCTTTACTCTGAGATGTTTTCTGTAATAGTCCTCTAAGAAACTAAAGGAAAGCAGCAGCAGATCTGTTTAACTACAGACACATATTTAGTAAATATATTAAGGGTATTTCTATATAAAAACTGCCCTGCACATCTATCACTGTCTGGAGCCTCCACGTGGCCTCTTCAATCCTACAAGACTCTGCCCAAAAAGGGAGAAAAAAGGAGATAAACATACCTCTACTGTAAAAAAAGGAGCTCAAGGCCTGGAGGGGCAGCTGGGGGAGCCCAGCCAACACAAAGCAGGGAACTCTGACTTCAACCCTCATTTTTCAGGAATATGGAGAGGAAGTTTGGCTTTTCTGCATCAGGATGCCACATTCCCACTGGGTGGCTATCAGCAAAGGCTTTTAACAAGGAGACTGAGCACTCACTGGTGCTCAATTAAAACAGCCCCATTCATTATCAGGCTCATTTTTCAATGACTTCCCTTGAACAGTACCAAATTTCATGGGGTTTTTTTTTCATAAAACTTCCTTATGGAAACCATCCTTCAGTTAAAAATGAAGCCTTATTTCATGGGGAGATCCCAGCAACTACAAATTCTCCTTTCATTAATCCTCACTACTGGCATCTTCCCCCATAAATAAGATTCAAGTACCTCATTTACACCTCAGACTTCCATGAGCTGGTGTTTGAAAACCCAATACCTGAACTGCCTCGTGTGCAGCTCAATGAGCTGCTCAGCCACACCCTAATGAGGAATGAAATTATGCAGCAGCAGCAGGACCTCGGCAATGGGATCAAACTGCTGCTCCCCACACCAGGCCACTGCAGCCCCACTCTTCCAGCCTGCAGGAGTCAGCATTAAAGAATTCAGGAACAGTTTTGGGGAAGGGGGGGGAAGGGAGTGTTAGTGTTTGGATGGAAAACCTGATTTTTTAAGTCTTGTAAAAGCAAAGGCACTAAATCTTAAGTTTATCTATTAAATAAAGGCTGTAACTTGGCCAGCCAAGTTACAACAGACACCTGAACACCTTCCTTTGTGTCACAGCATATCCTGCTCAGCCAGTGTGACAAATTAGCCACTTTCTCTTAATCATTAAGGGACATCCACAGCCACAACACTCAGCCACACTCCTCTGCACAGTTTATTTTTAACCGTCCCATGAGAGTTCAAGTTCAAGGATCAATTGGAGCTTCCGGGTATAGGGCTTGCTTTAGTAAGTGGTCAATCAGACATTGAAATAATTTAACCTCTATGTCATCATTTTGACAGTTTTAAAGATGTTCTACACCTTTTATCCATCTCATCAAAAAAATGTCAGGCCTGGAACGTCGTAGCCCTGGTTTAGTGTTTTATGAGAAGAAAATGCTTCAGCTTTGTGAGTTGTTTCATATCTGGAGGCTGTAATTGCAGCTTTATCACCATAACTAATTTAATATCAGCATAAAGCCCCTGAAGGTTCTCACTCCCACAAGCACAGCACCCAGACACCGCAGCCCTCAGGAGCACGTCAGCAAACCAGGCCCTGCCTCATGCGGATGATCTGGAGCAGGGCAGCCTGCACATCTTCATCCATGTGACCCTGGAGGAGAAACATTGGTCACAAACGTTTAAAATCACTCCAAGCTCCAACCACCCACTCCCAGCATTAGGAGATTCTTCACCATCACCCAAAAGTCTTAACTCGTGGCTGTGTTTGCACCGCTCTGGGACAATTGGAAATACTTGAGGGATCCTGGGGTTTTTTCCTTTATGAAAACATGACGTGGGAAAAAAATGACTGTCCCAAACCATTCCAGGATTCCCTGACTGCCTGGGCTGAAGCAGAATCAAGAACAGGCTCACCCCAGTTAGGCTCAGCCACGGAAGGGGCTGGGTTTCTGGTTGGATCAGCCCATTCTAAATTAAAACTCTCCACATGAAAACAGGTACTTGATGCTGGTTTCAGCAGGTTTATTTGCAGTCACAGAACCATGGAATATCCTGAGCTGGGAGGGACCCATCAGGGTCATCCAGTCCAGGCCCTGTACAGACACCCCACCACTCCCCCCTGTGCATCCCTGGAGCGGTGTCCAAACGCTCCTGGAGCTCTGGCAGCCTCGGGGCTGGGACCATTCCCTGGGGAGCCTGGGCAGTGCCCAGCACCCTCTGGGGGAAGAACCTTTCCCTGATCTCCAGCCTGGCCCTGCCCTGGCACAGCTCCAGCCATTCCCTGGGGTCTGTCCCTGATCCCAGAGCAGAGATCGGAGCTGCCCTCGGGAGGAGCTGCAGCCCCTGGTGAGTCCCCCCCTTCAGTCCCCTCTGCTCCTGCTGAACACAGAAACGTGCCTCAGGAACCTCTGGCACCGAGAGCAGAGAGCAGAACCACCAGCCCTGGCACAGCCATACCTGGACAGCACTGAGCAGATGTGTCCGGTACACCGAAATCACCTCCTGGTGCTGCTGCTTGGCATCCTAGCGAAGAGAACAGGGACAGCAGCTGAATCCTCACATTTTTAGCATCTGCTCCTGCCCTTTCCAGCCCTGTGCACTTGATTTTGGGCACTGCCAGACCAACCAAAGCTGAATTTCCAGGTTAAAGCTTTATCCCCTCCACCAATCAAAGAAAAAGTCACTGCTCTTTTGCTGGAAGGCTGCCAGAGCCAGCCAGGAGCTGAAATCACAGAATATCCTGAGCTGGAAAGGACCATCACAGCCCACCTCCTTGCCCTGCACATTTATTTCATCACCAGTATCAGCTATTTGGTTAAAACCACCCCACGGTTAACAATACTTTGCCTTGTAAGAATCAACCCCGCAAATACTCTGACAGATGTACTTGTAAATCTGAGCAGGAGTCGAGAACTCACTCTGCTCAGACACAGCTTTAACAATGAGCTTTACTGAGGTCACAGGGGCCATAGAACTGTGGCAAAATCCCAGCACTCAGGACGTGTCCCCTGCTCTGTCAGTGCTTCGTGATAAACAACACACTCAGGGCTTGCAGGCAAAGGAACACAACTCAGCGCCAGCAAGAAATTACCACCTCACCCTGTCAAGGTGAGAAAAAGTACATGGTTGGGTTTCTGTAAGGAATTACTAAAGCTGAGCCTGCATTTAGAAATGGTCTTGGCAGGACTAAAGCTCAGGATCTCCTAAGCACAAATTCTCCTGCTTTGCTTATTATCCTTTTTATCTGGAAAAGTTGCCAAGTGCTGCAACTCAAACTGAAGAAGAAAGCAGAAAAATTTACAGTGAAGCAAGAACTCAGGGGGGAAAAAATCCCAAAATAATGTATACTGTACTTGTGAGGTGTCAGGCTGCAGTCCCAGCCCCTGCTCCAGCGGGCACATCCAGATTTCCCTGTTTATACAAGGAATTAAGCAATGCTACTGCACGTCAGACAACACCTTGTGTGAGCACTTACAGCCAGCTGCTGCTGAAGTGTTTTCACTTGGCTCTGGAGCAGTTCCACCTGCTGGTTGTGCCTCTTGGAGGGGATCCCAGTGGTGCATGTCAGCTGGGACAAGCTGTTGAGAGCCTGCTTTAACCGCTCCACGTCGTTCAGCAGCTCTGTTATCTTTAAAATAACCCACAGAAAACATCATTTAAGGATGTCTCAATGAAAATGTTCTTTAACATTCTTTGAAGTTTGATGAAGCCCAGCAAGCACTGAAGGTCTTTGTCCCAGCTTGCCAAGAGAGGACTATTTTCCTGACATGCTGGTTCCCATTGTGCTCCCTGGCACTGGGATGTGTCAGGTACAGACCCTGCAGGTCAGCAGTGACACCAGTGACTGAAAAACATGAGGATCTAAGGATATTTCAGGTCTAACTTCTAGGGAGAACCTTTAGAAGGCAAGTCAGAGATGCCCAACAAACACAGCTCCAATGCAGGAGGAGCCGATACCCCCAAAAGTCTGAAACTTTAACAGAATTTAAATACTACACAATGTCCAAAGCATACAAGGGATTGGAAAAACTGCATAATGCAAAATCAGGATTTCAGCTGCTTTGGGCCAGCCCTGGGTACCTAATGCTCAGCACCAAGTGGTGCTGGAACACCTCAGGAGCTGCATTTGCAGCCTAGTCCCTGAATGCTGAGAGCATCAGGAGCGTGAACCCCACATCCCACCTTGTTGTCCTTGGCTTCCACCTGCTTTGCAGACTCCTGGATTCTCTTCTGCAGGTCAATAATGGTCGTCAGTGATTTCTCACACCTCTCCT
Source organism: Orthonyx spaldingii (assembly GCA_013397795.1). Taxonomy (NCBI): domain Eukaryota; kingdom Metazoa; phylum Chordata; class Aves; order Passeriformes; family Orthonychidae; genus Orthonyx; species Orthonyx spaldingii. Next base: position 775,424 of record VZTJ01005625.1, on the reverse strand, counting down.
TCTGGTCCTTGATCTCCTGCTCGATGCTGCAGCTGCGCAGCTGGAGCAGCTCCTTCTCGTCCTTGAGGGACAGCTCGCTCCTCCTGGCCTGCAGAGCCTCCTCACAGGCCTGCTCGTACTTGTGCTGCATGCTGGACAAGTGGCCAGCCATGCTGCTGACCTGGGCCTCCAGGGCACTCTTCATGGAGCTGTACTCGGCCATGGCCACCAGCTCCTGGCCCTGCAGCTCTGCCAGGGCCTGCTGGCTCAGCTGCAGCTCCGCCTGCAGCCTCAGCGCCTCCTCGCTCTTCACTTGGGTCTCTGCCTCCTTTTCTTCCAGGCTGGATTTGATGGCTGCGATTTCTCCTTCCAGCATTTCCTTCAGCTGGGTGTATTCCACCAGAGGCACCGAGGACTTCTTCAGCTCAGCCAGTTCCTGCTGCAGCTCCCCGACCCGGAGCGTTTCCTTGTCATAAAGCTCCTCCTTGCTGCTGAGGGCTTCCCTCAGCTCCTCCACAGTGTGACCCAGAGCCTCCCCCAGGGCCTCCACGTGCTGTGCCGGAGGCTGCGGAGCCAGGGGCTGGCTGGCCCAATCCTGCTGTCCCTCCTGCCCCGTGTGTTTCCTCAGCAGTGCCCTCAGCTGCTGGTTGAGCTCCTCCATCCTGCTGGCACACAGCCGCTCCAGCTCGTGGGATTTCTCTGCCAGGACATAGTTCTGCTGCAGGTCATTCTGGATGGACAGAACCCCACTTCTGAGCTTCTCATTCTCCTCCCTGCACCTCTGGGCTTCCTCCTCGCTTTCCCTGCACCTCTGCTCCTGTTCCTGCAACTGTGCCCTTAATTTCTTCACTGTGGCTTCAAAGCTCTGCTCTCTGTCCTCAAAGGAGGCCACCGGGGCGTATTTTGCTTTGATGCACTCTTGAATTGTGTCCAGTTCTTTCTTCTGGGCTTCAATTTCTGCATGCAACTGTAAGATTTCATCTTGCCCCCTCTTATGCTCAGCCCTAATGGCAGCATTGCTCTGCTGTAGCTCCTGCACGCTTTTATTTAAAGTATTTACCGTGGTTTCGTGATCTTTTAAACTTATATACTCCGTTTTTAATTGGTTCTGTAAGAGTTTCACCTTACTTTTCAAAGCTCCATTTTCTTCGTTTACCCTCAGGAACTCTTGCTTTATCTCTCCAATTTTGCCCTTCAGATCTGACAGCTCCCCATTGGTCTTTTCCAGGGTGTTGTTCAGGACAGTTTTCACCTCCTCGTGCGTGGTAGCCAGCACGTACTGATCCCTCAGGCTCTCCCTCAAGCCTGTGTTCTCACTCACCAGTTTGCCCACTTTTGCTTGCTCCTCATCGTATTTCTTCTGAAGCTCAGCAAGCTGCTTTTCAAGCTCAGTCCCATTAGATTTTAAAGCTTCCACCTCTTTTTTGTGCTGCTCTGGAGACAGGTACACAGCTTGGAAGTGGCTGATATTCTCACTTAAGTCGTTCTTCTCTGCCAGCAACTTTTCAGCTTCTGCTTTGCTTTCATTGTACTTCTTTGTTATTTCAAAAAGCTTTTTTGTCAGGTCACCCACAGCCAGATCGTTTGTTTTCTTCAACTCTTCATGAATTTTTAAAGGCACATTCTGGCTTTTAATTTCAGATTTTAGCATTTGGACTTGCTGCTTCAGCACCCTGTTATCAGCCTGCAATCTTTCAAGTTCCTTCTGCAGAGTCTCATTCTTCTGTGATAGCTCAGAAATTGCCTTCCCCAGCTCCTCTTTCCTTTGCTCAAACCCACTCCTCATTTGCTCGTGCTCTTCTGGCTTCACACGCTGAGCCAGCTGAGCTCTCTGACTCTCAGATTCCCTCTGTAAAAGCACAACCTCTGCCTGCAGCTTCTCTCGCTCCCCTTCCACCTCTGCTAATTTCCTTGCTTTCTCATTCACCTCGTTTGACAGCAAACTCTTCATGTTCTCAAACTTCTCTGCGCTCACAGACTGGGCCAATTTGGCTGCTGTCTCTTTGAGCTGCCCTTCCAACTCCGTGACATTCCTGCCCCTTTTATCTCGCTCCGTCTCCAACTTCACAAGTTCCTTCTGCAACCTTTTGTTTTCCTCCACCAGCCTTCCCTCGTCCCTCTGGAACTCTGCCACCAGCAGTTCATTCTGCTTAATCTGGTTCCTCAGCTTCCCCACCTCAGCAGAGGCTCCCTCGTACTTGGTTTTCATCTCTTGGAGCTGCTCCTTGAGCTCCTCCGTCACCTTGGTGCTTCCCGAGGCCACTTCGTTGGCCAGGTGATCCTTCAGAGCGAGGAAGTGGCTCTGCATTTGCTTCACTTTGCCTTCAGAGTCAAACATTCTCTTCTGAACATCCTTTAAAGCGTCCTCCAGCTGTTTGATCTGTCCATCAGACTCCACCTTGGTTCTCTCACACTCTGATGCCAGAGCTTTGCATTCCGAGGCCTTCAGGGACAGTTCCCGCTGCAGTTTGCTGATCTCTTCCTTGGCTGCACCAAAGCAGCTCCTCAAGTTGTCAAGTTCTTTCTTTAAAGTCTCCTTCTCTGAATTGGGTGATTGGGTAGGCAGGGAGAGCTCCAGGGGCCTCAGCATAGACCTGGACTGAAGGGAAATTGGCACAAAAAATACACGTTCACAACTCTGACAAGTCACACACACGGGTTTATTACTTATTATTTAATATGGGAACTGTCATATAGGGAACTGTCTAAAATCCAGCTGATCTGAGCAGAACTTCTACAAGTGATTTCTTTTCTTTTTTCTTGATCACACCAAGTTATTCCTGCCCCTGTTAGAGAACAGGTATTTCAGCTTTTAACAGCAAAAATCTGGAACACAGCTCCACACTACTGCTTCCCAGTCATGGAATGGTTTGGGTTGGGAGAGACCTTAAAGCCCAGCCAGTGCCTCCCAACCCCCTGTCATGGGCAGGGACACCTTCCACTGTCCCAGGGTGCTCCAAGCCCCAGTGTCCAACCTGGCCTTGGGCACTGCCAGGGATCCAGGGGCAGCCACAGCTTCTCTGCGCACCCTGTGCCAGGGCCTCACTGCCCTCGCAGGGAACAATTCCTTCCCAAAATCCCATCTAAACCTAAATCTAGGGGGCAGGTATAGTTACATGAATTCCACTTCCCTTGTTCTGCATTCATATTTAATCACTCATCTGCTAGAACAAATTTAATTTATTAAGATATTGCTCCCATCACTCAAGCGTGTGAAAATAATTTTGTAAGGAATCAGAACAGAGAATGTCATGGTTAACAGACCCTTCTTGCTGAGAAGAGTGAGGAATGCAGTCATTTGGAATTCTAGAAGGGTCTGGGTTGGAAGAGACCTTAAAGACCATCTCATTGCACCCCCAAGGGTCTGGTGGACCTTGTTTATACTCAAATTTTTGCTTTAACAGGTTGATAGCTATCAAACAGAATTGTCAGGGAATTATCATATAGCAGGCAGGAAAACGAAACCTTCTGAATATTAGCTGAATTTAAATCAGAACAATATTATGGAAATGAACCCCCAGTGTACACTGTGACTGCGTAAAACACGTTTAGGAGAGCTCATGACAGAGCCAGCAGTTCCCAGCATTTACAGCCCTGTCACAGACAGGACTCTAGAGGGCACCCACAGTTAAAAATAAACACGGAAATGCAAGAATTCCTCAAAACTGTGTGTTCAGAAGCAATGCTCAATAAACACACATTTACAAGCACGTTTAGCTTTCCCAGCACGACTCTCAGAGCTCCTTTCAATGGTAAAATATTTATTACCTGGGATTCCACTGCAAATGCTTGGCCTTGTTTCAGTAATAAATCTTCTTTTCCTGGATTTTCAAAGCAAACAGTGTTTAGGCTCTGCTTAAAAACAGTGACAAAATCACAAGAACACTGATTTTCCTGCCTAACTTTATTCTGGTCACTGGGGCCACGCTAGGCTGAGGGCTGGTGTTTAAGTACTTGTTATTGAAACAACTTCCACTTCATTAACCCCCACGGGAAGCCTGGCCAAAGTTCTGCTAACGAGGAGGAGAAAAGTGGTTTGCCAGGCTGGGTTCTGGTCCTGCAGAAGGGTCACAGCTGGCACCTGACCCAGCTCTGGTCTGCATGTGACCACAGCAGGGAAAGCAGCCCCTGCACTCCACATCCATGACTCCTCCTGCCAGGCAGCCAAACACTCAAAATATCATTTAATCTGTCAAGAGCCCTTGTGTTACACAAGTACAAGGCAGGTCTGCAGCTGGGCTGGAAGCAGGAGACTCCAGTTCCTGGAAAGGGGATGATTTCCTACACAAGTGTGAGCTCAGGTCGCGTGCTGAGAGTCAAACCTGCTCCACTGCAGCTCTGGCACAGCTTCTGCCCCTCAGCCAGGCAGGAGCATTGCTTAGCTTGGAAGGATGGAAAGGGCAGCTCCAGTGGGAGCATGGATCCTGCTCAGCTCGTTCTTCATCTTATCAGAGGCCCCAGCAGAGTCCCCCAGGCACATTTCCCCAGCCCAGGCACTCCTGGGAGGTTGGTCAGTGGTGCCTGCAGCTCCCACAAGCACAGCTCTGCTCGAGGGCTCAGGGTGGACAGGCCTGGCTGCATTTCAGACCAGCAACAGGAGGAGATGACCAGAACCCCCTTTACCCCTCTGTTCTAACACTGCATCATGCACAGCGAGCTTTAACAAGTAACTGTACTTACTATTTCCAAAGTTACCTCCAGACCCCGCAGAGTCACCCTGAAATCAAACAGCCAGAAACAAAAGGAAAGCTGAAAATTAATTTCAAATTTCTGGTCTATGTTAAACTAGGGGTGAAGGGGCAGGGAAAGCTTTTACAGTGAGACAGCCATTCAACACTTTCAGCAACTTAAAATGCTGAAGTATTTCCTACTGCAAATATCAATTGCTGTGTCACATTTCAAATCACTCAACATACTTCATAATACATGAGTTTAGCTTTGAGAGCTTCAATAGTCCTTATACTTTCTTCCTGTTGCTTTTCCTTGGTAGTCAGGATTTTCTTCAACGCATCTTTCTGAAAGAGAAGGAGTGCCACATAGCCAAAGCCACAAGATTGGTCAGCTTTATAAGACCTCAAGTAACCTTTTTTAAAGAGTTTAGACAGAACTTCAACCAATATCAGCACCGAAAGGATCCCTAATTTTTGGATTCTGAAGTTATTCCTCAAGACTGCTCCTCTACAGGAGGAATCTTGAAGAATGAGTCAAGAATATGCACTAACATCATCTGCTACTGTTTAATTAATTTGTATTTGTTAGTCTTGCATTACTGAAAGTCACTAAAGAGATGTTTAATACTATCAGTACACTTAACAGCCTAAGTGTGCTTGAAAGGAGCCACGGGAAGGATGTATTATTTGTGGTAACAGAAATGCTGTGGAGCTGCACAAACTGATCCAGAGCAGTAGGTACTTCATTTAGCGTTTTTAGGTGGCTTTTAAGTAATGGATTAAAAACTGAAGAGGAAATAAAAGAGAGAGTTGCTTCCCCTACTCCCCAGTCCTGTTACACCTGCAGGTGACACATCCTACCTCATTCTCAAGATCATCTGCAAGCATTTGCTCCTGCAAAAATAACAAAGAAATCCCCCCCAAATCATTTCCTCAATGATGTTTAAGGGGCTCATACACATTTCATCAGCTGACAAACCCATCCCCTTTCAGTTTCCATCCAGCTTTATTGCTCTGTTTCCCACTTCTCTTGCCAGGGGTGAAGAATGTCTGACAGAGCAGTGCCTCTGGAAACTGGAATATCTCCTCAGACACTACTGAGGCAGCAGAGTACAGCTTTCCAGAAGAAGTGTGCTGATTTTGGGAAGTGACTATTAAGAAGTTTGTTTTACAAAGGCAATGCTTAAAACACGAGTTCAGACAAGCCAGTGACTGCACGAAGAAATATTCTCTGTATGTGCTACATTTAGGAACAGTTGCATAAATGTACCTCTACAAAAATACAGCAAAGAAACAGCCTCCACAAAGCAAAAAACCAACAAGAAATCCTCTTTGTATTTTCTTTCTACTGGTCATACTCAGACCTCCAAAAAGAGGGAAATTTTTTAAAAATCAACATTTCAAATTTTGGGTGAGAAATGTCCATTGAAAACCTCTGGTTTTGTTTTCTTGTCAATTGAAGATTTCTTTCTCTGTGTCTTGGTTTTGGTTTACCTCACTCAGCTGCAGCTGTAACCCATTGATTCTGTCCAGCAGCATCCTCTGCTCCTCCTGCACTTCTCTCATCCGATCTTTCAAATCTTGGTTTTCCAACTCCAAGTCCTTAACAGTAAAATACGAAATTCAAAAAAAATAAACAAGACCCCTCACACTACACACACATTGGAAAGATAAAGACTCTGAATCAACAGTTTTAGCAGCCACTGAAGACTTCAAGCCCTGCCTAACCTTTTGAAAACTGCAATGACATGGGAATGAGATGAGAAAATTAACGCTGGTTAGTAGAATAATTATGACAGATTCTTTTTATTATGACACAAACATACATCTCTTGACAACGTCAAAAAATAAATCTTCTTGGTTTGTGACTGATTTTAATGAAGAGGCAGAAGGGTAAGAGGTAGGAAAGGTTACGAAAGGGACACTTCCAACTATTTATTACACAAAAAAGTGCAGTTTTTTCCTGAAAAAGTTTACAGCTCATCTGCATAACTGCCACACTCCACATCATGCAATTAGGTTTTAAGCAAACAGCAATATATGACCTTTGCTGATGAGCTCATTAATGCTCACTGCACCAGCCCAGCTTGTCTTTAGTGCCTGTGGCTCCTGATCCCTGTGGGAATCCCCAGGGCCCCGGGATCCTCCCCTCCCACCCACCTGAGCGCTGGCTTCCTTCGGGAACAGTTTGGCACCAAGCTCCTCCTGTGCTCCATAGCCCCGGCCCCACTTCTGGGACATGCTGGGGACCTGTCGGGACAGCAGGGAAACATGGATTTATATCCCTGTGCCCACCCCAGCCTCCCCAGGGCCCAACCCTCCCAAATTCCCCTTGGGACAGGGGTCACCCATGACCTCAGCCCCACTCAAATGCGAGGTCTGTCCAAACTCTAATCCTGAACGTGCCCACCATGGAGTATTTTCCAACCAGAACGTGCCACACCATCTGATTACAGAGGGGACCTCACAGATGGAGCTAATTCAGGAAATACTGATGTTGTTTTGTGCCACAGCACAATCCTGATCCCCCTCTCAACACCACAGTGATAAATGGCCTCAGGAGGTACCTTTTGCTCAGCCTGCCCTCTCTTCATGCTGTCTCTTCCTAAAAAAGCACCACAAAAATAGGAAGTTACAAAAGGCATTTCATTCAGATTCATGCAACAATGCAACACATTCAGCTCATTCTATCCCCTCTGCACCCTGAGAGGGCATTTCAAAAAATAGCTCACCACATCCCCAGTTAATCAAACATGGAAACATTCACAAGCTTTTCTATAAAAGAAAGGCTATTTTTTTCCATAAAATAAAGGCTATTTATTTCTATAAAATAAAGGCTAAATAACTTCCATGATCAATGCTGTTAAGCCCTCGAGGCATCAGAGCCTGCATCCCTCTTAAATGCTTTACTAAAACCCAACAACTCCAAAAACTCTTTCTCCTCCCAACCAGGCAGCTCATGACCTTTGTGGTCAAAAGACCACAGCTGCCCTCCAAAACAGCTGCCCTCCTGCAGACACAGGAATAGGGACACAATTCCACCCAAAAGGAAGTGCTGTATGTTCCTCCTACCTCTGCTGGAGTCCTCAATGGCAGCTTTTATTAAAGCCAAAATGTCAATATTGTCCCCAATCCTGGCATAGTAAGCACAGTCATGCCCAAGGCCATCAGTCAAACCAACATCAGCACCATTCCTGAGCAACACCTCCACGGCATCCTTGCAGCCATATTCACAGCCTAACATTAGAGCAGTCCTGGGATGGGGAGAGAGATGGGATTGAGAGATCCAGGGATCCCACAGAGCATCATTCACAGAGCTGTAACCCCTGCTACATCCACGTCTAATCACAGAAAATTCAGCCAAGGCACCTTTCCTCTGTCCAGAGAGGAAACAGCTTTCAAAAGTCACTTTTGCAATGTTTAAATATTTGTGAAAAGGCAAACAAACCCACCATAATAGCAGAATTTCCATGAAACCAGCACAGACGGCTGCCTTTGAGAGTCACCCAGTGTTGGGAGAACATCCATGACTGGTTTGGATACAAATCCCAATAGACACAACAAACACCAGGCAAGGAGTTCAGACAAGGTTTGGAGAGGGGGTGCCTGGGAGCCCTGGCAGTGCTTCCCAAACACTTCCCAACTGCAGGATATGCCATGTGAGCAGCCAGGCTTCATCCCACGGCAGCCCAATGTCATGGAGGAATTCTCTAAGAAATAACTGGCAAAAGCAGCAGTTACAAATAGAACCCCTTCCCCTGACCCCAGGAATAAACAGCTCAAGGTCCCTTGGGAGCTCCAAAGGACTCAGGACTTCTTGCCAGAGCACCATTTTTGCCATGGCCCATTGTGCCCATTGATCCCAAAGGCTGCTTTGGACAGACAGACCCTTCAAACAACCAAGTGCAGGTTTCCCTGCTGGCAGCAACGAGCCTGGGAATACTTTGGATGCAATCAGGAGCAGGAAAAAAGGCCAGGTTTATCTGCAGTGTTGAACTGGCAGACCCACTTCTGAACTAAGCCCCAGGTTCTCCTTCCTCCCCCAGGTACAGCACATTCCTTCTGCCAAGGGGCAGCTTTCCTTCCCCTGCCAGCAGGAATGGCAGAAATGCTCTGCAGGCCTTACCTGCTCTGTTTGTCCCTGGCGTTGACATCTGCGCCCCTGTCTATGAGCAGCTGGCAGACCGCGGGCCGGCACATCTGCGTGGCCAGCACCAGCGGGGTCCTCCCGTCCTGAGGCAAGGGGAGAGCGTCAGGGAAGGGGAGGAGGCAGAGGAACCCCACAGGCCAGCAGGGCTGTGCAGGGGGAGGGGTGTGCAGCCCCTTACCCCGTCCCTGGAGTTGACGGCGGCGCCGTGGTCGCAGAGCAGCTGGATGCTGGCAGAGCAGTCCGACATGGCTGGGACACAGCAGGGAGGGAAGGTCACCCTGAGAGCTCCTCCCTGGCTGCGTTTGCTCCACAAAAATCCCCACAACCCAGTTAAAGCCTGACCAGGCTGCAGGGCTCGGCTCTCACACCACCCAAAGCGCCCAAAAGAAATCAAACACTCCTGTGCCAGATACTGCAGCACAAGGAGGCTGCAGAAAACCCACAGTAAAACTCCTCACAGCACTGCCCTAAAACTCTGCTTGTGCTATCTGAAGATTTTACTAGAAAATTCACTCAATTCATCTCAGACCTACCAGGCTCCATAAGACTGTTGAGTTCATTATTGAGGACAAACGCCATGACAATATAAAACACTCTCTCCTACTACAGTCACCAAAATAAAAACAGAAGAATTCAGGCCATCTGAAAGTAAATCCATTCATTACACCTTCATTTCTATACAGTTACCAGCAAAGCAAACCCCTTCACCTGCATCATGAAGAGCAGTTCTTCCCTGAAGATCCACATTCTCTGTTGGACAATTGTACTGTTAAAATAAATAATCCCAATTATCAACCAGAATTTACAACATCAGGTGTTTGAGGTTTGAATTAAAGCAATAAAACCTGATTTAAGTAAAAACAGGCAATTTTGGAGCTTACAAATACAGTGACAGACATGGAAGAAAGAGCTCTGGGTCTGTGCACTTCAGGGCTCTAAACACACTGACTAAAAAGTGTAAAAAAAAAGTTAAGACTGTGCAAAGAAATTGCACAACATTCACTAGACTTTTCACAGATAATGGGCCATTTATATCTGCATGGAGACATGCAGGAAATAAACAAAACTTAAAAAAAAAAAAACATTAAAAATTGCAAAAAAAAATATCAAATTATCATGAATGGAATAAATGAAAAAAAAAAAAAAAAAAAAAATTGCAAAAAAAAAAATAAAATTATCAAGAATGGAAAAAATAAAAAAAAAAAAAAAAAGAAAACATCAGACAAACCTAAGACAACCCTCCAACACTGTTTCCTTAATGAGAGTTTGTAGATATAAATGCCCAGGTTTTGAAGCAAACACTGCTCTGGAGCAGCCAGTGTTACTGCTCCTAAATGCAACTGCATTCAGACAGGGAACATCAATCTTCAAAAGACACTCAGCCCCATTTTCTTCAAGAAGCCCAAACTGCAACTTGAATTGATAGTCTATAACAAGGTTTTGAAAAAGTTTATTTTCTTTATTTTAGCCCTCTTTCAGTCACAACCTGTTATTTAACATGAAAATCTTTTCCCCATGACTCTTATTTTTTAAAAAAGGATCTGATTGGTTAAGAAAGAAACCACATATCCAAATTCTGAATCAGTGTATTTAAAACCACGTTTCTCCCCTCGACACAAGAGCTGTAAGAGACAAGCTGTATTTTCAGTACCTGCAAGAGCTTCTGCAAACACAAAGCATGGCCATACTTGGCAGCCAAATGCAGGGCGTTTCTGCCTAAAAACAGAGCAACAGCACTTCAGGGTTTGGGCTGAATGAATTTCTGATCAATACTCCCAGCATTTCAGATACAACAGTTCCTGTGTGTCTGTCCCCCCAGTTCTGACTGCTGTGAGTGGCATCTCCTCCCTACACCTCACTTTGTTACAGCCTTTTCTTGTGCTAGTGAATCTTCAGTCAAGGATGAGAGCTCATTTCTGAAATTAATCTCAAAATACTGCATCTGACTCCACACAAGCATTTAAAAAATAAACTCTCACATGAGAGGACAAAGCCAAGTTATCTCCATAATTCTTGTTTTCAGCTTCCTATTAAACATATTAACTTCTGAGGGAAATAACCTCACAAAATAAGCACCTGTTTTTAACTGTCTCTTCCACAAGACCTTCCACAAACTCTGCTATCACACAAGGAAATCTGGAAGGTACAGATGAACTCTGAGTTTCTGAGGCTCAGCTAGGCACACAAACACCTCCCACAACATTCCATTTGAATCCTCACCTCAAGTTCATTTAAAACTGTTCTCATCCTGTTGTTCTCACCCAGAAATGCTGATCCCACCAGTGAGTCTGGAGCTCATTATAAACACAATTATAGCAGCACAAACCCACGTTCCTTAAGTTCTGCTCCATTCATGAATTCCATGACAGGACATGACCAGCTTCCTCAAGACCAGCAACAAGTCACACAAATAATTCATTTTTTTGCCAGCTACAGAAAGAAGGATGAGCTATCCTGTGGTTCAGCTTAACTTTATTCCAGAATGAAACCCATCTGAGAGCATTTTCAGGTTGCCCCTGGGCCTGTGAGGAAACCCACCTGCAGCATCAGTGGCCGTGATATCAACTCCATGCACCAGGATGGTGTTCAAGCAATCCAGGTTTCCCTTTGATGCTACAACATGGAATCTGAAAAAAGAGAAAAGCTTGCTTAGGCACAGCTGGCTTGTACACAAACATGGCACTCACGGCCAGGAAAGCCAAAGCCAACAGCTGAATAAGGAAAGTATTACAGGGCCCAGCTCTGGACAGCACCCAAAGTTAAGGGTTCTGCAGATATTGCTTCAAGGAACAAGGCAACTTTCTTGAGAAACAATCATTATTTACCTGGATCAGTGAACCAGGTGACATACCAGCGTGGTTTCAATTTCTCTTTAATATTCAAACCTGGCAAGAACAAGTCTTTAAACACAGATCTTCACTTGGCAGTGAAGATTGTTTGAGACTTTCCCATTCCAGCCAGCTGGATTTTCAGTTTAATAAAGCTAGATTTGAACATGAGGTATTACACAGATTTCTGCATTCAAAAAGGCTTCTGAGCAGCAGGGACATGATCTTCAGCAGCTTCCCACCAGCATTCCCAAGCTCTGGAAGTCACTTACGCGGATCTCCCTTCCACATCCAGCTTTGTAGGGCTGACCCCTTTCTTGGCCAGGATGGACGAAACCTTCTCCACATCACCCCTCTCAGCTGCCTTCATTAACCTGTCATCGTACTTGCTCCAGTCTGGGTTCAGCTGTGGACACAATCAGAGCAGGATGCACTAAAAACATGTTCCGGGACGTGGCTTTTCCTGGCTGTGCCAGACTGTTCAGGGGGTCATAAATTAGCTAAGTGTGATATTCAAGAGAAGAATATCTATTGAGCTGCAGAAAAAAGAAATTCAAAGTTGATAGTCTTGAACTGCCTGCAATTCCCAAAGCACTGCAGAGGGCAAAGAAAGGGCAAGTCAGTTATAAATAGACCACCACCCATTCAGCCCCAGACAGTCGTCGCCCCCCACTCTTCTCTTGTTTACTTCAAATTTAGAATTTCAGGCCCCAGGCCAAGCCTCCCACCCCAAAATGCAGAGCTTTTTCTCTTCCCTGCCAAACCATCCTTTCTGAATGGCTCAGGGCTTTTAAGGAAACTGGGCTGTGACAGAAACCCCACATCCAAGCTGGTCACTTGAGATTCAAGGAGCTTTTACCAAAAGAACAAGGCTTCCAAAGGAGTATTACATCCAAAACAGGAGTAATACATTCAAATCTAACTCTGCACAGCAAAGGAATTTGCTGGTAAGGGTGAGACACAAGCAGCCTGTGGGTGCATGAAGTTATTTTTCACTGTGGGTCAGAAATTCCTTACAACACAAAGAACATTAAACCAGGTAACCCCAGCCCAGGGTTTAAGTAAAAGAGGGTACACAATAACGAACCACCCCAAAAACCCACAGCCACCACCTGCATCTGTAATGATTTGTAAAAGGGAACTGCACCCATGATCAGAGGAGACAGCGAGGGGATCCCATCAACCCGTACAGATATCCCCAAGGGGAGTCAGGATGATTCCACTCTGTTCAGTGATGCCCAGGACAAGCTGCAATGGCCAGAAACTAAAACACAGGAACTTCCACCTCAACAGGAGGAAGAACTTCTTTCCACAGAGGTGGCACAGCCCTGAACAGCTGCCCAGGGAGGGGCTGGAGTCTCCCTGTCCAAAGACATCCCAACCCCACCTGGATGCATTCCTGTGTCGCCTGCTCCAAGTGACCCTGCCTGTGCAGGGGCTTGGCCTGGAGGATCTCCAGAGGGCCCTTCCAGCCCTAACAACTCTGGGTGATTATCTTTACTCTGCTTTCTCACAATAAACAAGATTACAGTAATCATGAAGGCTTAGCAGCAGCTAACCCAGTCCAACTCTGCTAGAAGTGACAGGAGTAATAAAAATAGAGCACTACTGAAATTAGCACCAGTGCTGCCCGGCTAAGGTGCAGCATTGACTCATCAATCAATTAACACATCCATTAGCCTGAAAGCCAAGGCAGCCTGGCCTGAGAAGTCACTGCGCTGGTGATATCACCAGGGCCATGTCCCTCCCCAGCCTGGACTCGCTGCCCTCAAAGCCACCTCCTCATGCAAGGCTTAGCTTTTCACGCCAAATACCTCAGAGACTCTACATACACAGCATCAGGCTCTGGGCTCCCGAAATTCTCCTGGCACCTTCCCATCCTGACAGGACAGAGATCTTACCTTGGGTGTTCACACTGGGTTGGGATTGCTGGGTTGGACCTTTGCAGCAGATACCTGCCAGCGCAAGATCCCTTCCAACCCAAACCATTCCACGATTAAACCATTTTACATTTAACAAATGCACTTCATATTTAAGGAAAATTGCTCATAGGAAGAGTTGCTAAGGAAATACAACACTCACTAATTAAACAATAACTGCTATGCCACATTCACACAAACCCAGCTCTCTCATTTTTGCAGTTGTAAACTACCGCCAGGATATGAAATCTCAGAGACAGCTCTGAGACCTCCGATACCTACTGTGTCTTTGGCTGCACAAGAGAACCAACAAATCATGCTGAACTCGCAGCTCGTGCTGCCAGCAGCGATCGGATCCCGTCACATCAGCTCGCAGCGCCCCGAGCCGAGCTCACAGCGAGGAACGGCTCCTCTGCACCGCCCGGGGCTCCTCCTGCTCCATCTTCACTTAGCTCGGCTCCCTAAGGGTGTTTTCCCCATCTTCAGCGTCATCTTCAGACTTCATCACTCTGGGCACCGTGGCTGGCTGGAGGAGCCGCGTGTGCGGCCGCGCTGCCCGGAGCCCGGCCAGAGCCGCGGTGTGTGCCGGACAGACGGACTGGGCTCCCAGGGAAATACTGCCCAGACCCCGGGAGAGTGTCTTGTAAACAATACGTAGGCAGTCTCACCAGCCCGATCTATTTTCTGATAAGGCAGTACTTGATAGGCAGGCGATAGAAGCAATCGCTATTAATACATTCCCGGCGTGCCCGCGCCCTGAGTCACGGTGTCGGGGTGTGTGAACTCAGGGGACAGGCACGTCCCCAGCCCCGCGCTGTTGTGCTCACAGACAGGCAAACACTCATTTAAAATAACAAACACGCTCCTCACATTCGCTGTGCACTGACATGAGGCAAGGTCACACTCAGCACCACTAATACCACACGAGGACTGAAATACTCCCAGGAGTAATTTTTTCCCCATTCCAGCGCGGCACAAAGCCGAAACCAGACTCAGGCTCAGACTTCAGACAGTTACAACTGCGGAGCAGATGGAATGCGTGATCCTATTTTGACAGAAATGTAACCCATTTCAAATTAGAAAACACACATGCCTCTGCTTTAAAAAAAATACTCCTTTTACAGCGCTGAAACCCCTTCTGAATAGAACCTGGTTTCAGCTTACTGCTGCTGCCAGTCTGTCTCCCAACATGTGAAACGAGAGGAGTCACAGAGGCTGTGAAAACATTAAATAGACAGCACAATGATTAACAGGAGGGAGATGGAGAGTCCCCTTTCACAAGTTTTAAATTTAAGTGGAGATCTCCCAAGTGCCATATTTAGAGGAGTAGGTCAACAAGACAAGCAATGCACTGTTTTGTCTGCAGGAGAGAAACCTGGTGCAGGGCCAGGAAAACCACTTACAGACACCCCGGAGGACACACACCAGAGGCTGCAAATAACCTAATGAATGGATCTTCTCAGCAGAGAATT
This sequence comes from Orthonyx spaldingii, assembly GCA_013397795.1. Taxonomy (NCBI): domain Eukaryota; kingdom Metazoa; phylum Chordata; class Aves; order Passeriformes; family Orthonychidae; genus Orthonyx; species Orthonyx spaldingii. Next base: position 760,406 of record VZTJ01005625.1, on the reverse strand, counting down.
TTAAAATCACTCGCTCAGATTTGGGGAAATTCTCTCTTTTGCAGTAAGTTCTGAATTATCCCCCATCCCCTGTGTGAGCACCAGCCTTTGCCCCACAGCACCAACATTCCCCAAAGAATGTTCCAAGACCTCTCTGCAATTAGCATCCATGTGACAAAGCCACTCCAAAAAAGTGCAGTGACTGTGTTGTCTTCTGACCACAACCGAGTCTGTCTTCTCAAGCTAAAATTGGCTTTTTTTGGGGGTTGGAGGGGGATAAATACACATCCTAAGTGGCAACAACAGAAAAGCCCCACTTAACCAAAATCATTTTGGTGAGAAACGTAGGTAAGTCCGTGGCTTCCAGGTGTACAGTCTTCTCCAAAGTATTTATCCCAAAGGTTTTCCTTGTCTCCACTTCATCTGCCTGCAGACGTTCCTTGTGCCTCGTGAGCTGCACTCATCCTGCAGCCCCTTTGTGCTGCAGATCCTCCTGAGACAGCTCTGACCACAAGATTTAGGATTGCTAAACCACATTCCCCAGCTGAGCCCTGCCCAGCTCCAGCCAGGCACAGAGCAGCTTCCACGGCTCCATCAGCACTGAGCAGCTTCAGGAAACACAGCCCAGCTGCAAACCCCATGGATTAAATGTTCTCCAAGGCAGCTGAATCCAGAGAGCTCAAAGGGTAGAACCGACTTAAACATGCTTTTTCAGAGTAACCAAAGTGTGGTGCCTAACTCAGACTTCTTTTCCAAAATCAAGACCAGAAACGTCATCAGATCCCAGCAGTGCAGATCTCTGGAGGTGCTCTATCACCAACCACACCACAGCTGCCTGGCCAAGGCTCATATTGCCCATTTTGCGTTAACAGAGCACCTGTTTTCCTAGGTTCAGCCTGCCAGGAATTCTTCCCAACTGCAGGTCTCCAAAGATAAGGAGTGCCCACCTCCACGCTGTGCTCCGATCTGAAGCAGCCTCGCTGGCAGCAGCCTGTGTGCGGTGTGCTGTCAGTGAGGCTCTCCCTGGAGCAGACAGGCTGGGTGTGTGCAGGCTCTGCGCATCCATCGGGGATCCACACCTCTGGCAGGATGTTCACACACGTTCCCAGCAGCCTGCTCAGGGGCACAACACAAAGCCAACAGGCACAGGAGACTGCTCCGAGTGCCCTCCTGGCTCCCAGTGAATGACAAACCTCCTGGGCTGAAAGAATTGCATTACTGACTTCCCCAGTTACTCCTCAAGTCCAGGTAAGCTCTGAGCATCCTCAACACCCTCTGGTAAGAAATTGTACAACTTCAGAGCATGAGTGACAGGACAAGGGGGAATGGCCTCCCACAGACAGAGAGGAGCTTTAGGTTGGTTTGGAGGAACCTGTGAGGGTGGGGAGACCCTGGCACAGGGTATTCAGAGAAGCTGTGGCTGTCCCTGGATCCCTGGAAGTGTCCAAGAACAGGCTGGACGGGGCTTGGAGCAACCTGGGATAGTGGAAAGTGTCCCTACCCATGGCAGGGGTGAGACTGGATGAGCTCTAAGGCCACCTAACCCAGCTCAGAAATACCAGCTGTAAGTCAAAGCAGTTCCTAAGCCCTTCACAGAGAGCTGGATAAAGCTGTGAAAGTGAGCCCAGCTCCTGTCGCCAGGGGCCAGGCTGATCCCATCTCCAGCAAAGCCCAGCGGGGACACGGCCCCGGTAATGCCATTAGCGGGTGACATAAGCACACAGCAGAGCAGAGAGCTCTGGTGACACTGCCAGCACCAGCACAGCACAGCTCACACACTCTCAGTGGCCCTGCACAGAACCCCAGGAGGGGCTGGGAGGGACCTTAAGGCCCATCCAGTGCTACCTCCGCCATGGGCAGGGACACCTTCCACTGTCCCAGGCCATCCAGCCTGGCCTTGGACACTGCCAGGGATCCAGGGGCAGCCACAGCTGCTCTGGGTACCCTGTGCCAGGGCCTCAGACCCTTCACAGGGAGGAATTTCCTCCCAGTATCCAATCTGAACCTCCTCTTTCAGAGGCAGGGGCAGGCTCACACATTCGCCAGGCCGCACTCTTTGATTCCCTGCTCTTTCTCCAGAGGTCGGAGTACATTTGTCATCAAAACCAACGTGGGGACAGACACGCCCTGCCACTTCAATGGCACAAATGACAAATGCTTTTGAAGTACTTTGACTTGTTTTTAAATTGCACAGACAGAATGGAAGGGTTAGATTAGAAAACTATTTTTAAAACATGTTCCCCAGGTGCAGCTTCCTCTGCAGTGCAGGGGCACTTCACTAAATCCATCTCTCCTGAAAAATTTGGCTTACCTGTCTAAAAAAATACAGCACATATGGGGTTAAACCAATCTGGGGCGAGTGGAAATGGCATTTTATATTTTACAAGCATATCTTACTTCCCAGGACATGTCTGTCTCCACATGCAAATGTTTTGGAGTGTCAGCCTGCAGGAGTGTGATGTGGGGTTTAGTCTGTGCAAGGGAAAACCAGACATAGCCTGAACACAGGGTTCTTGTTTCACCCAGCACCCTCCCACAGGCAGCACTTGGTGTTACCACCTCATTCACTAAAAATCCTTCAAAATAAAAAAGCCATTGAATGCCACAAAGCAGGCAAGGCTTAGTCCAAACAGGGATCAAAAATAGCAGTTCCTTTAGGCCTGCTCTGGTTTGGCATCGTGCTGAAAACACTCCTGTCAAAAACTCACCTGAACAGCTGTGCTGTGCCTGGTGTTTAAATGTAGCTGCAGCCTGTCATTAATGCAGGTAACAGTGTCCTAACAAACAGCTTAAAGCAAAGCAAGCAACTAAATCTCATCATAAACATTCCTGATTTTACCCTATTCTGAAGGCATTTTCCTCCCCAGTCAGCATATCCCATCAAGATCAATTTATTAAGTATCAAGAAACAATTCAAATCGACTTCTAGCTCTGTTACATGTCAAAAAATCATCTCAAAATTAACATTTTCCCCCTACAAGGAGTGAGCACTCCCTCGCAGCAGCGCCAGTTTCTGTTTTCGAGGCTGGGCCAGGGGAAAATCCACCAGGACCAGCCACAAGAGCTCACAGTCTACACTGGAAGGGTCAAAGGATTCTGCTACAACCCCTGCAGGAGGCAAAGCCTGCTCGAAGAACTAAAAACAGTCCCAGTTTTGCTTTGAAACAACTTTCTCATATCTCATGGCCAACACACAACTCCAGAGCACTTTATTGATAAAACAGCCTCAGACTGCCAGCCTTGAGGCACAGCCTGACTTGAACACCAACTAAAGTGATCAGAGCTGCTGGGGCGCTCTGGGCACAAAGCAGTGGCTTTGCAGCTGCATTCCCAAACTCTGCTGAGGACATTTCATGGTAACTGGGGCCAGACTTACACATACACAAAGAACATCACACCCTTCCATCACACAGCTCCCACCGCTCGGGTAAAGGGCAGCCCTGCGAGCCCAGGCCCTGCTGCAGCCTGGCCTCATCCCACGGGTGCCCAGGAGAAACATTTCCCCTTTAAACAGGGAGAAACAGGAGCAGGGTCAGAGTCCAGCTGCCTGTGCTGCCAGTGGGAGCAGCACGGCTCCCAACCTGCCCGGGACTCCAGGCACAGCATTAGCTGGAATTTCTAAGCTCTCAGGCAAGGCCCCATTGATTTGTGTACTTCCATTTATTAAAGCATCAGGAAATATCAGGGGTGATGAAACCTGACGTGACTGTTGCCTCCAGCACGCAGGGACCAGCCCCAAGCACACGGGGAAGGGAGCAGCAGACCTCAGCCCTGGTCAGCCACCAGCAAGTGATGAAAACAGGATCAGTCTCAGATGTTCAAGCATGTGCTTGCTAATATTAACATTTAAATACTGACAAAGTTGCTTCTACACAAAAGGTCATATGAACTCCAACCAGATAAGCACGGTGCTTACCTGTGTAATTATGTCTGCAAGTCAGCTCAGGATATTGAACTCCCAGGCCCTAACTGAACCTCCACTCTTTTAAATATTTTTAATTGCTACATTCCAAAGTGATAAAGCATTAATACTCCTTTCTACGGAGCCTGAAAATTACAATGCACCTGTAAACAGGCTGCACCACAAAGCTGCTGCTGCACCACAAATTGCCCAATGTGTTTCTTCAGCTTCACCCCAAACATCACACAAACAAGCACTAATTCCAGTTAACTAAATGCAAATGAATCACAAAGAGATTTTTCTAAGAACAAACATATTAGCACGAGCCTGAATAAAGCTTCCTGGAACCAAACATGCTCCAAGGAATAACCCCAGCCAGGCCAGGAATGACATTGGAATATTACAGTGCTGTGGGCGTTTGGCTGCGGTGCCTGAAGATGCCATGGCAAAGTCACCTCAGGCTGCCCCAGGGAGGAGGGATGGGACAGAACTGCTCCAGCCAACAGCAGCAACACTTGAAAAATTCTGCTGATGGGTCAGGGCACTGGGATCAGGCTGGCTGACAAACTGGTCTGTCCTTGCACAGGGCAGAGTAGGACAAAATGCTACAAAAATCTTTTTCCTGTACCAACCCTTGTGTGCCCCCAGCAGCACCAGGCTTTTCTACTGTAAGTGATCTTGCATCTTTAAAGGGTTAAAATTAGGTTATCAAACACCTCTTTTTCACTTCACCCCTTCAGTTACTAATGTGCACTAGACAGTACACTGGGGCTACAAACCACTGTTAACATTTATGCTGCTGCACATACAACAAGAAAGTGTTGCTGATGAATTAGCAAATTCAAGCAGTACCCTTCATTCCCGTAATAAAATGGGACAGACCAGAATAGGAGGTGGTACCTGCTCTCTCTGCTGCTGACAGGGCAGAAGCAGATGTTTAATGGTGTATTGGGTCACCCCACAAAGCTCCACTCCTTTCCCAGAGGAAAACTTATCCATTTAACAGAGCTGGGCAGCATCCACAGGGAAAGAAGTGTTGACACAACCTTGAACAAGTTCAGCTGTCACTAACTCCAGAGCTTCTTCAGATATTCATTTAATAATCACAGCTCATCATACCAGGGCAAGTGCTCAGGTGTCCCTTTGTTCCTTGCACAATGGTTTTCGCTAATTATATGGCAGGCTTGGTTTCTCTTAATTAAAGAAATCCCAGCACCACTTTTCCCAGAGGAGAAAGGATTGGTGGGAGTTTTCACATGGTTTTGTATCTGCCCATTCCCACCTCCTGCAGGTGCTCCAGGCAGTGCTGGTGGTTCCTGAACCATGGGGATCCCACACCTCGGGATGCAGCTCAGGCAGCTCCAGCTCTGCTCAAAGCACCACCAGGAACCCCACATCTCCCGAGGTAACTCCGGGCCTCGTCATAGGGGACAGCAAGTTTAAAGCCCCACCTGAGGAGATAACACACCTGAGATTTAACAGAGCCCCTTCCCAGCTGTTTCCCCAGAGTGCCTTTTCCCCTGCAGAGGCCACAGTCAGAACTCACCACTGAAAGTCCATTTGCAAAGGTCTGACCCAAAGACAACTTTGCAGAACAATAAACCAACCCTTCCCCAACCAGCTTCTCAAGCGAAACCAACCAGGGAGCATCTCATTGGTACAGACACAATTTCTAACTCTGCTGGAAGAACACATTTCCTTATCACAATCCAGGTCCCAGACACACATTTATAGTGACAGGATGTATCGTGGAATCTCAGAAGCATGGGCAGAGTGTGCTGCTGCAGTCCCAGTGGGACTGAGTACGTTAATTAAGATCTTTCTTGTAAATGCTGGTGAATGAGGCACCTCCTCTGATCTCAAGGCTTTGTGGTCCACAGAAGCCCATATCCAACTTTCCAGCCTGCTCTCCTGCTAATGACAGGCATTTGTCTCACTATGCAGAGCACTGAACAGGCTGCTCAGATGATTTTCCAAGCACCATCAGCCAGCTGGAGTTGGCAAAACCAGGTAATTCCATTTTCAGGCACAGCATTCTGGATAATCATGGAATTGGTAATAACTCATATGGTTTTTACTTTCTGCTACTTTTTGTGGCTTCCCTCCATCACAAGATCAGTAATAAAGCCATTCCCAACAGATCCCCATCAGAAGGTACGTAACTACCTTCACCTAGAGGAAAATTTCCAAAAGCAGGCTGGATTAGGTTTCTCTCCACCCCCCAGGAAATAGCACTGGGTGGGGAGAGGAGAGAGGGATGAAGTTTCTCAAACAGGCAGCTCTTGTACACTCCTTTCAAGCAGGATCTCTAAAGCTGCCGCTGGCAGGATTCCCACCCACTTCCCCTCCTCCCAGCAGGAGAACAGAGACCGGCTTCATCCCACCAGCCCCCCTGCCAACACCCACCCAGGGGGATGTGTTTTCCCCCCACCGAGAAGATTAAAAGTTGCTATTTGATGAGATGGTGGAGTGATCACATAACCAAACTATGTAATAAACAGGGGAAATAAGTTTGTCGTGGACAAAAATCCCTGTTTTTAAAGGATCTTGCTGAAAGCACTTTCCCTTCACGTATTTTAGAGTAACTTCAACTCTTAAAGGTATTAAGACTGTTCAAACCTCCTCTGAAGAGACGGTTTATTGGAAGTGAAAAATCTCCATGTCTATTCAAAACCAAACACAGGTGCTGTCAGTCTTTGTTGAAACTTAATGATTGGGCTAATTTGAGAATAACAAACAGCTCTAAAGTACAGGACAACTAATGAACACAGAGCAGTGCCAGCCCACACATGACAAATCCTCATAGCAGCCGCGTGAATCACTGCTGTGCTCCGTGGATCCTCGGGCACAGGGATGGGAGCTGTCATTTGCAGGGAGTTCCGTCAGCACTTTCAAGCAGCTCCAGCTCTTCCCTACGAGCTGTTGTTGTCAGGTAACAGCTTCAGACCCAAGGCAAATGCGCAGGAGGATTTCAGAGATAGCCAATATCTCAAAGGACAACTGATAAAAGTCAGTGTCTCACATCCACCTCCCTGTCCCGCTATTCCACGTAGCCAGCGGCGAGCTCAGCAAAGGAACACAGGGAGAAGCTCAGGATGGATTCCCAGGGAAGCATTTACTGAATAGGCACAATTAAAGATGATTTACCGCGCAAAGCGATTTCCAAACACAGCCTTCTCCAGTTACAAAGACCTCCCCCCTCAACAAAAGTCATCTGCAGGGATGAATGAAGTAAAAATAAAGACCAAGAAAGCCAGTAAAAGCCAGCTAAAACCAGCCTAAATTTTGGAAGCCAGAGAAGAAGGCACCATCACAAAGGTGCATTTCCAGAGGTTCTGCCTCCCCCGGTACTGCATTCCAGACTGGATGATCAGCAATCACAGCTGCGTGGTCACCGGCCACTCTGAAAGCTTTCTGCCCACTTTCTAAACAAATTCTCCTCCAAAAGCGCTCCTATTCTGCCACATTAATTCCTAGTGCAGCACCAGCTCCTGCCCATGCCCTGCACGGGGACTGAGCGAGCCCAGGGGCAGCCGCCAGCCGGGGCTCCGCACCGGCTCCCGAGGCTCCTGGGGAAAGCAGCGTGTGAATGTGTGCTGGAGCCAGGAAGCAGCAGCGGCGAATGCACAGGTAACCGGCTCGGTGCTCCGGGAACGTCCTCAGCCCGCTGCTCCAGCCCGTCCCAGCTCCCTGAACTCCCTTCCTACGGATCCCGGCCTCTCTTCCCCCGCGGTACCGCAGCTCCGCTCGCCCTCTGTCCCCTGCGAAGTTCCCATTGCCCGGGGAGCCGGAATCCTCCGTGCTCTGCCCCTCCAGGAGCCGAGACCCCTGGGCTCTGCGCCCCCAAGAGTCGGGACCCTCCGTTCTCCGCCCCTCCGAACGCCGGGACCCCCGGGCACTGCATCCCCAAGAGTCGGGACCCTCCGTTCTCCGCCCCTCCGAACGCCGGGACCCCCGGGCACTGCATCCCCAAGAGTCGGGACCCTCCGTTCTCCGCCCCTTCGAACGCCGGGACCCCCGGGCACTGCATCCCCAAGAGTCGGGACCCTCCGTTCTCCGCCCCTTCGAACGCCGACACCCGGGCTCTGCGCCCTCAAGAGTCGGGACCCTCCGTTCTCTGTCCCTCCAAACGCCGGGACCCCCGTGCTCCGCCCCACGCCAGGAGCCCCCAGCCCCGCGGCGGCCGTGCCCGGTACCCACCGCGCTGCCGCCGATGACCG
>VZTJ01005625.1:722536-752120 GCA_013397795.1 Orthonyx spaldingii | reverse complement strand
GCCCCGCCCGCCCCCGCCGCAGCCAATCGCCGCCCGCCCGCGCGGGCGCTGCGGCCAATCAGCGAGCGGGGCGGGGGGGAGGGATTTCCTCGGGTTGAGGGGGTGCAGCGCGGCGCGCCAGGGGGCGCGTTGTGGTGCGGGCGGCCCTCAGGGCACGGCAGAGCGGGAGGTGCTGCGGCTCCTGAGGCACCGGGATAGCGACCGGGATAATGACCGCGATAAGAACAGCAAAAGGGCCGGCACGCATGTACCTGAGTGCCCGGGGGACCCCGCCGCCGTGTCTCCACGTACAGAGCTCCCGGTGGCTGAGAAAGAAGCTCAGAGCCCTGCCGCTCTCCTGCAGCGGGCAGTACAAACCGATGGCCGCCGTGCAAACAGCCCCCGTAAAAACCACGAAGTTCGTGCACAAAGGAATGAAGAGGTCACACAGCAGAGGCCCGTGCTGGGCATAGGCAGCATTTTAAACAACACAATTAACTCCAGCCTCGGTGTAAGGACAGTCTGAGTCTGAGTTCAGCTCTGCTCGTCTCAAATCTATTTACTGTCCCCTTCTCACCGCATTTTCCGCACAGCCTCATCACACTGCACTGATGAGAGAAGGTTTAGAACTTATTTGAGACTTATTTAATTACAGCCCATGGGTTGGGTTTAAGACCTTGCTTATTAGAGCTCGAACGGGGCTGTTTGATCAATGGATCTCTAATATAAGCAAGGCTGGAGGTAAATGTCACCGTCTTTTAATCAATCCAGCCAAGCCCTGTTCAAACACTTGGGTTACTCGATAGGTGGCCTGTTTAGAAGGAAAGAAAATGGTGCCTTTAAATATGAACTCATTTTGTGCACAGCAGGATGGCTGGGGAGTCCAGCAATCTCCAAAATGGAAACCTTCCCCTGGGCACTCTGACCCCTCATCCAACACAGATTAATCCCAGCTTTGGGCTCTCTGGAGACACACTGTTCATGCCCCAAATGCCGTTTAAAGTTTGTGGTGTTTTTCTCCCTAAAGAGCCATGTTTCAGGCAGCATCTTTCCTTTCATTCCCCTATGGAAGCCTCCTCGCTTCCAGGGCACCAACAGAACTCCAGCATCTCCTGGAGCAGAAGCCACAGCTCCGGACACCTCTCACTCGGCCGGGCAGCCCCACACCGGCTCTCCCAGGCCATCAGTCCCTTGGAACCCCTGCTCCCACCACTCCAGCCTGGCACCGCCACCCTGTCACTGCTGGCACAGGCGATCTGCCCTGCCTGGCACAAAGCAAAGTGACACCAGCACCTGGAAACTGGGCAGATCAGGATTCCCTGGTTGTTTTCTACCCATGACAACCAAGTGGTTTCCTTTGATCTTTCCTTCCTGTTTCCAATGGCTCTGAAGGGACAGGATTGGAAAAGCAAATTCCTCGAGCGCACCCAAGGCGCTGCACGTGAAAGGGGTGTTTGCCCAGGGATGTGCACAAACACGAGGCAGCAACATTTGTGTCCACTCAGGAATCCAAGGAAAATGCTCAGCCCCAGCACCAGCAGAACCTGGGGCAGATGGATGGGTTTGAGTTGTTCAGATCGGAACCATTGTCTGCCAAGTTGTTACAGTAAATAGTTGTTTCATTGAAAATAAGCTTTTATTACCAAAAGTTTCAGCTTCACAAAAATATTGTCAGATCCTCAGGACCAAGCTAACAGCAGTAACTTTCCCCTTTTCCCACAAAATCTGTGCTGTTTAAAGGAAGCTCTTTCTGAGTCATTCCAGTATGAGGGAAAGCAGAATCTTAAAAATAACTCCTTGCTCTCGAGTCAGTGCCGAGAAGCTGCACGGAGCAGTTCCAAGTGCTTGGCCAGTTCCGGCCCCCTTCCCTGTCCCCTGGTAATCACACACATGCAGGCGTTTGCCTCAGCCAGCAGAGCCTCTGCTCTGCTGAGGGCTCAGCACATGCTGCACTGAGAGGATGGCATCCAGCCTTGTGATCCAGCTCCGTCCCGCTGGAGCTGATCCTGGGGGAAGCGTGTCCCCAGCACACCACGGTGCTCCCTGGCCAGCTCTGTGCAGGGTAGAGCCTTCAGCCAGAGCGGCTGGAGCTGAGCCTTCCCATTTTTCCCCTGCTGTCAAAGCAGGAAGTTCCCTATCTGCACCATCTCCCAGCCAATGTGTCAGCACCAGAACAAGATGTTTCATGTTGAATCGCTGGAGCCTGACTTGGTGTGAGTGACAGCCCCAGAGCCCAGGTAACCAACCTCACCTCACAGTCCCCAGGCCAAGCCAGGCCGTTCCAGTGCAGTCCGGACAGATTCCCTGTCTGGCCCTTCCCTGACAACATTGTCAGAACTATTCCCTCATTCTGGACGCTTCTATGAGCTTTTTTTCCAGACTTCTCACTTTGCTCTTCAAATTAATTCAGGCTGCTGCTGTTAAGATTCTTGGCATGTAGCTCCCACTACATCATCCCTCTGCACGTCCCATCTCCTCTCTGCCTGTTAGCTAGATGATATATAATGGAATCATAAAATCCTGGAGTGCTTTGGGTTGGAAGGGACCTTAAAGCCCATCCAGTTCCAGCCCTTGCCATGGGCAGGGACACCTTCCACAGGCCAGGTTGCTCCAAGCCCTGTCTTTGTGCCTGGTCCCTGTTTTTGTTCCGCTCTCGCCATCACTCCATTCCTGGTTCTTGGCTGCTGTCCCTCATTGTCTGGCCAGATGTTCTCCCAGCTCTCTTGGAATTGAGACGAGCTGGGACAAGCCAACCTGCTGTGGTTTGTGTTCCCGGTGCGTGGGCACCAAGAGCAGAGCACAACCTGAGGCTGGTGAGATAAAGTCAGTTCATGCTTTCCAAACAGAAATCTGGAGCTCCTGCTGGAGATTTGTTCCCTGCTCTCCCCATCGCCATGATTTCTCTGTCTGTGATTTTACCCTTCAAAGCACAGGTTTCCTTGGAGCAGTGGCTGACACTGCACATCTCTGTGCCCTGACTCAGGGCTCGGTGGATGCTGTGCCTCAGCAGTTCCGTGAGCAGGGCAGCCGGGGCTGTGGGCACGGCTGCCTGCGCTGACACACACTTAGTGCCGTCCCAGTGACCAGGGCTGGCGTCTGAGCTCAGCGAGCAGCTTATGCAGCTCCCAAACCATCACCCTGTGTCCGCTCAAACGGCTCATTTTTGTGACAACCTTCGCTTACAGCAGCACAACAAAGGGGAGATTTATCCCGACAATGTTTGCCTGATAAGTGCCGAGTTAATGGCACACGAAATGTGCTGGCTGGTCCTCTGCAGGCCTGGGATCTAATTAATCTCTGGCAAGTCCCCCTGAAATAGAAGCAGTGTTGGCCTGCACATGTAGCAGTCGAGACCAACTAATTGGAGCCAAACTGTACAGCGAGGCAGGAGGAAGGAATTGCTGCAGCGTGGTGGGATTTCCAGAGTTACAGTGCCAGAGCCTGTGTTTCTGCTCCATTGGAAGAGCATTTGCGCCATTCTCTTACCCCAGTAAGAGCTCAGAAAGCTTTTGAATCAGTCACAAAAGCACAGAGCTAGGAGGTCACACACTCCACAAAACGAGGTGGTACCGACTGTCTGAGTGGGTGAGGCCCGTTCCCATGGGGATGTGACTCTGGGACCTCCACTGTGCTCAGTGACACCTTCCTGCAGCCACACAGGAGCTGGGGAGCTCCCTCTGCACAAGCCATGGCAACATCTGTCGCCAAAAAGGCTCTACACGCTCTGGTTCACAGCAGTTTCATGTGACAGAGGAGCAGATCAGTGTGAATATATTCCACTTCTCCAGGGGGTTCATTTATCAATCCATTTGTAACGGGACATAAAAATCAAACCCCAGCACAACTGAAAGGGAAACATGCTCTTGGCTTTCCATTTCCACCTGGGTCATTAAATTACTCAGCCACCTCCTGCATCACTTGCTGCCTTAATCATCCGGATAAATCAATCCCCACGCCAGGCACACTCACGGAGTAGGGTACAATTTTATCTCCCTTTGCTCTTGAGCCCAGGAAGAGTCCCGGTCTCCACTGCGAGGATAGAGCAGGGCCTTGTTCCCGTGGCGTGTCTGACACCCCGCTGGCTGCAGTGTCCCTGGCAGGACACACGTCTGTCCAGTGTCCCTCAGACCTGGTCTCACGGTCACACCAGGCATGTCCCGGGAGCAGTGATGGCCACACGGACGGGAGCACACACACGGTCACTGCCGGGCCCAGCAGCCCCTGGAGCCTGGCTGACCCCACCTGCCCTAGGGCAGCTCCTGCCCATCCCCAGGAGCACCAGCCAGGCATGCACAGACCTGCGCTGCTGGGTGGGGAGGGGACACGGCCCCAGGGACGTACAGACAAGCAGTGGGAAGGTTTAACAGCACACAGCCAGAGCAAACCAGTGTCCAAGCTCTGTAGAATCATGGAATTATAGAATTGTTAAGGTTGGAAAAGACCTCTAAGTACATCAAGTCCAGCTGTCAGCCCAGCAACACCACCATGTTCAGCACTAAACCTCATCCTCGAGTGTCATATCCACGTGGTTTTTTGAACACTTCCAGGGAAGGTGACTCCACCACTTCCCTGGGAAGCCACTTCCAAATCTTGATAACCCTTTCAGTGAAGAAATTTCTCTTAATATCCAACCTAAACCTCTCCTGGCACAACTTGAGGCTGCTTGCTCTTTTCCTGTGGGTTGTGCCCTGGGAGAAGAGCCCGACGCCACATCACTAAAGCCTCCTTTCTTCTTACTCCTTTCACCCCCATCTTGTCCTGGGTTCCAGGGAAGGGAGGAGGAGGGGAACATGTTTAGACGGCAACCTGCACTCGGCAGTGTTTGCACACTGAGCGCTGAGCCCGCCTGGCCTGAGGCCGAGCTCGGGAAAAACAAAGCGTGTGCCAACCTCTCGGGAGCCGAGTGCGACGAGCGCCCGCTGCCAACTTGGCTGCTGTCCCTCGCTCCTCGGGCTACTCCAGAGAGTGCCCGACAGGCACAGGGAGCGCTCGCCCTGCGCACAGAGCCGTGCCCAGACCCAGCGCCAGACCGTGCCTGGCAGGAGCTCCTGAGAGCTGCTGTGTGCAGCCAACAGGGCAGCGCTGGGAACGGGAACAGGTGGGACACGGCTTTCCAGAGCTGTATGTCAAGTCACAAGTGGGTGTAGAAACCAGGGCTGCTGCCTGCTGCCAAGAGAGCCACCAGAACAGGCTGTCCTGGGGATTCATTGCGGATTAAAACACACCCCAAAAGAGGAAAACACCCCAAAGGAAGGGAATCTGTTTTGGCAGCAAGAGAGGGTAAAGTTCAGGTTGTGGATGAAGACTGAAAACAGCGCCTCAGTTTCTCTCCACTCATACGTGCTTTCAGGGAAGTGGTGAATTTCATTTTCCTGGCTGCAGTAAACTCTTGTTCCAGATGCCAGGAGAAAGTTTTGGAATGCCACTAGGGAAGGTGTACAGTGAGGGCATCTTTTCTTGGGTCTCCAAGCCTTGTTGAGCACCTCAGCTGCTGAGAGAAAGCAAATTCACTCTCCGAGAAGTGGAATTGTTGTGCTGAGACACTGACAGACAGCCAGCAAACCTGTGTTCACCGTGGTCACAGCATCTGTGTGATAAACGATGTTAATTAAGCAGCACATTCCAGCAAGCATAAGGGAGCTGAATTCCCAAGTGTCCCACACAGACTGAACTGTGTCACACGTGCTGTGGTCATACCCGAGGGTGGCAAGTAGAATTAGAAACAGAAGTGGGTGCAAGGGACAGACAAAAACTTCTCACGTTCCCATGAGGACATTGTTGCCAACAGGTTCTGGTTCCCCTCACCTCAAACACAAGTGGGGTTTGCTGCTGCCTTGGTTTATGGACAGGAGCAGGCAGGAGTTTCAATGGGATTATGCAAATTCTGGAACACAGGAGCAGAGGCACAGGGGACCTCAGACCAGGGCTCCTGGGGCTACACCCAGGGACAGAGCAATGGCAGGAGAAGCCCTGATCTCCCCTGGACTGATTTGATCCCGGAGATAAAGCTTTACCATGACTATGGTAAATGGGAGGACAGACAAACAGAAGGGATGAGGAGAAGTGATAAGGAGCCAAAAGAATGTAAAGATCAAAAGGAACTTAACCAGATCTGAATGCCTTCCTGCACAGAGCAGTCTGGCCAGGGAGTGACCATGCTGCAGTTTAACTCTTTCATTTGCAGCAAAAGAGAGAGAAAAACGGGTCTCTGTGGCAACAGAGTGTACAAATCCATCAGAGCACTGGCAGAGCTGCAGACAGGTCTTCAAGGAGACAATGCTCTATCTGTGGGGAGCCAGCCCAGCTCAGGGGAAAACATCTCAAATAGCTGCTGTCATCAGCACATCTTCCTCCCTCCTCAGGATGGGCCGGAACCAGAGCTCCCAGGCAACCACGGCGCACTTTCCAAAGCTTTAGAGTCAGTAGCAAAGGCAAAGCTCTTCCTAAGCTTCTTACGCTTGTGTGTGTGTGATATCTGGGGTTGGACCATCAACAGCTCGGAGCCTCGTTTAAGCTCAAATGGATCAACAGTGAAACTGGAGCCCCGTGACCTTCAGTAGCTCCCTCACCCTCTGTCTCTTCTTGGGAACTCCTGTCAGCACTGGAGAGATCCTGGATTCATTTTTAGGTTGATGAGGAGGAAAGCAAGCAGGGTCCCAGGTTAGCAACCATCTGGGCATGCAGGATTTGGAGTGTAATAATAGCAACCCCAGCGTCTCCCACAGTAATCCCAACCAGCATCGTCTCCTGCAGGCAGAGAAACCCCACACAGCTCCCCGAGCCTCGCAAATGAGCTCCATTATCTCGGCCGTGCCTTCCCTGCTCTCCATCTGCTCTGAGCAGTGGGGAACCAGCGGGGTTTGAACTCCTGCCTGCTCTGAGGGAGCAGCTGAACCTGCAGCCACCAAACCAGCCTGGGCTCACAGAACAGAGCTGCAGCAGAGAAGGAAGAGGAGAGGTTGGGGCCTGAACAACCCCCGGGGTGGCACAGGAGAACAGGATGATGTGAGGCTGGCACATGACTGTCACTCACACCAGTTACTGCACCTCCAAGTTCATGATGCTCCTGCAAAATAAATCCTGTGTCTGCTGTTACTGCTCTCTCTTGGATGCTGGCCGATGGCAAACAGGGTCTGAATTTCCTGTGAATGGGTTTCATTCTGGAAAGGAACTTCGGCTCCTGCTAGGCAGCAATCTGTGCACAAATCCGGGAGCTGATCTTGCTGTAGAGCAGAGGCCTCAGCCCTTGGAGCAGTCCTGGAAGAAGGGGTCGGCACACTGTGTCCTAATTCCACTGGCACCCCACAGCTTGCTGGACAAAGCTGCCCGAAATACCTGCTGGATGGGTTCGGCAGCTGGGAAACCTGAGCCGGCTCCCTGCGGATCTGTGCTGCCCGAGCTATTCGAGGATGGGTTTTCTCAAAGTCTTGTCATTTCCAGAGAGGGGGAAAACATACGCGTGGGCCAGAGCACCCAAACAGCCTGGGAACCTCTCCGGGAGTGCTTTGCTGTGCCCTTTTGGTGTGGTGAGTGCCTGGAGCAGATACCAGACACTGTCCCGACACTGGCCCCTCCATCCCCGGGGCAGACACCAGACACTGTCCCGACACTGGCCCCTCCATCCCCGGAGCAGACACCAGACACTGTCCCGACATTGGCCCCTCCAGCGCCATGGGGACAGTGCATGTCATGGGGCATCCCACCTGGGAATGCTTCCCTGCTGCCTGGGCAACTCCTGCTCCTCAGTTCAGGGCTTCTTTTAGCTGGTGAGACTCCAGCCCTGCTAAACACTGTCAGCGTCCATTGCTCTTGGGTTCTGTTGTTTGAACACAATTGTCTGCTCAGTCCCTCAAGTGCAGTGAGCAATCTGCAAACTCCATTGATAAAATAACCTCTGTCCTGCTACAGGGCAGCTTCCACACTCAAATTCCACTTTGCACCCCAGAGTGGTCTCTGCTGCGAGAGCCTCTCGAACAGTCAGCTGTACGCAGAGATCACAGCGTGTGTGATTGCACAGCTTCGCTCCCTCTCTATCCCCTGCAGGGCCCGGCAGCCCTCCAGGAGTGTGCAAGTGGGGGAAGAGGCACAGCTAAATCCAAACCAGTTCCAGTTCTGCTGGACTGAGGTGAACTCTGCCCTGGGGGTTTCCCCTGTGTTAAACAGCAGAGCTCCACGTCCTCCTGCATTTCCAGCTCGAATGAGAACACAGGATCACGGAATCCCAGACTGGTTTGGGTTGGAAGGAACCTCAAAGCTGTGGGAAGTCATTCCCCCTTGTCCTGTCTCTCCAGGCCCTTGTTCAAAGTCCCTCTCCAGGTCTTTGGAGCCACTTTAGGCACTGGAAGGGGCTCTAAGATCTTCCTGGAGCTTTCTCTTCTCCAGGTGAACACCCCCAGCTCTCCCAGCATGACTCCTTAGGGGAAGAACAGGAGGAACCCAAGTTACCTCAGAAATATTAACTCTGAAAACTTGGTACACAAGGGCCAGGACAAAGCAAGCAGGGAAAAGCACTGAAACCAGCAAAGAGTCAAACACAAGGTAATGGTGAGTGTTAAAAACCCAAAAGTTCAGGAGATCATGTCCATGCATGAAAAACCAAAACCCCAAGAAATGTCCTTTCAGAGTCCCCTCAGCTGCCCAGCCTGGCCATGTCCCCTGCAGCCCCACTCGGGCACTGCCTCTCAGTGACACCGGGCCCTGGCAGGGCAGCACAGTGCCGGGAGCAGCCGTGGGCAGGGATGTTTGTGCTCACACTAATGAGCTGCTGCTCTGCTGTGTCCTCAGCGCAGCGTTCCAGGCTGCTGCACGCTCCGTGTTCCTGTTACAGCTGCTCTGCGCTTGGATAGTCTGGTATTCGCACTGAGGAGGGAAAGAAAATGACTTGTGTTTTAAATAACAGCTTAAATCCTGGAGCACGAGACCCAAACTTTGGGGCGGAGAGCCTGTTGCCAAGCTGCCCTAATCCCAGCCTTTTCCTTCTCTGTGCTTAGCATTCCTGCTAATGGAATTTAGACTACAGCTAATGCTGATTAACATTTCCATGTTAGTTATTTCACATAATCTCTTCTCCAGCTGTGGCACAGCCTAGAAGTGCACCATTTATCCTTGCTCAGTCTCCCTTTCCCGAGGTCTTCCCAGCCAAACCATTGGGAATGAAAGGCTACTGTGTTTAGCTGCCCCTAACATGGATCAATTCCTAAAAGCAGGAATAGTGTCCTTTCCCTCTAAACCTCCACCTGGATGACAAGGCTGTGATGGCAGGCCGGTCCTGGGGTGGGAACAGGGCTGACTGGGAGGCAGCAGCACGGACACGACTGAGCTGGACAATTCTGTGATGGAGCACTGGTAACCGCCAGCCCAGAAATAATCCGGCTAATTTTACACCTGCACTCATTCTTCCCTGCGGGAATTCAGCGCCAGAGACCAATGCCTAAAATTAGGGCAGGTTACAGACATGATCCTTAATGTGTTGAAAGTAGAAACATGCCAGTGGATGCAGTGCCCTCATCCCACCGCTCCAGCCGCTTCCCACTCGGGTCACAGGAACATTTCAGACACCGCTGGGGTAGCTCCCGGCTTTGGTTACAGGACTGTGGTCGGGACGGCCCCCGGCTGCCACACACCAGGGCAGGAGCTGCTGGGTGGCACAGGAAGGTGCCCACACTCTGCAGGTCAACCACCGAAACTTCAGTCCCCTGTGCCACAGCCGGCGGTGCCGGGCAGACCTGCCGTGCTCCCAGCCCCAGCCGTGCCGGCTCTCCCGCAGCCTCCGGCGTTGCCCCGGGCTCCGGAATGCGGGAACGGAGCGGAGCGTGGCCGAGCAGAGGTGACAGGATGTCCAAGCCAACCCCTGACAGCTCTCCGTGACGTGAGCTCTCCGTCCTACTGCACCTTCTCCTTCCAGCACCCGCCTGCTCCGCCAGCCCTTGCCTCCGTCTGCCTCGGTTTTCCCTGCTCCTGGAATGCTGATCCCGTCTCCTCAGAGGACTGGCTCAGGCACCAGTTTGGGATTATTCTGGCATAACTGTTTTTCCCTCATAAAAAAAAAAAAAAATCCCATTCCATGACACATTAGCTGTTAATCAAAATTAATTTTTCTCTATCATTAATTCTCCAAGGGTGGAAAAAAACCTATCACGGAGATGTGTGACTGCATCTGTTTGCAAGATATCATCAGAGCCCACGGTGATGTTGACTTTATGGAGGGACCAGCGTTTTCTTCGCCCGGGCCTGCGGGCAGGTGAGGCAGCAGCTGCCGCACAGGTTCAGCTGGGGCAGAGACACTTCAGAGCAAATCACGGGAACAGCTTCTGCTGGGAAACTCCGAGAGACAAAGGATCACGGGGAACTCCTCCCCGGCCGCTCCCTGGCGCTAATTGCCGAGCCGCTGGACCAAGAAGCACGCGAGGATGGCCCGAGCCAGTAATTACCCCTCCTCCTCCTCCTCCTCCTCGGAGCATCACCTCCACCTGCGGCCGGGTTCAAGCGCAGGCTTGGAGGTGTCGGGGTCAGGGCTCCCCGCGTAGGTTCGGGTGTGGTGGCGATGCCTGCCCTGGGCTGGGCTGGCAGCAGGGCCGGGCTGTCGGGGCTGCCAGCGGCAGGAGGAGCTCGGCCAGCCCTGCATTCCTCGCTCCCGGCATCACTCATGTACTGAGCAACCCAGGGAGCGAACAGGGCAAATCAGCACAGCCCAGTCCCTGCCGTGCAGCTCTCCTGCTCTGTCCCTCGGATGTCAGCGGGCACTGGAGCAGCAGTGCTGGGCAGCGGGAGCGCCAGGAGCCTGCCCTGCTGCTGTACGGGACCCGCGGGTCCTGGGAAGGGAAGGGAAAGGCCAGCCCGACCCTTAAGCACAGAGCATCCTCTCAGTCCGGGAGGGGACAGGGATCGGGGCATCCTCTCGGTCCGGGGGCGAGGCACAGCTGTTTTGGTGCCAGCCCGGGACCCCGGCACCTCCCTGATAACGCCAGCACGGCTCTGGGACTCGTGGGGACGATGCTGATCCCGTTTCCATGGAGAGCTCGATCGAGATCAGAGGAGATGGAGAGGGGTGGGAGCTCCATCAGTGCGATTCCTGCACTGGGGCCCTGGATAACGAATTCCTCTCGTTTATAGGGGAAGGGGACGCCGGGTTTCCACTCCCCACCCAATTCAGAAACAAAAGCAGCGATTGTGGCAGCGGGAGCGTCCGGCTGATAACGCGTCCGCAGCTCCGGCAGGGAGCCTGTCCCGAGCCAGCACACACCCGCACGGCCTCTGGAAGAGCCACGTCCCTCTTTCCTCGGGCTGTGCCCGCGGGCTGTCGCAGGGCGGGGTGCCGGGGCAGGTGCTCGGCGCTGTCTCCCGGGAAGGTTTCCCAGGTTCAGGCGTGCCCGTACCACACCGGAGACCCACGGACCCACATCTGCTGTGCCACAGTGGGGCCAACACCCCAGGGAAACAGCCAGGGAGGAGCAGGCGGGGATGGGGACACGTTTCACCCCATCTTGGTGCTCCCGAGGAGCAGGAGGCCGGTCGTGCTGCAGCCCCAGAGCCGTGAGCTCGACAGTGACAGGGGCCAGGCCTGTGTTTCCCAGCTCCATTAGCTGGCCTAACGAGGTAATGACACCCCTGTCCAGCCCTGGCCTTTCCAGATCACCGAGTTGCTCCTGAAAGGCTGTTTTAGAGAATAAACTAATTAGCCAGCAGCCTTCACTGCTGCATTTAGCAACCCCTCAGTGCCAATTACGGGTGACAGCAGTGGCTGAGCCAGAGCTGCTCCCTGGCCCTGCTGCCCTGGCTGCTTCCCCTGTTCCTGCCAAGGACAGAGACAGGATCCCGTGGGACTCCCACCCTCCACCCACTCACATTGTCAGTGGGTGCTGCCCGGCCAAGGCCTCGCAGACCCTCCAGCACCTGGTGGGTGATGTGGAGCCATGGGAATACCATGGGAATGGAAACCTAACGGTGCCACCCAGCAGCAGCATGACCCTCGAGGGGACACACAGCTCCTGGCAGCCCCTGGCATTCCCTGCTCATGGCCCAGGGCAGCGGCAGAAAGCTGCTTTACTCCCAGAGAAGCCGATTACAGCTCCCTGACACCCGGGAAGGCCACACAGGCAGCAGAGCCCATGGTGGGGCTGGAGGCTTTGGTGCCGCATTTGCTCCAGGGGCAGCGGTGCGTCCTTGGGGTGACAGGCCAGGGGAGCACCCTCTGCAGGGCTCCCTGCCTCTCTCTACCCTTCATCTTATTAATTGCATAAATAATTAACAGGAGTGAGTAGGGCAAGGCCTTGGCATAATCCCAGGGTGGCATTAGAGTGCGTGGGAAGCCCAGTGAGCAAGTGCCTATCGCAGGTACCACAGAGCCCCATGGAGCCTTAATGGGCTTTGGGACCCATTAGCTCCTTAGCCCCTGGCATAAGCTCCTGATCTCTTGCAGGGAGCTCCAGAACCCCCAGCAGCTCTGACAGTCCCAGCTCCTTCCCTTGGCCTCCCTCTGAGCCAGCCCCACAGTCACAGGCAGTGCCACCATGTGATGTGTGATGTGTGCACCCCCCAGCACAGACCCCCGAGCAGGGCATGGCCCCAGCACAGGCAGGACACAGCCAGGAGGCCACCAGGGACGAGGTTATGGGGGGCACTCACCTGTGCGGATGCCATGGCTGAGCTCGGGCAGCACCACAGGAATCGCTCTGCTCCCTCCCCTCCTCTCCCAGCCCTCTGGAGCTGAGGCAGCCGCGCTCAGAGCAGGGACCGGCCCTGGGGATGGAGCAGCGTTGGGATCGCGTCTGGCACAGACGCTGCTGCGCCAGGCAGGCTCGAAAGGGCAGCAGGAAAACAGGGCGAGGATGGACCCAGCCCTCCACACCCCATGGCGCAGGAAATCACCCTCACTCTGGAGCAAAGGAAGGAAAGAGGCGATGCAGCATGAGGGGCAGGATGCACGGTCGAAACACCGGGAACGGCACAGCTGGAACACTGAGAACAGCACAGCCCCGCCCTCCCGCCAGGGTCACCCCGCCAGGGACAGTCCATCATCGCTGCTGCCCACCACCTCCTCCTACAATCATTTCCCACGTGCACCTTTTCCAGCTGAGCTCCCCCAGGCTCCGTCACACCATGCTGTGCCAGGGACTCAGCTTCCAAGAGCCTCCCTTCCTGGGCACTGGGCTTGGCCTCCAGCAGTCCATCCTAGCAAAGATTTAATTTCCTGCTCTACGAACTCCTCAGCTTTTCCAGTGGGTATGACCCTGTCCAAGGAACCACAACCATGAGCACACCCAGCCTCCGTGGGGTCCGAGAGTACCCACAGGCTCTGAGCTCACCCTCCAGCTCTCCACGGACCTACAAACTAAACACAGGGATGCTGGCACAGCTCCCATCACTCTATCCCAGATCTAGCTCAAAAAACTGGGCTAAGGATGAGTCCCTACCAGTGATCCAACCTTAGAGCTGCGAGGCCACGGAGCCTTGGAAAGGAACATGCACATCCCACAGCACTGAGAGCAGGAGCTTTTATTTGTGTGGGTACACAGCACCTGTTATAACCCTTCACCTCGTGAGACCCAGCCTGTAATCCAGCAGGGCCTTAACTCTGGGCTTGGCATGGAATCCAGGATCTGAGAAGGTTTTTCCACCTTAAACAATTCTGTGAAATTGCTGCCTGGAAGCCAATGATTCCTGCCCCAGGTCAGCAGAGAAGAGTTCACCCTTCCCAGAAAAGAGCAGAGACTTCCCAGCTCGGAGGGACAACACTGCACCAGGTGTCCTCTCTCTGGGAATCCTGGTTGTCCAGCAGGACCCCAGGGATCTTTCCACACAAAACAGAATCACCAGAAGATCCATACAGGCCTTGGTACAAACGCTGTTCTGTGAACACAAGCACTGATAGCAAAAGGTCATTTTCATTCTTGGGGCAGTTGGCAAAGGATTAATTCATTGTTCAGATTGGAACACGATTCTGGCTCCAGGTAATAGCCAGGATAAATAACAAGCAGTAGCTAATTAACAACGCTGAGACGAGCAGACAGTGATTGGAACAGCACCAGGAGCCAGAGGAGCACCCACCCTCCCACACGGCTCCAGCCCAGCCCCAAGCTGGGCAGGGAACACACAGAACCCCTTCCCTATTCCCTGCCTGCCCTGAACAGAATTCTGAGTAGGAATCTTCCGCGGAAGCGCCACAGCTGCTCCCAGCCCTGCCTCAGTTTCCATGGCAACTTCCCCTCACCCCATTGTTCAATATTGTTCTTTTTCCATGTAACAGCAGATCCTGCTGCTCTTTCAAACAGCTCCTTATCCAACCAGACCCTCCCAGCCCCAGCAGCCCGGGGGCTGTGCTCAGGACAGGAGGGCACCAGGGCAGGGCAGGACACGACCCTGTGGGGTTCCTGTCCAGGGACTGTGCTCACACCTTCCCTCAGCCCCCAGCAGCCCAGCCCAAACTCACCCCAGCAGGTGCTGGGAGGACACAGCCCATGCTGGGGACACGGGTGGGACCCTCCTGCCCCTCAGCCCCTGCAGGAAAGGCCCAGTCCCTCCCCAGCTGCACCAGACCAGCCCTGGGGCAGGATGGGTCCCAGATCTCTGAACACTGTGGCTTCCTGCAGTAACATCTGTGATTAAAACCTGGTATTTTGCCTGGAAAGAGCAGCTACTTCGAGCCCAGCCAAGTCCTGCAACGCCTTTAAGAGATCCAAACCCCTCATTCCCTGGGCTCAGCCCAGCCAGGACACTCACGCAGCAGCGACTGATGCACACACAAACATTAGAAACCACATTTGAAATTTAAAAAGTTTATTTGCAGATCTGTAAAACAGCTCTGTGTAAGACCAACATTTCCAAACACTACGAGATGAGAATGCATTTTCCTATCGTTAGAATATAAAAAAAGTCACAGTCCTTCAACTACCCCAAGAAAAGCAGACATTTATGAGCCAAAACATTGAACTTCCAACATCAAAAAGTCACTGGGGTGAGTGAGACAGTCAATAGCACCAACACAGGTGACACAGCCCTTGCGGGTCTGTCATTACTATGGAATAAAGCGGGTTAGCGAGGCCAAGCCTCAGGGAGAGCAGCCCTACGAGCAGTGAGTTCAGACAATGACACACCAGAACACATTCCTTTACATCCCAGCGATGCAAACACCAAGCCAGAAACACCACAGAGCTCCCAGGAGCTCCGAGCTTCCACTTTGGGACAAGAAATTCCACTGGAGAACAAGAAATCATCCGACCTTACAAGGCAGTTCCATTTCACACACACAACTTCATTCACTTTACGTTTACAGGAGCTGTGCAGGAGCTGTGTGTGATGGGGAGGTGAAGGACAGGATGCAGAACTGGACCGTGGTGCAGGATCCAAGCCTGGCTCCATGGAGAAGCAGGATCACACCGCTTTGCGGTGGTACTCCGGAGGGGCCACCTCATAGTCACTGGCACTGAACAACGCAGAGGAATTCTTTGCTAAATACCTGCAGAAATAACAAAAACTTTACATTACTTCTTGCCCCAGTTCTCTGTTGTTCAGTGGATCTGTGACTCAGGAGGTGTTTGCCCAGACACACAACAGGGCTTGAGAAGCACCAGTCCCACACGCAGCTGCTCACAGCAGCTCTGCCAAGCACTTACAGATCTGACAGCTCAGCCAAAAAACCCACTCCTAACAAGCTGTTGGCACCTCTGGCTCCAGGTGAGCTCAGGGAGCTCAGGATTAACAGGATGAAGCCGCTGATGTTTGAGGTTTGGGCAGCTGCTGTACCAAGAACTGATTTTCTACAGATCCACTCAAAGGAGCAGGGACAGGGAACAGGACACCAGGAAGCTCTGCACAAACAGGGACCCTCGAGGGCTGAGTGAAGGATGGCAAAACAAGGAATGGCCAAGGTAAGGGTTATGTGCCATTAATTCTCATCGAATGGGTTCAAAATTTCTGGTCACTGGGTTCACATTTCTACTTCACAGCCAGAGCTCTTCAACACCTGCATTTACCTCAGGCTGCCCCAAAAGACCAGGGCTATCCCAGGGCAGGCTTTCCCTGGCTACCCAGCTGATTCCTGTCAAGCCCTGCTGCAGAGCTGTTCTGGATTTACTGAGGGTTTTCTTTCAGCTTCCAATAGCTCCTAATCATAGAACCATGGAATGGTTTGGGTTGGAAGGGCCCTTAAAGCTCATCTCATTTCACATTAAAATGTTTTATTATTATCAGGATGTTTTCCTCCTAGACATCCCATGGCTACAGGGTACCATAGCACACTAAAGCCCCAGTGACAGTCTGTCCCAGAAATAACATTCCTAAAGTTCATCAGTTTTTAAACATTTGCTCAATTGTTGTTGAGTAACTGTTGTGTAATTTAATAGCTTGCTGGAATTATCATCTGCTTGTTTTAGCAGCTATAAATAAATGTTGAAGCATTTATTTTGCAACAAGGAGCAGATGGGACAGGGTAGAAGTGCAGATTAACAGAACCAGAGAAGTGGAGTCCGAGATGCTTCACTGCAGCCATGGGGAAGATCCCACATACAGGCCCCAGTTGTACAATTCACTGAAAAGGGCAGCCTCACAGCTGCCTGAGCTCCCAGAACTTTCTTGCTGGAAGATCTCAGAAGTACTCACTTTAAGAAGTCATGCAAGTAGTTCAAGAGCAAAGCCAGACTCTTCTCATCCAGGGGTGTGTAGGCCAGCATGGCTCCGATCCGCACTGCTCCGAGGGAAGGACACTCGTCACAAACACTGCTCCACGTTGTTGTGTGAGCCCACAACTTCACAGTAGCACAGAAAAGCATCCCAAGAATCTACTCCAATATACACAAGCTCACCCAAACCAATCAGGCTTAAAAAATCCATTTCCATCCCCAACCCCCCAATGGCTCTGAGCCTTTTGGATACGTGGATAAGGAGAGAATGAACCCACACTTCAGAGCTGCCTGTCCCAGACTCGGGAGAGGGAAAGAAGCACTTGAATCCTTCCCAGTGCTCTTCCTCACCCCTCCAGCTGGCACTCACCAAAGAGCCTCAGGAGGTGCGGGGCACCGTAGACCTGGGACATGGGAGCGTCGGGGTGATCCGCCAGGATCTCGGCGTACTGGGGCCTCTCGAACTTGTACAGCAGCTGAGTGCCCAGCATGACATTGAAATACTCCTTAATGCCAGCCACCACCTCGTTGACAGCATATTCCCTGGGGACAGAGAGCTCTGCAAGGCCTGCTCCAAGGCCCCCATAGATAGGGCTTGGAGAGGCCACCAAAATCGGGAGGGTCTTTCACAGGCATTCACACCTCGCAAGGAAATCTGTCTGGAGACCTTAAAATCTACAGCCATGGGGAGGGATGAATTTCCAGACCTTTCTGGCAACTGGGCTGTTCTGAACTGAGCCAGAATTTAGGCAAACCAAGAGCAGCAGTTTTCAGTCATCCTCTCCAAGAGATGGACTCGGAGCCGCCCTTCCGAAGCCACAGGCAGCACTGGGGACACTCAGCAGCTTTTCTATTGTCACCCAAAGCTCATCCCAGCTCACACTGGGTTCAAAGGACAATACTGAATTAATTGCACTGAACAGAGGGACAGCCCCCCAATATTTCAGGCACCTGCTCCTTTCCTCTCAGGCCTCTCCTGCCAGATCCCTGCAGGCCTCCAGCCTCACCCTGCCTGTACAGGAACTGGCAGTGACACTGAGGAGCACAACCCTCACCCCAACCCTGCCAACAAATTTAGAACAGGCATCAGGACAATTACATCAGAGGAGGTTAAAACACCCTGACAACTCAATAATCTGCTTCCTCTTGAATGGAAGAAAATTACTTCCCCTTTCTGTTCTCCCTTTCAAACAGGAAAGTTTCCTGCAGAATAAACACACCTTGTTTTGCTCAGGGCTGATTGCTGGGGTAATTACAAACAATAATTAGCTTTGCCCATCTGAGTATTTACAAGTCCTCGTGCACCTCCCTGGCCCCCAGCCCTGTGAGGGAGCTCAGGGGCACTGAGCTCTCCCCACACAGCTTTTCTGGGAAGTTTCTATCAGCTTCCTTCAGGAATAGGCTTAAGACAAGTGGGGAAGCAGAAATCATATCCAGAAAGCAGAAGTGCAGTCTGGAATTACTCCCTCAGGATTTCTGAACAGCTCCGTCACCTTGGTCTCAGAACAGGGGCTGGGCTGGGTTTCACAACCTTATTCCATTTTCCATGGAATCCAAGTCCAACAAAAACAGCCAAGGAAGTGTTTAAGGCTGGCAGTGACCACTACTCACTTGTTATCAGTATTTCCTCGGGACTTTTTGTAGTTTGCATAATCCTCTAAAATGGAATCCACGTTCTTCTTGGCAGGGAGGTAGAAGAGCTACAAAAGCCAAACAGAACAAATAAAAGTTTGTCTCCTTCCTACAGACATTTATACCTGGAAGCTGAACTAAACCCTTTCTCACCAGCACCCTTCTAGGATGAAATCTGCAGGTTAACATGGTACAGGTTATGAAAGGAACCCCTCCAAGAGTTTTAGTTGGGCATTAAAAAACCCCAACTAACATGGGCAGCCTGGGATAGTGGAAGGTACATGAGATTTAAGTATAGTGGAACTGGATGAGATTTAAGGTCCCTTCCCACCCAAACCATTCCAGGATTCTCGACTATATCCATGTGTCCACTTAACACTTGTGCTGCTCAACAGCACCTACTGCTGAACTGCCACAGCAGATGGTTCCAGTACAGCCAGGCCCAGGGACAGCTGCACAGCAGCACACACACCTGGCCCCAGAGCTGGCAGCACTTCCACAGGTACCTGCTTCTGCCTGGTGATCAAGTCCCAGTCATCCACCAGCCACGGCTTCAGCTCTTCTGGGATCTTCACCTTTACTTCAACTCTGTTCATAAATGTTTCTTCCTGAGAAAAGCCAAGCCAGACTAATTACTCTCAGATACTAACTGGGAGCACAGCACCCTTCTGTTTTCCACCAAAACTCCCTGGGAGGGAATGGAAAACACTCACACTTTCAACTGTTGGATCCACCCGAGCCCTCTTCTTCCTGGGGGGCTGGGGAGTCTCACTGGTGCTGCTCCCCTCTCCAATGCCTGGAGCTGTGCAGGGCACACACAGCAGCAGGAAAGAACAGCAGTGAAGATTTAGCAGAAGAATTTAAAAGTAAGGCTTAGATTTTTCTCAGGTCACCTTTGCACCTGTTGGGGTTTTTTTGTTGTTTTAAATATTGCTTGTGTTCTGAGAGGCCCCCATTTGTGCCAGTTTAAAGTGCTGCACTGACACTTATCTGAGGGAGGTTTCTGCACTAGAACCACACCAGTCTGTCATCTTTTTGTGGAGAATTTTTGGACACAGCAGCTCAGCTTTGCAGCTGTGTCACATCTTCAGCTCAGTAAGAAAACCTAAGTTTAACTTAGGAAATTATTTCAGCAGATCAACTTTGCTTTTCACTTGCAAGAGCCCAAAATCCTGGCAGACTGAAACAAGCAGATTTTGTACCAACCAGAAAAGTGTGACCCTTCCCCTTCCTGAGCAGGGAGAGCCCCAGGAGTCCAGGGGGCACAGCACAAGGTGGCAGTGAATTATTGGGACAGGTTGAAGATTTTATTTCAGCTACAAATCCCTCACTAGAGACACCCACTCAGATGCAAAATAAGACACACTTACTTTTCTGCTTGTTCTTTTTTGTTTTCCTGCAAGAAGAACACAAATTATTGCACACATCAAGAGAGTGGTACTTAAGGAGAGAGGGAGGGTGGGAGCCCGGGGTGGAAGGTCTGAGTGCCAGCCCAGCCCTGCTCACCGTGTGGAGATGGCCGGGGTCTCCAGGCAGCACACGGTGTGGGCTCCATCCCGCCGGAAAAACCTGCGGACAACGGGAGGTCACAGACACTGTCACAGCTCCTGGGCAGCCTCACACCAGCCCAGAGCCACACATTTGCCTTTCTGGCAGCATGTCATTGCTGAACATTCCCTGGGGATAAGCTGTGCTTACATTATTGATTGGTTATCTGAAGAATAAATTTTAGAGTATAAATTACCTTTCCCTCAGATCCTCCAGGAATGCTACAAAAGGTAAATTTTGAGGCCCACAGAGGTTGACTGTTACCCTTTTGGAACAGTTGTGTGAACAGTTTCTCCCCCTCCCCACCACCAGTACTTTATGTATCTACAATGAGCTCAAAGGTACACGGCAACAATCCAGAAGTTTGATTTTGGAAGTGTATTTTGGGATTTTTCCAGAAGCCCACTTGCCTTTAGCTGTGAGCAGATAAAAGAGGAGCACAACTCTGCACCACTGCCAGGGCAAGTCAGAGCATTTCCTCTCCCTCAGCCCCCAAGAAGGGAAGGAACTGTTGGCAGCAGCCCAGGTGTAGTTCAGAGAGAGGTGCTGGATGTGGCACTGCCCGGAGATGAGGAGTGAGATCAGTGCCAGAAGCACATGGAACCTGCTCTAACTCACTCCCCCCCGGCCAGGCTGCTGCTCTCCCCACCTCCCTTTCCCAACTCAAGGAAATAGTTTTTCCAATAGCATAAAACAGAAGTTTCACAGAATTACCTTACACCTGCCTTGCCCTGCTGGAGACACCACAAAAGCTCAGGGTAGTGATGGCAGCAGAGAGCCAAAGCCCTCCCATCCCAAAACCGGCTTCAGCCAGGAGTGAGGTGAGGCCTGGGGAGGTGCTTTGAGTTCACCCTCACACAGGGGCTCAGACCAGAGGCATTCCTGCTGTGGGGCCTCCCTCAGACACAGCCCTGGGTGTGGTGAGAGGATGAAGCCAGCATTGCCTTTAGGCCCAGGTGACCGCTCAGAGTTCACTCAGCCACAGAGGAACCCCTTGCTCTCACCCCTGGTGACTCAAAGTGGCAGCAGTGGCACCTCCCCTGCAGCCACCCTGCCCTGCTCCCTGCAGTGCAAACCACACACATTTATAGCTGAGTCAGACTCACACCGCTCCCACCACTCACGGGGAGACACTCAGGTGCAACAACCCCTTCAGCAGCCAAATTAGTAATGGTCATCAGTTAGGCCTGCTTTAATTAGATTTTAATGACACTCGTTATCAGCTGCCTACACAGATCTGGGCTGGGTTTTGTCTGACCCCCACATGAGGACAGGCAGGGACTGGTTCCTGTGGGAGGCTGCTCCTGGGCTGGCAGAACTCACCTGACCTGGAGCACCTGAGCACAGGGGAGCACCCAGCCAGCAGCAGGCTCCACTCCAGCAGCTTCCCTGGGGATCCCCCTTCCCCAGAACAGGAGCCAGCTGCAGCCTTGGCCAGGCTTTGGTCAATCCCAAAGTGAAACTGCTCCCAGGTCAAACCCCAGTTCCCTGTCCCCACTCCTGCTGCACTCCTCAAAGCAATGACTCACACCTCACAACAAACCTGCCCCTGAATGAGACATGAAACCTTAGGCTCCTGCCAAATCCACTTCTTAGGAACTGATGGCATTTCAGCAGCTTCCTTATGAAGGCCAGAATCACAAATGAAGTCAGGAATTCAAAACATCCCATTAGGAAGGGCCATGTTCATCATTAAGTGAAACACTGCCCAAACAGAAGATGACAAATGAGCAGAGCTGGAGTGACTGTCTGGAAATCTACCATAAAATCTGCCATCTGCCCTGGAAGACGAAAGGATGGAGTGAAGGAAATCTGACAGTCACAGCTCAAATTAAGTTTTCCTGGTAGATACCTGAGCTTGCTTCTGGTCTCTTAGGATGCAAACCCATTTTCAGTTGTGTGTTAATTGGTTTCATTTTGTCAAAACCAGTCAAAGACTCTCTAAATGCAGTTCTAACAACTGTACCATGAGAAGGCAAGGCATTGTAAGGATTTTATTCCAAAGTGCTTGGAAGAACTGGGAAATTCCATAGAGAAACTGATTTTACTGAGACACAAAAGGCTTATGAGGAATCATCACTTTTTGAGTGTCAAGTCACCAACTGAAATGGAATCAAGTGAGAAAAGTGCAGAGTGTGTCTACCAAGCACCTCCATTCAACTTTAACTCCGCACCATCTAAAAGGCATTTTTAATAAAACACTTGAACAAAGGCCTTTTTGATACCATTAAGCAGTTTAGCTTTTGCACAGGCTGTGCCACAAGAAATAGAGCTCAGCTGCAGAGCTATTAATAAAACTGACAAGCAAAAGTCTGGGAAGTGTTTTGGGCAGACTTTGCGGGTGAGTTGTCCTGTCCGGGTTTTTTATTTTTAAATAAAAAGAATCTTACACTTCAACATTCTTCTGCTGCAGACCAGAAGTCTTCTTGCCTGGAGCAGCTCCTCTCATCTTCCCCTCTGCATATTGTTCCCTTTAAAAAGAGCACGTTCATAAATAAGATTTTGGTGGAAAAAGAAGTTTCTTTGATTTTGGTTTGACACTCAGCAACTTCCTCTGACAACTAATTTTGGATTGAAGCTCAGTTAAACAAATATTCCCTGACAAGGACTTCTTCCACACTACTCACTGGTTGGCCTTCTGGAGTTCTTTTTGTTTCTGCAGGTTGGTGTCCACGTATTTGAGCACTCTGCTTTCTGGAACCCATTCATCCCAGCTGGAAAAAACCCAGAGAGAAATCGTCACTCAAAACCATCCCATGATTGCCTTCCACACAGAACAGTCAATTAAAAGCTTCACAGAATTCAGGACTAAACTCTGCTTTGTGTCAAGTCATGGACTGGCACAAGTCAAGGTCAAAGTTACCAATCATTCCTCACTGAGTGGAGCTGGAATGATTCCTCTAGGGAAGTGTAACCCTCAGTCATTTCCAGTTTCCCAAATTTGAAGGATGGGCAATTTAGGAGGGAGAGCACTGTCTTTAATTCAAAAGAAGCATCACAGGAAAGAAGAGTATTCTGTGCATACAAAATTATGGGATATCTGTAGCCATAAATATATCACTGAGAAAGTTTCCTTTATCTATTCCAACATTTTATAGGTTAACAAATTCAGCAATAGGATCTTACTGTAAGGAGAAGAGCTCTGATTTCTGTCTGTGAAGGAAACCAAGATGACATGAATATTTGAAGAATCTGACAATTTAAGAGAACAGGTGTTGGGGAAATGGCCATTACCAGCAGGAATTGCACTTCAACAAAGAGAGGCTCAGCTGAGCAATCTGACAACTTATCTCAAACAAAACACATTAAAAGTGGCCAAGGTATTCTAAAGTACATCAATTAAAGCTCTTTATAAAGAGTTCTGGGCCTTTTTTCAGTAGCTGCCAGTCTTGCAGCATCATGTGGCCAAACCAATATTGCTACAGGAGCACCAGGAGGGTGGACAAAAGGCAAGGGCAGCATCTAAAAATTGCAGAGAAACATCTCCAGCTGTACCCAAAGATTGTGGGGTTGGGGCAGTGCTTTGCTCAGCTCTTTAAGGCACTTATCCCACTCTGCCTGTCCAGCTGCAAGAGACCTTCCAGACCTGCTGTGTAACCAGGTGACACATCTGTACCCCATGGTGACACATTTCTACCCCGCGGTGACAAAGCTTCTTGGTATCCTGACTGTTGATATTGGCAAGCTAATTCCAAGTCAGGCCATTACAGTTGCAGAAGGCCACATGAAGGCTGTGCTGCCCTGGCTCTTGCAGCAGCACAACTTCTAATGTCGTTAATGGGAAGCTTGAAGGCAAAAAAAACCCCCTCAAACAGCACAAGCAAGAAAAGCGGGATCAGGACACCACTTCTGGCCCCCTTCATGGCATAAACAAGGGAAGGAAGGGCCAAATGTGTGCGGCCTCATTAAGAGAGGCCAGCACACAAAGTGGTGATGCTCCTCTAAGTGTTGTGTTTACACTGGAACATCCCCTGTCCCTCTGGCAGGAGGGCGAGCGGATGCAATTAAAAGTCACATCTAAAACATGAGGTTCAGCTTTTAGTCACATCCCAGAGATCAAGGCTGTTGTGCCTAAGAGTCCTCAGCATTGAAATGAAACCAAACCAAACAGGAAACTGCTCTCTGACACTTCTGGGTTTGAAGAGCTGAAGGTTTTAATTACTTTGAAAAAACCTCCACTTTGCCTAAATTCAAACCAAGTGGTAGAAAACAACTCAACTTCCATGAAGTTGTCATATTGATGTACTTTTCCCCCTTTTTTTCCACCTTTAATGGGCTCAATATTTATCTCACAGAGGTGCCTGTAATCCTCAGGCATTTCTCACCTGGAATCCTGCCAGTGTTGCAGGAGGGAAAAGTATCTGCAAGTTTACTTTGACATGAGAGGCTGGAACTGAAACACAGGCTATACCTGCTGCTGACCCAGCCAGCCTGAACACAGCCCTCAGCAAGCTGTGCTCCAAAATCCCCTGCCAGACCTGGGGTCAAAGCAAGCACAGGGGATTGGAGTGGTTTTGCCCCATCTCAGCAGGAGCTGCTTTTCCTACCAAGGCATAACAAGGAAGTTTTTGTAGCAGCCGTTCCTGCCAGGGAGGAATTCCAGTGTTTCCCACCCTGAACAACCAGAATGTTCCAGAGCATTCCCATCAGGCTCCTGACAGCTCTGCAGGAAATGGCCAGTTTGGCAATGTTCTCTTTGTGTTACACAAATCATCAGCACAGGTATAAAATAATTTTGGTCAATCCCAGAGGATCTGCCGACAGCAGGGACAGGGCAGGGCTGCTGCACCCAGCTCACACTTGAGCAAAGCATCTCCCTGGAAAGCAAAAAGAAACCCTGCTTTCATTTCATGCAGTACTTACTTTTTATTCCAACCACTGTAATGGATGAAGTATTTCACTTGCTTGTCCTTTATGGCAACCTTTACACACTGCAACAGAGAAGAAAGGTCAGTCAGTCCCAGAGAAAACAAGGAGATCTCGGGGACCTTTGCTGCTTTAGTTTGCAGAGTTTTCCCTGCCCCTGAACTTCTTGGCTGTACAAATTAAATCCACCAACTCAACACTTCCTCCAGGGAGTTCAAGTCCTGTTCTGGAGGTGCTGAGATTCAGCTGCCACTGCCCCCTGAGCAGTGACAGAATGAGGCTGCTGTAAAACCTGCAGGATGCCCCTCTGGGGCTCCGGATTTTAGTCTCTTTTAAAGGAGGTTTTTCTTCCATTGAAGTAAGCACTACTCACAGAAATTATAATTGGTATTTTCTTGGCATGCAGAGCCACCTCTCAGTGTTTGAGAGGGCACAACATTTGTCTATACAACGTTTTCTCAAGACCACACTGTGCTGTATCCTCTTCAACTACCAAATACTGCCAACGGAGAGGAACCTCCTGTTTCAGGAAACACCTGCAAAATGCCACACATGGAACTTAAACCCAGGCTCACGTGGACTTGCAACCAGGACTGAGGTTCCCCTGCTCCTGCTGGATCCTCTGGCTTGTTCTGACAGCCTGAAGTTAAACCCAGCCACACACAGCCTGTGTCTGTCTCTACATGTTTTGGAGAATAAAGGGGCTGAGCATGAAGCAAGAGGTGACTCAAATATAGTTCTGTGGCAAAACATTTTCCCTGCTGGAGGTTAGAAGGGTCTGAAGTGAATTTGCTTGAACTCTGCATTGCAGAGATGCACAAACAGCTCCTGTTTGCCACGAGCCCTCACACTGCTCCACACAAAGAGCTGCTCTGACCACCTTGCTGTGGGACACCAACAATGTGGTCAGGAACAAAACAACTGCTGGATTGAGAACACCACAGGAGAAAAATAGATCAAAGGAGCAGGAAGAAAGCCAAGGTTATTATTCGTTACTATTGACAAAGCAGCTTTTAAAATTAAACCCTTTAAAATAAACAAATAAAACCTTTTAAAATTAAACTTCAAGTTCATTCTGCCAGTGCAGGAACTCAGAAGGACCCACTCAACACAAACAGCCAGCCAAAAGCTACTTGTGAGCTGGGAGATCCCTTCCAGCACACAGCTGATCCTGCAACACTCATTCCACTCTGCAGAACAGAGGGACACACACGGGCAAGCACAACTGCTGCCCAGCTCTGGGCTGTTCGAGGGACACAGGTTTATTTCCACAAAACCAGAAGCCTCAATCACCCTCCTCTCTGCAGGCACTGGCACAACAGCCCTGAGCACACATTCCCAACAATCTCATCCTCCTGTTCCAGAGATGGCAGAGAGCAGAGGAGGAACCCCAAAGTGGGAATGGTTTAGAGCAGCCCCAACCCTCTCAGTGCTCTGGGTGTTATTTTAGCATTATAACAACTCTTTGTCCTGAAGAGAGAAGTCAAGTGTTTCTCCTGCCTCCCTGTGTTAACATTTGCTGACACTAAACCCTAAAGGACTCAAATCCCTGCCTGAGGTGCCCCAGGAATTTCTGCAAGCCTTCTGACCCACACACCCACCAGCGTCCTTTCTCTCCCTTTCAGAGGGAGTGGGAGCACTCACACCCAGACCTGTGCCTGCAGTAACACCGAGGCAGCCCTTCCCAAATCTGCAGGGTGGGTTCCTGGGGTTAAAAAGCCAGAACTGGGAAGTAGAACTGGGAGTGCCACTTTCTTTGTCACTACAATGCAGCTTCTCCTGTGCACTGGTGGTGCTGAGGGCCACGGGCTGTTCTCAGCCACCTCCCCAAGGAAGCTCCAGGTGCAGGTGACTGAGCAGCTCAGGCACCAAGTCCTGCAGGCACAAAGGCTCCCCAGTGCTCTGGGATGTTCCAGCAACCCCTGGGAGCTTACCAGAATAGCTGCACGGTGCCACTGGGCTTCCTGAAATTGTTCTGGGATAGAGCTCCAGGGTTTAGAATCTATTTCAGACAGGTTTTGGTTAATTTTAGTTTCAGTCCTTGATCCCATTTAGAGGCACAGCAGGCAAACTCAAACACCCCCTTGTTTTCCTGGGGAGCAGTGAGAGCCACCTGCAGCCACACACACCTACCTTGGCTTCATAAAGGAGAGGTCCATGGAAACAAAGCACTCGCTCACCTGCAAGGGAAGTGCAGAGAAACAGCTCAGAGCTCCAGAGGGCCACTTCCACAACCTGTGTCACCAGGAACCACACAGAGCCAGTGCAGGGGCAGCCTGGGAAGCAGCTCAAAGGCAGACAAGGACTGCAGAAGCAAATTCCTTCTCCCACCAAAGGGGATCAGAGCTGTGATTATTTGCACCCCGGGGGCAGAGATCCCCGAGGATCTCCGTGCAGGAGCAGCAGCACACAAACAGCAGTGCTGGGGACTTTGGCAGCACCTGGCACCAAACCCCATATTCCTGCCCCTCCCTGAGCTGACAGATATTCCTAGTTCCCACGGCAGGGCTGGCTGAGAACTCCTCCAGCCTCAGTTTCAGCTGCAGCCCCCAAACCAAGCTGGGCTCACCCATGAGCAGCTGAAGCTGCCCCTCGGGAGGGTTGCTGATCCAGGGCACTCTCCTAAGATCCCAGTCCTGCATCTTAAGTTTCTGACAAGTGAAAGTCACTGCCACCCATGTCCTTTTTCTGCAGGAAGAGCAGCACCTGGCATTGCCAGTCCAGGGAAGTCAGGAAGAGAGACCCCCCTGCTGCTTCCCCACCCGACCTGTGGGATGGGGCAGTGCTGGGGCTGAGCAGCAGCATCTCCTCACTTTGAGGCATTTCAGCAGGAAAAGACTGTCCTTCAGTCTGGTTTTATCTCCTCAATCGCCAAGTCCTATTGTGTGGTTACACTGTGGGAACTTCAGTGTACTTAACACAGGATATGTGAATCCACATATTTCCTTCTGGAAGCTGCAGTGCCTCGCAGCTTTGGGGAGATGAGCTGCAGGACTGTAAAATGTTTCTGTGTATCAAGAAAGAAAAAGGCTTAGAAGGGTTCTCCCAGAAGGGCCCATTCTGACACATCACACAGTCGGTACTTGTATTTAAAAATGTCCCTACAGGCAGGACTGACAATCAGAGGTGACATTATCACCCTCATTGTCACTGTGCTCACTAGTGCTGGTAGAAGACACATCCCTGCTTCAAAGCTGTGCAATGTTTTCTAGGAGACATGCCCACAGTTACTGAGGAATATTTAATTTTAAAAAACACATGGATGATTTGCAGAAAGGGTTCTTTGTCTCCATGATAACCTGGCAGGCTCCTGCTCCCTCAACAAGGCCTGTGCCCTGGATCCACACACTGTTCCTTATCCCAGAGGCCACACATTCCACCCTGCCATGGGCAGGGGCAGCTTCCACTATCCCAGACTGCTCCAAATCCCATCCAGCCTGGCCTTGGACACTCCCAGGGATGTGGCATCCATCTTACACTATACTGCTATTTGTATTTATCTTACTTACATTACTCTCAACCACAACCATTACCGACAAAGCAAAATACACGCAGAATAAGCCTCCTAAAAAGCCCAATTCACCTTCATTCACCTAAATCCCGATGCTTTGTTGCAGATATGGATTCCAGCTGTGCTGGAATCCAACCCTGCCTCCATGAATCCTCCCGCACTGGGCTCCCTTCCAGGGAACAATAAATAATTGTAAATAATAACCATCTTTCAAACGCGTTAAAATAAAAATCCCGACAGACTTGAGAGATTTCAGCAGTTTTAATGCCAACCAACGTCCGCGCAGGAAAATGACGGATATTTGGAATACCGGGGTGGGAAGGGCCCGCGCGTTATTTGGGAGGAAAGAGGAGGGACAGGAAGGGACAAAGACTGCGGGAATTCAGCTTTTCCACCTATTCCCACCTCGCCAGGGCTGCGCAGGGAGCGATGAAAGCCAAACCCCCCCGAACCACGAGCACCGGGGCGAGACCCCCGCGCCGGGCGCGGCCCCGGAGCCCCCGCGGCCCCCCTGCCCGCAGCCCCGGGCCCCGCCCGCACTCACCCTCCTGGAACTTGGGCTTGGGGTCCTGCTTGGGCGCCATTTATAAGGGCCGGTCCCTCCTCCGGCCTCTCCCCGCGGGGCCCCGGCGCTCCCGGCCCGGCCCCGCCGCGCAGCCGCCGCCCGGGCATGCCGGGACATGGAGTCCGCGGGCTCCCCGCCCCTCGCGGCCCGCCCGGGGGTGCGGGGGCGGGTGCGCTGCTCCGTGTCGGCTACCCGGGCCGTCAGGAGACAGCGTGGGGAAAAAAGAATTAATAAAAAACAAGAAGAAGTAGGAAAACAAGGCACGCCCAACGTGGGGCTCGAACCCACGACCCTGGGATTAAGAGTCCCATGCTCTACCGACTGAGCTAGCCGGGCGCCACGAGCACCCGTCGGCGGCCTCGGCTGTCGGCACCGGCCCCCGGCCCCGGCCGTGCCTCGCTCCGGCCGCCAGAGGGCGCGCGCCCTGGTTGATTTGCATACTTAACATCCTCGCCTAATTAAACATCAGCCCCAGGCCGGCACGTGTGGAGCGCCGGGAGACGCGGCCGTCCCGGGAAAGCTGAGGGATGCCGGGGCCGCGAGCAGCCCCCGAGCGGTTATTTAATAGCACCGAATTATCCCGGCTTTATGCTCCCGGTTCGCTCTAACCTGGGAGAAAATACAAAGAGGCAGCGACGGGTAGCCCTGGCTGAGGAGAGAGGGGACATGGAGGCATCAGGCCAGCACCGCTTTTCATTTTTGACCGAAAATTCGCTGAATTTTTCCAATTTTTACCTCAATCCTCACAGCGGGGCAGATGAAGCACAGCGGCAGGCGACCGCCAGAGGGCGCCATCGGGCCACGCCGGCAACGCGCATTGAGCCCCGCCCCCTGGTGTGTGTAACCCCGCCCCTGCCGTGCTTAACC
>VZTJ01005625.1:644840-721339 GCA_013397795.1 Orthonyx spaldingii | reverse complement strand
GGAGCCCCGGCTGGGGAGGCTCCGGGGCGCTCCGTGCCCGGGGGTGCTTTGCTCCCAGAGGCGGCGTTGCTGAAACACCGCTTCAAAGCGAGGATTTGATTTCTTGGGAGTCTTTTCGTTGTTTGTTTGGTGGATTTTTACTGGCAGCCGGAGTTAGCAGCGGGAGCATGTGCGTGGTGACCGGGGCCAGCGGGGCAGAGCCGAGCTCCGGCGCCGCCCGACTCCCCTCGCCCAGCCGATCCCTAACCCTGACCTTCACCCTGTCCCATGGCCACCCCAGCCCTGACCCCCGAGGGCAGGAGGGGCAGGCGGGGTCCCTGCTGTCCCCGCTCCGTGCCGTCCCAGTGGGCGCCACTGACAGACCCAGCTGGGGTCCGGGTACCCGGCGCCGCTGCCGCGGGAGTTCGGCTTCCAGCGGGGGAAGGGGTGGGAGGGGAAAGGTGAGGAACCCTGCAGGTAACCGCTGCACTCCCCCTTCCCAGAGCCGCCCCCGCCGAGCTCCGGCAGCGACATCGTCCATCCCATCAAGGCTGACGAGAGCGGATCCTTTCTGTCCTACGACTTGTCCCACCGGGCCCTTCACCGGCGGTCTCCTGCCTCCAGGAGCGAGCTTCCTGCCTTCTATGAGCTGCAATACAAAGGGCAACCCCTGAAATTCAACCTGACCCTGAACAGGCACCTCCTGGCTCCAGGGTTTGTCAGTGAGCGGCGCTTC
Organism: Orthonyx spaldingii; assembly: GCA_013397795.1. NCBI lineage: Eukaryota > Metazoa > Chordata > Aves > Passeriformes > Orthonychidae > Orthonyx > Orthonyx spaldingii. The sequence goes on along the minus strand of VZTJ01005625.1, from coordinate 720,624 downwards.
GGGGGCATCGCCGGCGCCAAGATCCAACCTCACTCCTACAACTCGTGCCACATGATCGGGGAGGTGCGGGGCCGGGCGCTGCAGGGAGGGCTGGCCGCCCTCAGCACCTGCGATGGCCTGGTGAGTACAGCCCCAATCCACAAGGAGCCTTAATCCATAAAGGAATAGCAGGAGCGGGGTGAAACCCTTTTTTCTGCCAAAAGTGATAGCAAGATTCCCAGCAGCAGAAGCAGCATCTCACCACATAGGTCTGGTGCAGCCATGGATGAGCTGACTGTCAACTTCCCACGGATTCCAGTGGTTTGGGAACTCTCTGGGGCTATGTTTACTTGATTGTGTCCAAATTCCCAAAGAGAGCAGTTCTGTGCCTTCTAGTCCATAAGTGTGGGACTGTGAGGAGCACATCTGGATATGGGGGGCTCGGAGCTGGCAGTGTCACCGATAGCACAGCTTGTGGGTAGTGAAGCTACTTGCTGTTTTCTGAACTCTGCACTGCCTTGTTCCACTGTAGGTATTTCCTAAGGCAAAGGCGGCCTGGGAGGGTGGCAGTTTGGGGGAAAAGGGCTCAAAGCCTCCTGTAGGTTTGCAGAAATGGTCCCATAGAACTGGTGATGCAGTGCTCATGCTGGTGTCTCTCACTCTGGGGGGAGGACAGCTCCATCGGATCCTACATGGCTTCCCACTGCCAGAGGGCAGGGGTGAATGGAATACTGGGATGGAATTCCTCCCTGTGAGGGTGGGGAGGCCCTTGCACAGGTGCCCAGGGAAGCTGTGGCTGCCCCTGGATCCCTGGCAGTGTCCAAGGCCAGATTGGACAGGGCTTGGAGCACCCTGGTACAGTGGAAGGTGTCCCTGCCCATGGCAGAGGTGGGATGGGATGAGCTTTAAGGTCCCTCCCCACCCAAACCATTCCACGATCCCGTGATTCTGTGATCACTCCCAGCCCCAGGTTCCTGAGGGTGAGCTGGGGTGCAGGTGGCCTCACGGTGCCCCTTTGTGTCTCCCTGGTAGAAAGGTGTGTTTCAGCTCATGAACGAGGACTATTTCATCGAGCCCATGTCCAGCAGCCCTCGGGAGGAGGGAGCAGCACAGCCCCACAGGATCTACAAGCGCCAGGTGCCCAAGGACAGGGCTGAGCAGGGCAGGAGACTCCCGGCTCCACGGGAATCCTGCGGCGTGCGAGGTACTGTCCCTTCCTCTGGCCTTTTGGCAAAGTTTGTGACACCAGTGACTCAATGGGTGCTGGACCTCAGACCTCTCGCTCTCGTCTCCTGCTCCCAGCCCTGCTGCGGGCAGCGGGATGATGTGGAGACGGAGCATTTGCTTTCATTTCCATGAAAGCTTCACTTTCTGACCAGCCGGGGCATTGGACTTTGAGAGTGGAACTCGGTTGCTGCCCCGGGAGTTCCTGCTATGGGCAGAGTGCGTGTGGGTCCTTCTCTGTCCAGAGCAGATGGGTTGGATAAACTGCTAAGATTTCAAGTACTGAGGAATTCAGTCCCTTCCCAGAAGCTCATGGGCACTTCACTCCCTGATGAAGCTGCAGTGGATTATGTGCTGCACATTTCCTGGAGCTCTCTGCTTTCAGAAACTGGGCTTTGTTTCCATAATGGAGTTATCTTCAGGCATTCTTCTGATAATCTAAATTAATTATTTAATCTGTGGCAATAATCTTAATGGCTTTTTCTAGGCTTTGAAGTCTGTTCTTGACCCAAGTCCATTTTGGACTTTGAAGTCTATTCTTGAAAATTAATTTCTCTGGGTATACCATAGCCTGTGTGTAATTCATGTGGATCTCTTCTCTAATCAGGGCTATTGAGGTGGATGTGCTGTGCATGCCCTGGAGAGGAATCCCAAAGGAATCCCGAAGTCTGTAGGATTTTAGTGACTGCCATCCTTTCACTGAGCTCTGCTGCATTGCTGGTTTGCTTTGCCCCACAACAGGCAGGTGCTGCTGGTGTTGTTTAGCTCCTGTCAGCACCTGGGGCCGCCTGTGTGCACAGCTGGGCCAGGGTTTGAGAGGGGTCATCCCAAAGGGAAGCGCCACAGGAGCCCCCGGGACCCCCGGGCACCCTCTGCTCTGCCCCAGCCAAGGACACAATGGGAACGAGCTCCAAGGAAGCTGCTGCCATTAAACTGTCACAGTGGTATTGGCAATTCATCAAGTGGTCCAGATAGTTGAGATTTTTCAGGCTGGGGGATAAAACGCCCTTTCACAGCTGACGTTCAGTAAAGCCCAGAAAATGTAGGAGCCCATTGTTAGGGAGGTGAGGCTGAGCCCTCCGAAAGCGGCCCTGAAAGCGATTCCCACTGTGTGGGATGAGGTTTGTAAAGCCTTCACCCAGCTTGGGGCTGACCCTGACCTCGCTCTTGGAGCCGCGTCACAGGAAAAGTCCCCGCTGGAGAGTTCCCAGTTCTGGTGTGCGTGAGGAGCGGCCGAGCTCGCCTCCGCCTCCGGACTCTGCTCAGCCCAGTGAACATTCATTCCCCTTGTTCCCCCTTGGGAAGGAGCAGAGCCGGGTCTCCATGTGCCTGAGGGGATCTCTGGGCTGGCCTGCAGCTTGCCCAGGACTCTGCTGCTTGTGGGATTTGGCTCCAGTTACCAGGGTGGCTGCGGGGGCACAGAGTTTATCGTGATGGGAACTGTCCCTTCCTGAAAAATACAGATTTGGGATGATCCAAAATGTTGACCCACTGAGGTTTTTTCTCAGGTTGTTTCTCAGTCATCTCTGCAGGGTTGTCTATAAATTCCTATGTCAGTTCCTTGTGGAATATTGCAAACCCTGTTCTGGTCAAAGAAATTACTTCAAATGCTTTGTTTGTTTTTTTGTGTCATGCTCATGTGCAGCAGACTGAGCTCAGAGTCCTTTGGAACAGAGCACAGCAAAATGCACGTGAGTTACTGAGTTATGGGTCTAAGTGTGGAGCCCTCTCCACACCAAAGGTTATTCCTGTGAATTAAAAAAGAAGAGATTTTATCAAAGTTGCAGACATTTTATCAAGGAAAGAATTCCCTTTTTCCCCTTAAATCCCTCAGAATCTCAGGAAAGCCTGGAGCGGTCTGAGAGGCGCAGGGAAAGGTGGGAGCAGAAGCAGCACAGGAGGAGAAGGATCAGGCAGCGCTCCATCAGCAGGGAGAAGTGGGTGGAGACGCTGGTGGTGGCGGACACCAAGATGGTGGAGTTCCACGGCAGTGACAACATCGAGAAGTACGTGCTGACCGTCATGAACATGGTGAGTGCTGGGCCCTGCAGGGCTGGGACACGGAACCGTGGAATGGTTTGGGTGGGGAGAGACTCAGAGCTCATCCAGGTCCCCTGCTGACATGGGCAGGGCCACCTTGCACAGACCAGGGTACTCTAAGCCATATCCATCCCCTGCCACATCCCGCTCAGGGGAGGGAACAGCCACAGTCTCCCTTGATCAAAGACCCCAGGGCTTGCTAGGACTGATCCCTGGTGAGACCTTGGCAAGCCCCTCCAGCAGGTCACTCCCACCCTGTCCTTGGCGTTGCTGCCCTGCACAGTGCCCCAACCCCGTGAGGGATGAGCAAACCCAAGGCCAAAACCTCCCTGCAGGCAGGAACAGCTCAGCCAAGGCCATTTCACCTTCCTGTGGGGCTTGAGGGCTGTTCCCTTCTCCTTCCCTCCATGGGGACAGGGGACGTGGCCTCCCAGGGAGGTGCCAGAGAGGACAGCAGAGGGAAGAAGAGCCAGGTTGTGGTGGTCTCCACTGGGAATCTGGGGGGCTTTGCTGGTGCCATAAAACAAGCAGATAAGTCCGGGGGAGGTGGCTCAGTCCGTCCCTCTGCTGCTGCTGGGGCAGCAGCTCTTTGCATTCCAGAGGAGAGCTTTGGTTGATGCCAGGACAGGGTGGGATTGGGCAGAGGACCTCAGGTAACATCCCTGGGTTTCTGGGGGGCGGTGAAGGCACCCAGAGAGCACCGAATTCCTTTGAGATGTTAAACACATCCATTAGGAGTCAGAGCAGAGGGGTTCCCCGGGCGTTTCTGGCTGAGTTCCAGTGTCTACACAGATCATATCAAGTGTAAATGGATTTCATGGCAGGCCTCACTCCAGCCCCGTGTCTGTTCTTGTCTCCCATGTGGGGAATTCCCGAGATGTCAACAGCCTGCACAGCTTCCCCTGGAGCTGCTGTTGCTGCAGCTGGAGGTGCCAGCAGCAGTGTCCCGGGCTGCTCTGTGTTCCCAGCTCTGTCCCCATGGCTGTCCCACTGCAGGTGGCTGGGCTGTTCCACCACGCCAGCATCGGGAACCCCATCAACATCGCCATAGTGCGGCTCATCCTGCTGGAGCACGAGGAGGTGAGAGCACGACGGGGACCAAGCCCTGGCAGCCAGGCGGGGATGGGCTGGGAGCTGGGCTGGAAAACCAGGCTCCCTCCTGGCTGTCCTCGTGGCCTGGCTGAGTGTGTGTGAGAGAAATCCATGTTTGCTTCCTGTTGGCTGGCAGAGCCAGGGACGCCGTGGGCAGAGGTGCTGCAGAGTCTGGCTTTGGGTGATTTATGATAACACAGCGTCAGCGTGGCCACAGAGGGCTCTGGGTCACTAGGTGGTCGTGCCCCAGCTGCTGTGGTGGCTCTGGGGGCCTGAGGCCACTCAGGGGCTCCACAGCTACCTCCTTTACCCTCAGCCAGCATGGGGGGTTTTCCTGCAGTGGTTCTTAACCCCTGTTACTGGATGATTTCATGTTTTGGTTGAGTCACAGATGAAAAGAAGGCAGGAAAAGGACTGTCTTCCCACCCAGCCTACAAGCTATAAACATGGAGCAATTCCATCTGGATAGCAGTCACTCCCAGTTCCACTCTGATGTTTCTGGGATCAGACCTCTCCCCTCCCCATCCCAACATCCAAACAGCTCCAGTAGATTTCCCTTTATGTTGGCAGGAGGACCTGAAGATCTCCCACCATGCAGACAACACCTTGAAAAGCTTCTGCAAGTGGCAGAAAAGCATCAACGTGAAGGGAGACTCCCACCCCCTGCACCACGACGTCGCTGTCCTGCTCACCAGGTGTGAAGCCCACGCTCGGGGTTGGTGCTGTAGGTGCTGCTCTGGCAGCTGAAAACTCACCTGGCTGCAGGTGGGGGCAGGCAGGGGGCAGCTCCATAGGAGATGTTGAAATCCCACTCTCCCTGCCTGGACACCTGCATGTAAGATCTGTAATGTGAAATCTGAGGATATTTGGGTCCTGATGCCATGAAAGGTGTCCCTGCCTATGGCAGAGGTTGGAATTAGATGATCTTTAGGATCCCTTCCAACCCAAACCATTCCATGAGTCTGTGATTCTATGCACTGGTCTCAGATCTCAGGTTTAAACCTGGACACAGCTCCCAGTTGAGGTTTCCAAACCAGGTTTTCGCCCTGGCCCTGTTGCCAAGCCCTAGAATGGCTGCATCCTCCCAGAAGCTGTACACAGGGATTAACTCTCCTTTTTCCCTCAGAGGCTGGACTTGGCAGAGGAGCCTCTGGGAAGCCCCTGACCTCCCACGGAGCTGGCAGGAATTCCTGCCTCTGGCCAAGTTTGTGTACCTTGCAGTCAGAGCCTTGTTTGAGGCTTTCAGGCTGCCGTGAGCTGGCTGTTGTGGTGGTTTGGGTGATGATTCACAACCCACAACAGCTTTATCTTCTCTGGGAAGTTGCTTTGTAGCAGAAATGAGGCACTGCAGGCCTTGTACTTCAATGGAGCTATTCTTCCTGGGTGGCTGGAGCTGCCCTGGAAAACCACAACACCTCTGGGATGTGCTTCCCCATAGCATTGCTTGATTATCCCCAGCATCAGCTTTATTTATACAATGGAATAAACGTAGCCGGGCTGGCCAGCAGCTCCCATTAATCAGGCTTAATAATGAGCTGGGGATACTGGGAGAGGAGAGGGGAAAGGGAAGGTCATAAATGTTTCCCCTGTGGAAGGATGTTGGATGTCTCCATTCTCACTCCTGTTTGGCCGCTGTCCCTGTGCCGGGTCCTGCCGCCTCCAACGCCCTCTCTGCTCTGTGTCTGTCTGTCTGTCTGTCTGTGTGTCCTCATCCCCTTGGCCAAGGAAGGACATCTGTGCTGCCATGAACAGGCCCTGTGAGACCCTGGGGCTGTCCCATGTAGCCGGGATGTGCCAACCCCACCGGAGCTGCAACATCAACGAGGACACAGGGCTGCCCCTCGCCTTCACCGTGGCCCACGAGCTCGGACACAGGTGCCACCCTCTTCCTCCTCCTCCTTCTCTTCCTCTGCATGCACTGTGGGGCTGGAGAAGGCACCGGGGAAAGCTGGGAGATGGTTCCCAAGTGGTTCCTCACTGTTGCAAACCCTCCCTTGCTCCCTGGGGATTTCATTCCAGGGTTAAGTTTTGGGTTGTCCACAGTTTAATGAGAGCCATGTAATCCAAATCAGCCTGGAGAAATTGCACTTGTGTATTGTCCTGTGGTGGTTTGGGAAGGTTTTGAAGCAGGGGTTGCCTGTTGAGAAACTTTAAAGTAGGATCTGTCTGTAGTATCAGCAACAGAATTTTGCTTGCCCCAGTTCCAGTTAAATTTTGACAAGGTCACTTGCACATTGCAGTTCCCAATAGCCATCTGTGTGTGGGAGAACACCCACCAGTACGCTTAATTACTTGATCTTGTTGAATATTCCTGAGTTGTCAGTGGGAAAGCTGAAATAAAAGCATGGGACCAAGTTCAGGGCTGTCAGTGTCACGTCCTCGAGGGCAGATCCTGTTCCTGTGCTGGGAGTGGGGCCGGGGCCATGCTGGGAGCGGTGGTGGTTGTGGTGCCTGTGGTGGTTGTGGCTCACCTCCCCTCCGTGGGCTGTGCTCTTACACAGTTTTGGGATTCAGCATGATGGAAGCAGCAATGACTGTGAGCCAGTTGGGAAAAGACCTTTCATCATGTCTCCACAGCTCCTGTATGACACGTCCCCACTCACCTGGTCCCGCTGCAGCCGTGAGTACATCACACGCTTCCTCGAGTGAGTGCTTCCTCCTCTTCTTCCTCACTGCAGGGGCTGGGGGTCGGGGCACAGGGCACGGGGGATGCTCTTCTCTTCTAGATCATCTGTCTAAGAGTGGTGGGGGTCTTTCGCCCAGAGCATCTGTGGCTGCCCCATCCCTGGGAGTATCCAAGGCCTGGGGCTTGGAGCACCCTGGGAGAGTGGAAGGTGTCCCTGCCCATGGCAGGGGGTGGGATGAAATGAGGTTTGCCACCAAACCATTCCATGATTCCATGAATCCTCCCTGGGTTGCTTCACTCTGTGCTGTGAAGGGGGTCAGGAGCATTTTGGGGGGGCACAGGGGCTGTGGTTGCACAGATCAAACCAGAGTGTTTTCCCCAATGCTCTCTGCAGGTTCTGCAGAATCTCTTCGATTCCCTCTGCCTGACATGGGCAAACCAGACTCAGCCAAATTCTTCCCTGCCTTTGTTTATTTTTAGCACCCGTGGCTGATTTTTTAGCCTGTTGTTAGGAAGTTCCAAGGAACACAGCCCGGAGTTTGGTTTGCCAGCCAGTGGCTTGCACTGGAGGAACACTTTCCTCCCTTGTTACAGGAAGGTTTGAAAGCAGTGAGGAGCAGCGAGGGGAGAGCTGGGCCAGGGCCAGCGTTCCGTGGCCAGGAGGCTGCCGGGGCCGGGCTCCTGCTCCCGAATCCCAGCCTGGGACGTGTGGGCTTGGCCCTGTGCAGGGGGAATGGCTGCTGATTTATGGCTTTCAGAGGAATGGAGCTTTCCCGCATCCGCAGTCCTCTTGGCCCTCTGCTTTTAACCTTCACTTTGGGATGAAGAATTTCCTGCTTGTGACGACCTTGGGCTGCTGCGAGCTGTGATGGGGGGCGACAGAGCAGCTGGGAGCTCCTCTGGTGGGGTTTTGGTGTTTTTGCTCCCCCAGAAGGAGCAGCTCTCCCTTGGGAGCGTCTGTCACCGGCTGTGACACCCCCTGGCCAGGGAGAGGCTGGGCCAGCACAGGCATGAGCATGCTGTAATGGGATGTTGGCAGGAGAACGGGAAGGAGGGAGCCCGGAAATTGGACCCTGCTGACCTGGGGTTGCTGGATATGCTTGGAACAGACCTCACATTTGGAACAACCACACTCTCAGATGATGATGATTATTATTTTACACAAGATTATTATTATTTTACAAGCACTGCCGAATGTTTGAGCATCTGAAAGTGATTCCCGGCAGCAGCACGGCCCCGGTGCTGCGGGTCAGCACTGGCTGCAGCTGGGGCTGCAGGGTCAGAGTCTGCCTGGGCGTGAGGGGGCACTGGGAGAGGTCCTGTCCCTGCTGTGGCAGCGGTGTCCCCAAGCAAGGTGTCCCCTCGCTCAGGCCAGTGTAGGATGCTGGCACAGGGTGGCTGGTGATGCTCCTGTGGTGGAGGGACCCTTCAGTCTTTGCTCAGCATCAGACAACCAGATTTTCAGCCTCTTTCCACAGTGCTGGAGCTCTTCTTCCATCATCCTCCTCTTCCCAGGGCCTGGGGCCCGCTGCCCCTCCCTGCCCGTGCCACTCCTCTGCCAGCTCCACTGGCTCTGTGGTGCAGCTGATTCTTCCCAAGCTCCAAGCCTTGCCTTTGTTTTTTGCTGAATTTTGTCCTGGCTTCTTTGGACCCTTCCTCCAGTTCTCTGGGAGCTTTTGGAATTTTAATCCTGCTCACAAATGTATCTGCAGATCCTCTCAGCCTGCTCACAGATGGGGATTTAATCATCGTTCCATCCACTCAATCCTCCAGCTCGTTAAGGATTGGGCTGGAACAGGCAGAGCAGCGCAGGCCCCTGCGTCTTTCCCTGTGGACTGGGATTTATTGCAGATCCCTGAAAGCCAGAGGAAAACTCATGCCAATTTTTCCCAGCTTGGAGATGGGTTTTGGCCACTTGAACAGACCACGAGGATGATTGTAAAATATTTAACAAAGAAATAGATTCTGGAAAAGCTGGAAAGCAGAGGCAGATCCCAGTCAACCCCAGAGTGGACAGAGACCCCTCTGTGAGCTAGGGCAGTGCAGGGAGTGCCCCAAGGTCAGAGGAACAGGAGGCTCGGGACAGTTTGGGGGCAACTTGTGGGGCCCCAGTGCTGGGGCCCAAACAGGCAGAGGGTGAAGAGCCCAGAGCAGCATGAGTGTCACACCTGGGGCTCATCCAGGATAGAGTGCTTGAGCCTGGACTTTTTCCAGTAAGGATACCATTCCTTCTGTTTTTAGAGAAAACACTCCAAGTGTAAAGAATGGGATGAGCTTTAAGGCTCCTTCCAACCCGAACCATTCCAGGATTCTGTGATTCTATGGAAATACATGTGGAGGTGTCATGCAGTGTGTGCCTGACACAGGCTGCACCAGGACCCGTGTCCAGCTGCCCAATCCATGCTCCATCCATCCCAGCTCAGCCCCACAGCACCCACAGAGATCCTGCCCTTCCCACTGGGCTGGGAGCAGCAGGATGCTCCTGCTGTTTGGAGTTTGGAAGCAGAGACTTTCAAGACCCTGGGTCGCTGAAAGCAACCCATTTCCTGATTTTTCCCACGGGGAAATATAAATATATAGCAGTAAGGATATACATGGGAGTTCAAGGGGCTGTCTCCAGCCCAGGGAGCTGTTTGCAGGTGTCCAGTGTGGAACTCAGTGGGTGGGATGGGAAAGGAGGAGGGGGTGCTGGTTCTGCTGGGCATCACCCCGTGGCACTGCCAGCACCCCAAAGCAGGAGCTCTCCTGCTTCCAACTCTCATTTCCTTGCTGCTGGTTTGGGTTAAAAAGGAATCTCATTTCAAGTTAATTCAGAGCCGTTCCCAATCACAACAAACCCGAGTAATCTGATCTGCCACGACAGCCTTGCCAGAGGCTTGGCCTTGCTGGAAACAAGTTTGTTTAAATCAACACTGAGGGCTGAACTGGTGACAATTCCGTGTGTGTTTGGGAAGTATCGGAGTAAAAGCAGTTGGATCACAGTGAGGCACCGCCTACCTCGGCCGCTCCACTCCCACCTCTGCTCCAAAGAAATCCTGTCCAGCCTGCTTTGAGCACTTCTGTAGTGGCAGTGTGGGGGTGAGCACGTTTGGCTGCTGATAATCTGCTTTGTCCTGTTAGCAGGGTCTGCAGAGACATTTCTGGAGGTTGTGGGTCCACCGGGACGTTTATGGTTGTGGCCCCTTGTCTTTGCCCCTTCACCTTCCCCCTGCCCTGCCATCCCTGGGATCACTCTGGGGGGCTCCCACCCCAAAAAGGTACTCAGAGGTGCCCATCCACACCGGAGCAGCTCCAGGGATTGCAGAGCCAGGGTTGTGTCAGTGGGAAATGCTGCTTGCTCCTCATCCTGTGACATTCATCAGCTGCTGTTCCCCCCCGGCATCTGCCGGAGGTGTTGGGTACCTGGGGTGACACTGCTGTGGCCTCTCTCTTTCAGCCGGGGCTGGGGGCTGTGCCTGGATGACCCCCCGGCCCGGGAGGTGCTGGACTTTCCCCTGGTGCCCCCAGGCGTCCTGTACGACGTGGGCCACCAGTGCCGGCTGCAGTACGGCCCCTACTCCACCTTCTGCGACGACATGGATGTAAGTGGGGTCTGGGTAATGGCTCCAGGGGCGCTGGGATGGGGCTGTGCTCACCCTGCCAGAGGGTTGGATCTGTGCGGGAGGGATGGATCTGTGCTGGAGGGATGGATCTGTGCAGGAGGGATGGATCTGTGAGGGAGGGATGGATCTGTGAGGGAGGGATGGATCTGTGCGGGAGGGATGGATCTGTGCAGGAGGGATGGATCTGTGCGGGAGGGATGGATCTGTGCAGGAGGGATGGACCTGTAATGGAGGGATGGATCTGTGCGGGAGGGATGGATCTGTGCGGGAGGGATGGATCTGTGCGGGAGGGATGGATCTGTAATGGAGGGATGGATCTGTAATGGAGGGATGGATCTGTGCTGGGCAGGAACTGTGTCCCTGTGCTTCCCGCAGAGCGTCTGCCACACGCTGTGGTGCACGGTGGGGAACACGTGTCATTCCAAGCTGGATGCAGCTGTTGACGGCACAGCGTGCGGGGAGAGCAAGGTAATGGGGGGAGACCCCTCCATGGCCTCAGGGACCACTGGTCCTGCACACACAGGCGCTGTGCAGGGTCCAGTGCAGGGACGGGCTCATCCCACTGACCTTGCTCAGCCCAAAGACCCTCTGCTCCCAGTGGGGACTGCCCTCAGGGAAGCTTCAAAGTCCTTGGGAAGGTGAAAACCACAGTTAATGACCATGGCAGGAGAGCACAAGGCTTGTTCTGCTGCCATGGTGGATGCCCATCCCTGGGACCTTCCCCACTGCTGGGGAGGCACCTCTGAGCCCTGCTGGCTCTTCCCCCTGGGCTGACACTGGGCTGTGAATCCCCCTGCTGAGGGGTCTCCGTGGAGGTTTGGGTTTGTTGCCTCCCTCAAATCCTCAAACAGCCCAATACCTCTGAGTTTTCCATTGCTTGTGAGCTCCAGGCTCTGGCAGAGCCCAGCTGTCCCCAGGCACCTCCATGCAAGTGAAGCATGGATTTCCACGGCACAATCTGTGTGCTGGGCCTCAGTGCTCCCCATCCTTGACCCTGTGTTCTCCCATTCCTGCCTGTGCCCCCACAGTGGTGCTTCAATGGCGAGTGTGTTCCCGTGGGATACCGGCCCGAGGCCATCGACGGCGGCTGGAGCTCCTGGAGCTCCTGGGCCTCCTGTTCCCGCAGCTGTGGTGCAGGAGTGCAGAGTGCAGAGAGGCACTGCAGCCACCCCACGTAAGCCAGCCCTGACCCGCAGGATGCCAGTCAGGAGTCACAGAATCCTGGGATGGTTTGGGTTGGGAGGGACCTTATTCCATCCCCTGCTTTTGAACATCAGGGCATTAATTCCTTGGGATTACCCATGGGAGCCTCTGGAGGGGCCGAGTTTGCTCTGGCTCCTTCCACGTGTCCCTCCAGCTCTGTGCGGGCTGGGAGCGTTGCAGTGTGACTCAAACAAAGGGCAGAGACTCCACGCTCGGAGATGTAAAACATATCCAGTGTCCTTTAGTGACAGAACAGCAAAGCAGGCATTCTTGGAGCCTGATTCAGAGTTGTTTTGAAAAATCCTGCTGCAGTTTATCACCCCGCTGCATTCCACAAGCCAACACTGGCTCCCTCCTGGAAGTGTCTGAGCACTGCTGGAGGAGCTGCCATCTCCATCCTGGAATTTCTGGGCTGACCCATCTGCTCCCCAGATGTCCCTTGATCACCAAATCGTTGTTGCACTGGATTCAGCCAATACCCCTGTCTTGCCCTGGTGGCAGAGCGCTCTGGGATGGGGAGGAAAAGGGCTTTGTAGTGATGTTCCAGGGGAGTAATTTTTCCATGGCATGGCAATTTCCATGGTTTCCATGGTAATTTTTCCTGGGGAGCTCTGGCAGCCCCAGGAGTGGGCTTCTGACGCTTCCAGACGTGTTCTGCCCATCCTCTTGCTTGGGTGAATTTGGCAAGTGCTGTTGGGCTCTTGAGGGAGGTGCCCTGTCGTCTCGGTCCTGGATCAAGACCTGGATTAGTGTTTGACATGAGCTCTGGGGCAGAGGTGCCGTGTTAGTTTATGGAGTGTTCCAAACACAGCTGTGGACAGGCAGGAGAGCAAACACTGGGAATTTCCCGGGCAGTTGTTTGCTTTGGCCACTGGAGGTAAATCTTCAGCTTTGCCCTTGGGATGAAGTGAGAAAATGTGTGCTGGGCATCCCCCCTCCCACAGCCATTCCCTCAGGTCAGGGCTTGTAAACACAGCTCTGAAATAATCATTAGCTTCATTCTCTTCAGCAAAGTGTACCCAGGAGAAGGAATTTTCATGAGGTCACTGGGACATGGGCTGTGGAGAGTGGTGTGACCGAAGGGAAAGGCAGCGTGGTGGGAGATGGTGGCTGTGTTGTGAGAGTCTGTTGGCATCTTAGAAAAAAATCTTGGTGCTTCTCAAGTCTCGCTTGCTTTAAAAAGTCCAGTGTCAGCTTTTCCATTCCCTGGGGCAGTAGAGGAGCTGAGTCAGGAGGACACCCTGGGTGGGATGCAGACCAGCTCATCCGGAGCAGCAGCAGGATGGGCACCAGGCTGGACAGGGCTTGGAGCAACCTGGTCAGTGGAAGGTGTCCCTGCCCGTGGCAGGGGGTGGAACAGGATGGCTTTAAGGTCCCTTTCAACCCAAGTCATTCTGGGATTCTCTGATTCTAAAGTCTCTCTCACTCCAAACCCTTCTGTGACTGCTGTTTTTCCCTCCCACAGGCCGAAGTACGGGGGCCGGTACTGCCTGGGGGAGCGGAAGCGGTTCCGGATCTGCAACGTGCGGCGCTGTCCCCCGGACAAGCCCTCCTTCCGCCAGGTCCAGTGCAGCCAGTTCAACCCCATGCTCTACAAAGGGAAGCTCTACAAGTGGACACCGGTGCCCAACAACAGTGAGTGGAGGGCAGAGACCTCACACCTGGACATGCTCGGACAGGGTCCCGCAAGCGGCTGGAGTTGGCTGTTTGTGTCCTGGCGTGGCCTTGCAGTTCGTTCTGCATTTTGTATTTTATGTTGTGGCTGGGCTTGCAGGGTTGATTTGTGTTTTTGGAGACGGCCCCGGGTGCTGGGGTTGAGTGTGTGCCTGTTCCCCAGTGAACCCCTGCGAGCTGCACTGCCGGCCCGAGCACGAGTACTTTGCGGAGAAGCTGAGGGACGCAGTGGTGGACGGGACGCCCTGCTACGACAGCGACGGCAGCCGCGACGTCTGCATCAACGGCATCTGCAAGGTGGGGCCTCGGGGAGATGGACACCCCGGGCCTGGGAGAACACAACTGGGGGTGGTGCTCAGCGTCCCCTCCCTCCTGTGCTGAGCTCACTCCTTTGGCCATTCCCCACTTGGAGAGCATTCCTGATTTCCGTGGGGTGTGTGGTATGGGCTGTGTCAGCCTCTGTGCTGGCTGAAGGAGACAGAGCACAGCCCAGGCCAGGCTGGACGGGGCTTGGAGCAACCTGGTTAGGGGAAGGTGTCCCCGCCCATGGCAGGGGGACCGAAACTGGGTTGTCTTTAATGTCCCTTCCAACCCAAACCATCCCAGGATTGTATGAATCCTTTGGAGACGATGCAGTCAGTGCTGTGAGTGATCTGGGAGATGCTGGTGTGGGCTGATGGGGCTCCCTTGCAGAACGTGGGCTGTGACTATGAGATCGACTCGCACGCGGTGGAGGATCGCTGTGGGGTCTGCCACGGGGATGGCTCCACCTGCCACACCGTCCACAAGACCTTCGAGGACAGCGAGGGACTGGGTAAGGGCACCTCCTGCTGGGTAAGACACCGCGTGCCTGGGCCAGCACAGCTGGGCTGCTGCTGCTCCTTTGGAGTGGGGTTTAATTCCAACTTGTCGATGTTTTGGGGATAAGACAGCAGGGAACTCAGATGGGCTCAGGGCAAGGTAGCGTTTGGTGCCCACTGGTGCCTTACAGAGGTGTAAGGATTGGCACAGTGCTGGCTCCCAGGGGACACAGCACCCACGCAGGGACACAGCATTCACTCAGGGGACACTGGCACCTGCCCAAGGACAAAAAAATCATCTCAGACACCTCTGACTCCAAGACCAACGCTTGGTTCCATTCCCAGGTTATGTCGACATCGGGATTATCCCCGTGGGAGCCCGGGAGATCTGGATTGAAGAAGTGGCAGAAGCTGGGAATTTCCTGGCGCTGCGGAGCGAGGACCCAGAGAAGTATTTCCTGAATGGCGGCTGGACCATCCAGTGGAACGGGGACTACAGGGTGGCAGGGACCACCTTCACCTACAAGAGGACAGGGAACTGGGAGAACCTCACCTCTCCAGGGCCCACCGTGGAGCCCGTGTGGATCCAGGTACGATGGATCCTGCCTTCCCTGTGGGGCTGAGCTGCCGTGGTCCCTCACAGCCCCTCCCTGCATCCAGGGAAGGGCTCTGCACCTCCTTGGGCTATGTTTTGCTGGGAGCCAATGCTGGAGCAGCCACGCACGCTGCTGGCCTGGGCAGTGTTTCCAGCCCACACCACTTCCAGCTGAGCCTCATCTCCTTTGCAGCATTCCACAAAATATTTACACAGGAGAGGGAGTGTGAGGAGAAAGAGCCGTTTCCTGAGGCCCTTCCCGTATCTTATCAAGAGCAGGGAAAGAGCCCCCAGTGCCTCTGCCTGGGCTGGACAGTCAAGAGGGAGGGAGCTGCCAGTCAATGCACAAATATCCTTGTGACTGTGTGGCCAAGCCTTTCTCTGGAGAAGCCAGTGGGAAACATCCCATGGCTGATGGCACAGCTGGCACCAGGCTGAAACCCCTCATGGTGCCAGCTGTGGTACAGGGGTGGTGATGGCCACGGAGCTGCATCCCATGGATCCCCAGACCCCCCTGTCCCGCGGTCACAGCCCAGCCCGACACGCTCTCCGGAGCATTCCCCCCTTTGCACGGGCTCACCCAGAGTTCAGCCACCCAGAGCAGCCAAAATCTTCTTCTGCCTCTCCTTCAGCAGCGGCTCAGGGTGGGATGTGAGCGGGATCCTGGGCCCGCTGCTGCCAAGGGCTGCTGTTAATGGGAACACTGGCGTGCTCGGCACCCACAAATCGCTTTCTGGGATTCATAACCTAATTAAAACCTTTGGACAAGAATGTTTCAATATTCATGGAGAGGTTTTGGAACGACGCCCTGGCTCCCGCCAAAGCTCCAAGAACAACAAAGCTTTGGCAATAATGGGAGTGCTTAGGCTAAGAAAAACAGGAATGAACTCCCGGCCCTCGCGAGCATGGGTGCGGGAGGCGCTTGGAGCAGGACTTGTGTCAACCACAGAAGCAGCAGCAGCCCGTTTGGAGTGGGGAACAATTTAGGAAATTCTGTGGGCAGGGACACCTTCCACAGATGGGTTACTCCAAGTCTCGTCCAGCCCTGGTGTGGAGCTGGGCACAGGGTCACGTCCTTCTGGCCCTGCTGGGCACGTCCTTCTCTCCTGAGAAACCGTGAGGTGATGCCACTCCCCACTGCCCTGCCCGGACACCCCCTAACTGTCCCCTGTGTCCCCCAGCTCCTGTTCACCCCCTGACTGTCCCCTGTGTCCCCCCAGCTGCTGTTCCAGGAGACCAACCCCGGCGTGAGGTACCAGTACACGATCCAGCGGCCGGCCGACAGCGAGAACGAGATCGAGCAGCCCGAGTTCCTCTGGCGCTTCGGCTCCTGGACCACCTGCACGGCCACCTGTGGAACAGGTGAGTGCAGCCCCGTGGGACTCCCGCTCCGAGCAGCGGAGCATTCCTGGGGAGCCTTAGAAATTCCTGGGTCTTGGGTTTCACAAGGTCTTAGGGGAAGAAAAAAGGGACTTCTGCTGAGGTCACAGCTCTGGTGCCCCCGTGGCGCTCACCAGGAACGCCAGGGCTTTATCAGCGCTTTGCTCCCGGCTCGGTGTCCGGTTACCCGGCAGGAGATGGAGACAAAAGAGCTTTAGAGAAATCAGGGAGTGTGGAAGGGCCAGTCTCCTGCCTGCTGCGCCTCTCCAGGGGGAAGAGTATCGAGGGTTCTACATAAGCACTGGGGTCCCACACTGTCCGTGTGTGGACATTTGCTTCCCCCCATCCTGCCCCACTGCACCACTGGCTGGGTATCCCAGGGTCCCCAGGACAACTTCGGGACATTTCTGGAACACTGCCAAGGGGAGGCTGGGACCAGCAAGCACTTCCTCGAGAGCAGCTGGCACTGGAAAAAAGGGGAATTCAAGGACACTTGTGCTTTCTAGGTAGCACAGAGTGCCAGGACAGGGGCTTTGTTTAAAACCAGCCTTTCTTTCTATGATTTGAGTGCTTGGCTTCCAGAACAGAAGGGAAATAGAGGAGTGAATCAGGCAGGAGTCGGGCTAGGGTGAGCAGCTGAAGGAGGGCTGAACCCCTCTTCCTGCACTGAGTGATGGTGTGAGCTGAGACATGGATTTGGGAGAGCTCACTCTGAGCTTCTGGTGTGTCCCAGGGCCTCGTAAACTCCCAAGTGCTTGAGCCAGAGCCCAGCTCAGCAGCTTCAGCAGGGTTCTGTCAGTCTCAGCTGAGCTCGTGGTGACAGCTCTCCATGTCACAGGTCAAGTACGTGTTACAGAAACGGGGACAGAAGCTGGAGCGAGGCAGTGTGGTGAGGTCACCCTGAAAAACCCCTGTGAGCAGACTGGGGACATGAGGCTTTGGCCAGTGATTCGTCCCTGAGCTGGGCTGGGGCAGGCCTGCCGAAAGAGCTGGGTGCAGCCCCTTGGCTCCCCACACCCCCAGAAATCCCAGTGCACACAGGCTCCAGTGGCTGGATGGCTCTGGGCAGCAGTGCCAGGACGGTGCAGCCCTGTGGCTGCAGCACCTCCAGCTGCCATCCTACCCCAGCTGCACCCTGGGGCTCTGTGAGGGCATCGCACCCTCAGCACAAATGAACTTGCAGCTTCAAGTGGTGGTTTAATTTTCTTTCCCTTGTTCTGGTGGCTCAGGCTCACCAAGGGCCTCCTGTCACGTGCTGCTGGAGGTTGCTGGGTGGTTCCATTTGGTTTCCAAGGCTGAGCTGGTGCCTGTGTGGTGTCAGTGCCCTTGGGGTGCCTGTGGCCTGTCGGTGCCCTCGGGGTGCCCTCAGTGTCCGTCCTGCCCACAGGGGTGCAGCGGCAGGTCGTGCACTGCGTGGAGCGGCTGGCGGGCCTGGTGGAGGAGCGGTTCTGCGACGCGCTCACCCGCCCCGACGACCAGCAGCGCACCTGCAGCGAGGAGCCCTGCCCGGCCAGGTGCGACCCTGCCCTGCTCCTCCCCTCTCCCTCACGCTGAGATGGGTGCCAGGCCCTGTGTTGGTCCATGCCAGCAACCCTGGCATTGCCTGACCACTGCAGGGCCTTGCCCGTCCACAGGCTGAGCCTCACGGGTGGTGCCATCCTGGCGGGATGCTCCTCTCTGTGCACATAACCCTGGCACAGCTGGGTCCCATCTCTGACCCTCTGTCCGGGCTCCCAGACCTTGGACTGACACATTTGGGATCCTCCTTTCCCCATGCCCCCACATGACGGACAGTGGGACGGGTCCTGGTGCGCGGTTCCTGGCTCTGGCTGAGATCTTTTCCTTTCCCTTTTTCTCTTTCCCCTTTCCCATTTCCCTTTCCCTTTCCCCTTTCCCCATTCCCCTTTCCCATTCCCCTTCCCTCTCCGCAGGTGGTGGGTGGGTGAGTGGCAGAAGTGCTCGGCCACGTGCGGCCGGGCGGGGCTGATGAAGAGGACGGTGCTGTGCATCCAGAGCGTGGGGCTGGACGAGCAGAGGGCCCTGCAACCAGCAGACTGCCAGCACCTCACCAAGCCGGATGCCACCGCGCCCTGTCACACAGAGGTCCCCTGTCCCTCCCAGTGGGCTGTGGGGAACTGGTCTGAGGTGAGAGGGAGCGTCAGGGAGGTCCCAGTGTCTTGCAAAGTGGTGGCAACTGGGTACAGGTGCCCTCAGACACCTCGGCCTGGCCAAGAGCAATGGGTGTGCTCCTGCTCACAGAAAATCCATGGATGTGTCTGCGTGTCTGCATGTCTGCGTCAGCAGCTCCATGGATGGGAATTCCATTGCTTGGAGAGGTCTCAGAGTGAGGAAGGAGCATTGGGCAGTTTAGTTCTGCCCCATCTCTGAGCTTTGCAGCTCCCTTACAGGGGGTGAGGGCTGTGCTCCGTGCTTGGCACAAGGAGGGCAGAAATGAGGTTTTTAACTGGACATGGCTTGGAACAACCTGATGTAGTGGAAGGTGTCCCTGCCCATGGCAGGGAGTGGAACTGGATGATCTTCAAGGTCCCTTCCAACCCAAACCATTCCATGGGGTGATTAATGGTGACACTCTGTATAGCCTTGATTTATTTTTGTGTTTCTGTGAATCAGCTTAACCACAGGCTGAGGGTTTCAACCAGAAAATGATAACTCCTAATTTAAGCAGCCATTCCAAAAGTGTTCAGAGTGAATACAAATATCAGGAGAGAAAGGAGAGAGCCTGGGAGCAGAGCTTGTTGCTAAGGAACACATGGAATCAAATGTGATCAGAGAATTTGAAGGCTGAATGAGAGCGAGTTGGAAATATTTTTCTAGGGGCCCACAAAAGCCACAATTGAGGGCTGAGAAAGATGGATGCAATGGTTTAACAGGAAAATTAAGGCTTGTTAGTGGGTTAGTGCTGGGCAGGGCCAGCCCCAGCCCTCACAGTTGTCCTCTGTGGTGTTGGCACCAATGGATTTGTGAGCCCAGGAGAAATGTGTTTGGGATTTTGAGGTTCTGTAATTTTTCTGTCCTTTAATTTAAAGGGAGAGCCCTCTTTCTTTTCCATTTCCACCACCACCATAAGTAGGGGAATTGGAGGGGCTTGGAAGCTTCCCAGAGCTGTGGTCCTTCTGCCAGCAGTACCAGCAGGGGTGGGGCAGCTTTGTCCGTGCAGAGCCCAGGCAGGACATGTGCCCATCCGGCCCTGCCACGCCACAGGGGCTCTCTGGGGCTTGG
This sequence comes from Orthonyx spaldingii, assembly GCA_013397795.1. NCBI lineage: Eukaryota > Metazoa > Chordata > Aves > Passeriformes > Orthonychidae > Orthonyx > Orthonyx spaldingii. The sequence goes on along the minus strand of VZTJ01005625.1, from coordinate 701,169 downwards.
GTGGCCCACAACTGCTGAAACACTGGGACTTGGTGCCTCAGAGGGACTCTGAAGCACTGTACACCCAGCTTTATGCACTTCCCAAAGAAGTGCCAGCCGGCCACGTGGTGTTACCAGAGAATCCTGGAATGTTTTGGGGTGGAAGAGACCTTAAAAGGTGGAAGGGACTTATCTTGTTCCACCCTCCTTCCATGGGCAGGGACACCTTTCATGGGTCCGGGTTAATCCAAGCCTCAAATGTAGCAGAAAATGCTGCTGTTCTCCTTTCCAGCTCCTCAGTTTCTTTTGTACTGATCCATCTCAAAGAGCCCATTATGAGGGGACGGGGTGTCCCCAGCAAAGCTCCTTCCTGACCTTTGCCTTTTCCCTACTCAGACAACACCCATGTTGTTATTCCCTGCTTCAAAGAAGGCTCTTCTAGAAGAAGAGATGCAATTCATGGCAATAGGTCACAGGAAAGACCTATTAGATCATCGTACCCCTGCCCTTCCCATGTCCATCTCCCGGGAAAACTGTTTGTGGCAGGAGTGCAGGTCAAGGATCACCCTGGGCAAAGTCCCTGCAGCACCAACCCTGCTCTGGGACAGTCTCCAACGAGGGGAGCTCCAGAGGGCAATTTGGGCAGTAACTCTCTGCTTACCAGTGTGACCAGTACCCCCCGCTCCCGACCCCCCTGCCACGGCTGGGACTGGCACAGGAACTGTCCAGGGGCCCAGGTGGGTGGTGGGAGCTGGCAGAGTGACGTGGAGCCCCGTGCCCAAAGCACTGTGGCACAGGGGATATGGAGCCCTCACAGAGGGAGCACCGGTGAGGGCACGGGCAGCGCTCCCGGCCCGGCCTCGCAGACCTGTCCCTCTCTCTTCCCTTCCCAGTGCTCCGTGACCTGTGGGAACGGGACCCAGAGGCGCCCTGTGCACTGCAGCAACAGCACTGGGGCCACGTGCGACCCTGCCGAGAGACCCAGCCCCGAAAGGGTTTGCTCCCTGCCACAGTGCCAGAAGAGATGGGACAGTGGCAACGCGGACTGGTCTGGCAGCGGCTCCTCCAGCAGGGAGATATTTAATGAAATCCATTACATCCCCAGCAACCACATTGCTAAATTTAACCCCTTAATCCCCAACATCCCAGAGTCCAACGATGTCAATGTTATCACCGAGGAGGACTTCTCAGCCAGGAAGGGAAATGTCTTTGTTGATGATTTTTACTACGATTATAACTTTATCAACTTCCATGAGGATCTGTCTTACTTTCCCTTCACGGAGAAGGAGACCAAAGGTGAGGAGCTGAAGCCAGAGCTGAGCACTGATGACACGGAGGGGCCCCAGGAGCTGCCCACGGAGACCCTGCTCACCACCAAGCTGGGAGGGGAGAGTGAGCACCATCCAGGCACTGATGAGGAAAATGCTTCTGCTCCTGTGGCTGAGCGAGAGATGGAGCCTGGGGATTTAGCCATGAATGACCTCCTGAGTGTGGTCCCTGAGGATGTGGGATCAGCCACTCCTGGATACACCGCCCCTGGCTTTTTGGGTGAGGAGGAGGAGGATACAGTGCTTGTACCCCACTCTGAGCACCACCCACCCACCCAGAGCTCTGGGAGCCATGACTCTGCAAACAGCCACAGCCACCCTCCCTGGGATGAACCCCACAGAGCTGTGCCCACCAGGACCAGCCCTGGGCAGGGTGTCCCAGTGCATGGCCTCGCTCCCTGGACTTCCCACCCGGCTGATCCGGTGCCCACGGGCTGGGGCAGTGCCAGTGTGGATGTGTCCCGTGGGCCGGGAGTGCCGGGCAGCGACAGCAAGGGCCGTGTGAGCATAGAGGGACACGGCATGGCCAGGTCTGCAGGGAGGGGCCACGAGGAGCCCAGGGAAATGGGTCTGGCCATCACCAGTGACATTAGTGGTGCAGCCCCCCAGCCCAGGGAGCAGCACGGGTGGGCAGGAATGCCAGAGGGGATGTGGGACATGTGGGCAGGCGGGCAAGCCCGTGGGATGCACAAGGCAGATCCTTCCTTGCCCACCCTGCAGGCCCCGGGCTGGGAGGTGGCAGGGAGTGCTGGCAGCCCCCACCCTGCTGTGAGTCCCCCTCCCACAGGTGCTGATGGGGCTCCCATGGAGCACGGAGGGCATCAGCCAGAGCTCCAAACCCCCATAGCCCCCCCCTCAACCCCCTCGGTGGCCACAACAGCCCCTCCAGTGTCCTTGTCCCCTGCCATGCCTGGGCCAACCACCCAGCTCACCTCCAGCGGCCTCACCCAGCAGGATGCCCTGGCTCCAGCCATGCCCACAGCCCTGGCTCGTGGCCCACCTGCCCACACAGCAGACTCCCCCCTGGAATGGGGGACAGAGGGGATGTCCCAGCACCTGGATCCAGCATTGCCCCACACCGAACTGACCTCCCATGGGACCCTGCTCAGTGTCACTGCACCGAGGGAGCCCTCACCGTGGGCACCCCCAGGGACATCTGCCTCCAGTGACGCCGGGCACGAGTTGTCCCAGCCCACCCCTTTTCCCTCCCCACCCTGGGAGAAGAGGCTGGAGGAGGAGGAGGAGGAGGAGGAGGAGGTTCCGCTTCCACCATCGAGCACCACAGCAGCCACTGCCAAGCCCAGCTGGGAGGTCGGGAACTGGAGTGAGGTACGTGGTGAGTCCTTGGCTGGATCCAGAGCTGGGGTCAGGGTGTGGGGATGGAGAGCAGCCGGACCCCTGTGTTGCAGTGCTCGGCCACGTGCGGCGTGGGCGCGGTGTGGAGGCCGGTGCGCTGCAGCAGCGGCAGCGACGGCGCCTGTGCCGCGGCCGACAGGCCCGTCCCCGCCCGGAGGTGCTCCCTGAGACCCTGCTCGGCCTGGCGTGTGGGCAACTGGAGCAAGGTAAGGGGCCCTGCGGGGAGGGAAGGTGTCAAAAACCCATGGCAAGGCAGGTGTGGGGTCACACCTGCTCTTGGGGAGGGCTCTTGCCTCATGGCTCACAAAGGCAGACGGTAAAGGTTTGCACTTCCCACAGAGTTTAAACTACTCATCCCACAGTGTTTTTGTTTTTCCTGCTCTTGGGCTGGTAAAAAAGTCAGGAACTTGCAAAAGCTAAACAAAGAGTGATTTGAAAGGCCAGGTTGGCTGGGGCTGGACAACCCGGTCTAATGAGTGTCATCCCATGGCAGGGGCTTGGAACAACATGGTCTTTAAGGTCCATCCCAAACCATTCTGTGGTTCTATGATTTGTCAGTCTCTGGACAATGTCCTGGCCACTCTGCACTTCCGGGGGATGTTTGCAGTTAAGTTGGGTGAATTCAGTAGGTTCGGTAGTGGGGAACAGCCCTCCTTGTTCTGGGTGGTTGCTGTTCCCTGGGATAATCTGTTCTTTAATGCATAAAGACTGTTCTGGTTACAACTGGAGACCATCTGCTTTCAGAGGGGTGGTTTCAGAGATGAGCTGCATGGACTGTGCTCCAGCTTGGCCTAGAGCAAGAGGGGAGAGGAGGTTGGGTGTCAACTCAGCCCAGCCCAAGGCAGAGCACGTCCCTGGGGTCACCTCCCATCCCCACAGGGATTCCCCCAGCCCCGGCCCTCGCTGTCCTTCCCCAGCGTGGTGCTGTGTCCTTTCCCAGTGCTCCCGGAGCTGCGGCGGGGGGACGAAGGTTCGGGACGTTCATTGCATTGACACCAGGGACCAGCGGCTGCTGCGGCCCTTCCACTGCCAGGCCGTGCTGTCCCAGCCCCCGGCACAGCTGCCCTGCCGGAGCGAGCCGTGCCTCGACTGGTACACGTCCTCCTGGAGAGAGGTAGGGGCTGGCCAGGGGGACAGCTCCTTCCACCCCCTGCCAGGGCAGGAACACCTCCCACTGTCCCAGGGTGCTCCAAGCCCTGGCCAGCCTGGCCTTGGGCACTGCCAGGGATCCAGGGGCAGCCACAGCTGCTCTGGGCACCCTGTGCCAGGGCCTCCCCACCCTCACAGGGAACAATTCCTTCCCACTATCCCACGTAACCCTGCCCTGTGTCACTGGGAAGCCATTCCCTGCATCCTGTCCCTCCATCCCTTGTCCCCAGTCCCTCTCCAGCTCTCCTGGAGCCCCTTTAGTCCCTGGAAGGGGCTCTGAGGTCTGCCTGGAGCTTTCTCCTCTCCAGGTGAAGCCACCCAGCTCTCTGTGGGGCAGAGGGCCTGCAGGCTCAGCTGATGGTGTTGCCCTGGTTTGTGGCAGTGCTCAGAGCCGTGTGGCGGCGGGGAGCAGGCGCGGCTGGTGACGTGCCCGGAGCTGGGGCGCTGCGAGGAGACGCTGCGGCCCAACAGCACCAGGCCCTGCAACACCCAGCCCTGCACCACCTGGCTGGTGGGCTCCTGGGGGCAGGTGAGCGGGGCTGCTCCTGCTCGGGGCATTGCAGGCAATGGGGGAATCCCATTGGGGCTGCTGCAGGGACGCCCTCCCGGGCGCTGGGGTGGCACTGGAGACTCTGCGGGACACGGGCAGGGTCCCCCAGCCTGAGCCCGGGGTCTGCTCCCGCAGTGCTCGGCTCCCTGCGGAGGGGGCATCCAGCGGCGCCAGGTCAAGTGCATCGACACCAGGACGGGGGTGGCCGAGGAGGACAGCAGCCTCTGCGACCACGAGCCCTGGCCGGAGAGCACCCAGAAGTGCAACCCCCAGGACTGTGACAGCTCCGAGCCCGGTGAGCAGCACTCCAAACCAGCCTGAAAAGTGATGTGGGAAGTCTGTGGGGAGATGGAGTGAGTGTTTCGTATACGGATTGTGTAAGGCTGACTCAGCCAATTGATAATTAAGTGGGAATGTTATAATCGTCTATAGATGTCCACAGCATCCGTCCCTCAAGGGGCCAAGCAGGGTTTTACTGGCAGGGATGTGAGCTGGGATGTACTGGTTGGAGTTAGCAGTGTCACCCAGCAGAGGGACACGCGAGGGACCCCATTCAGGGGCAACGGGGCTTTCAGGAAAAGGAAGGCAGAGGGGAATACCAGTGATGGAGCTCTCAGGAAGCTGTTTAGAGGTAGAGTGCCAGAACACAAGCCTTGTGAAGCCAACTGGGCCCAGCATTAGAAAATCGAATACAGGAGCAGTTCTCCAGCATCCTGAGGTGTGTCTGAGCAGGTACCCCAGGGAGGCAGCCCCATTTTAACCTGTTTTTTGTTTACCTGTCCCGGCTGCAGCCATACCACAGTCACTCACTTGGCTTCTCCTCCCTCCTCTACTCACGGGGTACATCCCCAGCACCAGGCAGTTCCCTGGGAGACAGAAATCTGGGGCCTGCAAGGGTTAACAGCACTTAGGGAAAAGCAGTTATTGGGGGATTAGATGTCACTGATATCAGCATGTCAGTCATTTACCAGCTTTATCTTTTTAATGTGTCTGTGCAAAAGAAAAGCTCTTTGCCCAGAAAGTATTGTTGGACCTCCAGGAGGTTTGCTGGACACAGGGAGGGCTGAGAGATGGAGCAGGGTGGGCAGAGGGGCAGCAGTAGCTGGTGCCTAGGGTGGAGGAGCCGGATTCATGGCTGCTCCACACATCCCTGCAGGTCCCCTCTGAAGCCTGGGACACCCGTGCACCTTTCCAGCTCTTTGTGTTTGTCCCATGTCCAGTGTGTTCCTCCTAACACGTGCTCCAGAGCGGGCAGGAGCGTTGGCTTTGGTTAAGTGGGATTTGGGCACTGGCACTGTTGACCATCAGGATGTTTTTAGCCATTAATCTGCTCCTTTTGGAGCATTTGCAGGGCCATGGGGCACTCCAGCGTTTAGGAAATGATGAGTCAGCCCTGCTCAAGAAACGATGCGCGGTTCCGGCTGTTTTTGTCAGGGGAAAATTTCTGTGCCGGGCTTGGTGGTGAGAGCTGTGGAGCCAAAGTTGGACCAGAATAACCACTGAGATGTGTAGGAAGCACACAAATAAATGGTAAAATCCTGGATCAAAAGTGACATAAATGCTCTGGCTGCAGCCCAGGGCAGGAAACGCCTCTTGGAAATACAAACGTTTCCAGCCAAAGCATGAAGGGGAACAAAACTTTCACATGGCAGGAAATCCCAGATGTGTAAATGCACAGGCAAAGGCTCCCACAAAGACATAAATGTAACTAACTCCAGCTCTTTCCTGTGTTTTAAGGGATCTTTACTGCACAAGATAGATTCAGGCTGGAGCAATCCACGTTTTTGTGAGGAGCACAAGGAACCTCTCCCTCCTCTGGCATGAGGTGGTCCGGTACCAGCGGAGCCAGGGCTGGGTCTGTGAGTGGTCATGTCCTCACTGGACACAAAAATGCCAATAACCCCAGAAGGGTTTAATGTTCAAACCATTATCAGATGGATTTTGAGCAGAGATGGAACAGATGAAGCACAAACAAACACCTCACAGCAATCGGCTCCTCAATTAAAGGAGGTCGGGATTAATTAGAACCAGCATCCTGAGCTGTTGCCAGGTTATAAATTAATTGAAGATTCCATCGAGGTTATTTTTGAATGTGGCTGTTGTCTTACAGCTGCAGCCAGCTGTGAGTGTGTCCTTAGATGGCTCCTGGGAGCTGTGGGCACCCCAGTGCCTGATGCTCCAGAGGTTGGGGACATTTATCTGGAAATTGTTTATGGTGTCTTGGAAAGGAGCTGAGCCCCAGGTCCTGCATGAGGGCCTGGAGAAACCTGCAGCAGTTTATCCAGCAGATCAGAGAGATTTAAACCAGAAAAGTGGGAATTACTGTGTGCTGGAGGAGGAAGCAGGGGATGAACAGAGCTGGTCACTCGGCTGGTCACTGCAGGGTGGGGGTCGTGCTGGACACAGCTTTTGGGCAGATCCTGGTGGTGGTGACACATCCCTGCTCAAGACAGAGCAGGGCAGCCCCGGGTGCTCACCGTGGTCATCCATGGAATGAGTCACTTCCCTCGTGCCCATTTCTCTGGATTCAGTACCGGGGAGGTCTCTGAGTTCCCGAAATTCACCCCAGGCAGGTGCCAGGCAGGTGATGGGGCCAGTTCTTGGCTCCAACAGCAAACACGGCTGTTCCACAGGTGTCTCAGCTTGGAATTCCAAAGGGATGAGGTAAAGACTTCACTGGCTCAAGGACAAGTGTGTATAAAGTGGTGCAGTTCCTCTGGGAGCAGGACGAAGCAGTTGGATGGAGCTCAGCCCCGTGTCCTGGGAGCAGCCAGCACAGGGGATCGTGCTGGGGGGCTGTGGGAGCAGCAATGCCTGGGGGGCCAGGGAATGAAGCCCCTGCTCACACTGGGCCAATCCCAGACACTCATCCCTCTCCCACTGCTCCCGTTTGCTGGCTCGTTATCTGGGGCTGGCTGTATTTCAAGATGCCACAAGATTAATTGGCAATTAAATGTGGTGCTCCTGCTTGCTCTGAGTAAGGAAATGAAATTGTTCATGGTTCTGCAAGTCGCAGAGTTTGTCCACAAGGGATCCATGTTGGAAATAATTGCAGCAAATCCCAATTTTCTCTGTCATTTGAGCGTGTAAGTCCCCATCTGAGTGGTGAGGCCAGGAGGTGCTTCTGAGCGAGGCATGGAGAGCAATTAATTAGCTGCTAATTAACAACAGGAGTCAGTGGGAAAGGGATGCTCAGGAAAGGACTCCTTGTTTTGATTAAATGTAGGAGAAGTTGCCCACAGCAGGGCTGACACCTGAAAACTGTGGGGTTTGTGGGTTTCTCCCAGTTTTCCCAGCTGTGGCCAAGTCAGTGCCAGCCTGTGCAGGCCAAGCTGGGAAAATGCATCCCATCCATCCCATCATGCTGACCAGAGACCACAGGGAGGCACCTCGGCCCCAGAGCAGGACCCTGGGATAATTTACTTGTTAAATTCAGCCCTGGCTCTGAGAGCATCCCACAGGCCAGAGGTCAGCAGCCTAATTCCCTGGATTTGCTAGGTCAGCTCTAAGCTCAACCTTTCCTTGTTTTTACAAAACGTGTTCCAGGAAGTTTATTTTTCCCAGGAATAAAAGTAAAAGCTTAGGTCTGGCTGGCAGAAGCTTAAATGAAATTTAAAGCGACTTCCACACTGACCTAAAAAAACAGCCCCCAAAAAAGTGGGGGTTTTCAGTCTGTAATGTGCTGACTTAGCCTGGATTTTTAAAGCCTTGCTTTAAGCTATTTCTTTAGCCTAAAACTTGGCATGGACTTATGGAATGTGTGTCCAAATGAAGTGTGAGGATTATATAAAAAAATCGTTAATAGAAAGCAATAGCAGTAAAAGGATTAAATGAAAATTGGATGGGTTGTGTAGGTCCCTCTCTGAAGAGCTGACAAATTAAGTGCTTATTACAGCTTCCTTTGCCCAAGACCGAATTCCAGGGAGGAATCACGAGCTCAGCCAAGATTTTCAGACCTGAATCTGACCCCGCACACATCCACCCTGAGACTGCATCAGGATCTGGGAAAGTGATGGGAACTCAACCCCTCAGCGACTCCCATTGACTTCACTGAGTTCAGGGAGCATTTGGGAAACGCCCTCAGACACAGGGTGGGATTGTGGGGGTGTCTGCAGGGCCAGGGGTTGGACTGGATGATCCCTGTGGGTCCCTTCCAATGGATATTTTATGATTCTATGAGGTCATTTTGCTTTGGAACCCTGGGGTCCTTCTGGGGTCTCCTGTAAGGTCAGCAGAGCCCCCAGCCAAGGGTGGTGGCTCTTCTCCCCCATCCCCAAGCCCATCCCAGCTGTTTTCCACAGTAATCCCATACCTTTATGGATAAGGAGGTGTTCAGGGAGCAGTGACCCCTGGCAGGGTGGGCTCATTGCTGCCTGGGCATGGCACAGGGACAGGAATTTCCTGATGGACCCAGGGTGCTGACCTGCTGGAAGGGGATCAGGACAGAGCTAAACCATCACTCCAGCCTGGAAAGCAGCGTCCCAGCGTGAGCCTCCTGCAGCCTGGCCTTCACAGCTCTTTCCAGGGAAGGCAGGAGGCAGCTTGGTTGTGATCCATAAATAACTTTCTAGGAAGCTGCAATAAACGCAGCGAGGACTAAAAATACCGAGGGGCTGGGCAGGGTCTGCCTGGGCAGAGGTCCCCCAGCAGTGCCCAGGGCATTCCCACCCATCCATGGGCATTCCCACTCTCATGGGACACCCCTGAGGTGTTTTAGGAGCCCTGCTGAGCCACCCCTGTCCTGCAGCAAACGGGAATACCTGTATTCCTGTGCTCCAATGTCCCAGTGAGACAGGGCCCTGGGGGTTCACGGCAGCCACAGGGATGCTCCCAGGGAATATTTTCCTGAGAGCCCAGTGGAGCACAGCACAACAAGCACTTCCCTTTTCCCCACGGCTGTGGTGCTCTCCCAGCAGGTCTGGGATGTGCTGCACTCCTGGCCCAGCCCTTGCTGGGCTGTGCAGAGATTTCTCATCTGCTCTGCTCACCCAGCAGGGAAAATCCACGTTGTCCCAGCACGCAGGGGCTGCAGCGAGCCCCCCGCCTGGAGGTGTGGTGTGAAGTCAGGGTCCCTCAATCCCGCTCTATCAGCACTGTTAGGTCCAGCAGTGCTGGTGATAAATGGCTTTTTTGGGGCACAGGGACGCTCTGGCCGGGCACAAAGAGCTGCAGCTTGGGAGGCAGAGAGGAAATACCTCAGCTGAAACAGAAAATAAATTTTAGAGCAGTGTAGTGACCTTCTCACTGCTGGGCTGGGGGAGGGAGCTGTGACTGAAATCCCAAACGGGGGAAAAGTCTCTGCTCTGCATCTGCCGCCTCCTGTGCATCGGCCGCGGGTCGGCTCATCCCGTGGGAATCGGGGCAGCCGCCGTTCCCTCGGCACAGCCTTTGTTCCCAGAGGGGACAGGGTGAGGCGCAGTGGTCAGCGAGAGCTCCCCTGGCTCGGTCACGGTGTTTCCCCCGCAGAGAAGTGTCCTGAGAAAGAGAAAAGCCCCCTTTGCCTGCCCCATTTCTGCCCCTGCTCTGCATGGTCCTGGTGGAGGGTGCCCAGGGAGAAGCAATGGGGGAAGGCTGGCCCCAGAGTGCATCAATTCTGCCCATTTCCAGAGGAAAGCTGTCATTTATTTTAATTCCTTGTACAGGAGGTAAAATTGGAATCACAGAATCAGGGATTTTAGGCTTAGGCTCATTTTTGAGTTGGTGTAATTTAAGCGAGTTACACCACTGGGTGAGAAGCTGCAGGCTCAGGGAGTCGGGTCTTGCTCTGAGATAAAGTAGAGAAGGAGGAAATCAAAAACTCAGACAATCCAACTGTATCCATGTAAACAATGTGCATTTGGTGATGGGTCTGTGCTGCTGGACTGAGCCCAGGTGGGGCCTGGTGGAGCCTGGTCTGGCTGATGATGGGGTCGGGGCTGCTGGTGGCGCAGGGAGGGCTCTCCCCTCCTTGCCACATCCCCGGCTGTTCCCCGGGCTGCGTGTCCCACACCACCCATGGGGTGATGTCTCAGTATCAGGCAGATGTGAGGCAGTTCCAGGTGGGGTGTCTCTCCCACCCTCACACCCTGGGCAGCGCTGGCGTCTCCCCCGCCGTGAACCCAAACCCCTGACCTGGCGCTCCCGGCCCTGGAGTGGGAGCTGGGATTTCCAGACTGTTTGCAGAGAGGAAACAGTTCCTGCAAACAGTTTGCTCAGGCTGGGGGTGACTCAGCTGGGGTGGCCGGGCTGTGGCCCTGCTGCAGCTGCCCAGGTGCTCCCCCACAGCCGAGCCGGGGCTGCCGCTGGAGCAGTTCCCAAAACAAAACCCGTCCTCGGAGCAGCACCAGAGTTGTTTTGAGGTCTGCAGGACACCTGCAGGAAGCAAACCAGATGATGCAGGTTCTCAAAATAACTTAAACAATTCAAAGAAAAAGGAATGCTGGCTATTCCTCCACTCTGCTGGCACTGGGGGGGTTCTGGGGACTGGCAGGAGGTGTCAGTACAGGGAGTTTGTCCCCCCGCACCTCAGCTCTGTTGCCTGGGAGTGTCGCTGTCCTGGGAAGACGCTTTGGAGCTGCTGGCAGCGGCACAGGTGTGGTTCTGCTGGGAGTGGGAAGTGCCACGGCTGCCCAGTGCCCAGTGCAGAGGGCTCTGTCCGTGCCTCTCTAGCCAGTGCCAGCTCCCACACAACCCTGGAGTGGTTTGGGTTGGGAGGGACCTCAGCCATCGCCTCATTCCACCCCTGCCGCGTGCAGGGACATTTTTCCATCAGACACCCGATGCCCACGGTGACACTGACACCCTCCTTGTCCTCCTGCCTCCCTCCAGGTGTCCCCTGCGAGCGCGACCGCCTGACCTTCGCCTTCTGCCAGACGCTGCGGCTGCTGGGCCGGTGCCACCTCCCGACCGTGCATGCCCAGTGCTGCCGGAGCTGCCGCCAGCACGGGCTGCTGGCAGCGCCCGGCCGGGACCGCGGCGACCAGCGGCTCTCCCGGAGGTGACAGCAGCGTCCCCGAGGGCGCCGGGGGCTGCGCTGGCTCCCTGTGGCTGCAGGGCCACGGCCAGGACTGGTGGCTCTGGCACAGCCCGGGGAGCCCCGGGCTCTCTCATTCGTGCTACTCTAACGGTGCTCAAACCATCGGTGGGGCTGCTGGGACTGGTGCAGATCCCGCTGCTCACGATGGAGATCCCAGGACCTGTCGGGGTCACGCTGCCCCGGGAGACCAGCAGGGAAGCATTTTGGGGGAGGGGAACTGAAAGCAGCAATAATTTGGGGAAGACCTCTCAGAAATGCTTATGGTGCTATCATTTGACATTTGCAGCCTCTCGAAGGTGTTGGCTGGCCAGCACAAACCTTGACTTTTATTATTATTTTTATATCTCTGAAGTGAGCATCCAGCATTCCACCGGCTCTGCCGACCCTTTGGTGTAAGGTTGTGTTTTATTTTCCTTTAAGGGACTTGAAGCTGGTAACTCATTCCTGTAATTTTCATTAAAGTGTTTACGCACTGAAGCTAAATAGATTTAATTTAAGAGGTGGAGACAGGGCAGAGGAATAAAGTTTAAGCTTCAGTTGGGGTGTGCAGGGCTCCGTACCCTGACTCCCCACTGCTGGCTTTCTCTGCCAAAGCCACTGCAGTGTCCCTGTGGAGCAGAGGGGATCATCAGGGACACCAAGGTTTGGAGCGACCAGCACATTCGCTTGCATGTATTTGGGCAGGAGAGGGAAGCTGCCCTGGCAGTGAGTGGCACATCCCCTCCCTTGTGGTCAGCCACGTGCTCAATCCCTGGATTTCTGTGTGTGTAGCAGTGTAATGCTTGGTTAAGGTGTTTTTCTGTGGCCTTACAGGCTAAACCCCTTTTTTCCTGCTTATCTAGATTCTCCTCTGTTAAGGTTAGCTGATTTTTAACTAGAATATCCAATGTATTCTGAGGCACAGCCCCTACCACCTGCTCCTGAGCGCTGTGGGAATGGATCCCTCCCTGTCTCGGGGAGGGTTTGCTGGCAGGTTGGTCTCTGGAGGAAGGCAGGAGCATTTTGGTAGAAATTCCTTTCCCTATTACTCTTCAGGCTGTGGAGGATGCCCAAAGACTGGGGGACCTCGAAGGCAACCCTCCCTGCACCGGACAGAGTCATGCTGGAGCACTCAGTCCAAAGGGGGAAACTGCTGTGTGTGTGTAAAACACAAGCCATGACTTCACCATTTGTGCTTTATTCCGTTCCAAGGTGGTGTACATTTTTTGTGTTCCAAGAGCCTGTGCTCAGTCCTGGTTTCCTTGTCCCCAGCACTATCTGTCCCACACCATCACCCTCCCAGGACTGCAAAGGGACAACCCTTGTGTTGGGGTCTCATGGCCACAGCTCACGAGTGTGTTAAATTAAACAGTTACTGAAAGAAACAGGTGGGTTTCACATTTTCTCTTCCCCTTGGGGAATTCTGAAGGTTTTCAGTTAATTGGAGATGGTTAAGGCACTGGCAGCAGGAAGGAATGATCAGTTTGCATCTGCAAATCTTTCACAGCTACCGTTTGCAACTGGAATTTGTTGATTAAAACGTGAGCTGGGTTGGTGGGGTAAATCAGTTCTGCAAATCGATTTATTTGTGGCACAGGATCTGGTGAGCCCCTCCTGTAGTGCCTCTCCATATGCAGGGTCCCATCTGTGGCTGGTTGAGGGCACAGGATGATCCCTCCTGTAGGACACCAGGCTGTGGCCAGAGCCCAGTGCCCACCCACGCCTCGTGTCCCTGGGGTCCCCACCACGACCTTTGTGTCTCTTTGGCACAGGGAAGTGCAGCAGCCAGGGAGAACCTTTTCCTTTCAACCAGAAACCTTTCTATTTCAACCTCAAACCTTCCTGTTTCAGCCCCAAATTCGTGTCCCCAGAAGGGCCAGCCCCGCCGGGCTGGGCGTGCTGGGGTTTGCAGAGTGTGGTGGCCCCAGCCCTGCTGTGACCTTCAGCTGTCACAACAGAGCCCTGGGCCGGGATGTCCCTCTGGGGAGGGCTGAGCCAAGGCCATTCCCAAGTGCCCGGGCTGGGAACTGCAGGATTTGCTGCAAACCCAAAGCACGGCAGCCCCTGAGCCCAGCAGTGCCTGAGCTGAGGGGGGTGTAGGCACTGAGGCTGGAGAAGGTTGGATCATTGTGTGAGAATTTCTGTATGAAGGGCAGTTCGTCTGATTTTCAGCCACATCACAAGCCAGGCCTCCCACCAGCACAGAAGCTGCTTTATCAGTGACAGTAACACACAGCTGGCTTAAATATCAGCAGTATTTTCTTTCAGTGAGACACCTCCAGTGAGTGTCTCCTGAAAGAGGCTCTTCAAAAGGGCCTGGAGTGACAGGAGAAGGGGGAATGGCTTCCCACTGATGGAGGGTAGGGTTGGATGGGATATGGAAATGCCTTTTTTCTTCTTCTAAAGATGCTTTTATTGTCTCAATACAAGCAGGATGTTATTCAGACAGAGCTGCTGCAGTGGGGTGAAAGGGAAGGAGGAAAGGACTCATGGATCAAAAGATATTTGAAATAGGATCATGGAATGGTTTGGGTGGGAAGGGACCTTAAAGCCCATCCAGTTCCATCTCCTGCCATGGGGAGGAACTGGATGGGCTTTAAGGTCCCTTCCCACCCAAACCATTCTGTGATTCCATGATCTCCTGGAAGACTTTCTGAGAGAGTCTTTTGGCTTCAGATCAAAAGTCAGACCTCTGTGCCTCCCTTGGTTACCTCCAGACATTTCCATACTGGAGACAGGAAGGAAGAGCAGCTCGTTAAGTGGGGAGCAGCAGCTGCCTGTGGAGGAGCTTGTTTGTGTCTCAGATCCACGGGAACGCTCCAAGCGCTTCCGCAGCCGCGGAGCTGCGGGCGCTCCTGGCAGAGCACCTGTGGTTTGCAGCTCTCAGACCTCACCAAGGGCCTCTGTCCAGGCCAGATGAGCTCAGCTGGAGGATTTTAATTCCCAAAGAGCCAGAGGGGTCATCAGTCCTTCATCAGCTGCATGGGCCGGGCAGGGGCACAGTCCCAACCCCAGCAGGCAGCGAACCAGTGGGACCAGGAACAGCTCAACTCTGACCTGTCTTCCAGATAATAATGAGACATGGGTTTCCTTTCTCTTGTTCTTAAAACCTCCTTGTGCTACCCAGAAAGGGTTCACAGGGACAGCACAGAGGGGTGGAAAATCCAGGATAGCAAGGGAAGGATTTCAAAAATGTCACTGGTTTATCTTTTTTTTTTTTTTTTTTTTTTTTTTTTTTTTTTTTTTTTTTTTTTTTNTTTTTTTTTTTTTTGGCTTTTAATTGGCCGCTGATCCCTGCCAGCTGCTCCGGTGGGAAACAGCCTTCATCCACCCACCTCGGGGTGCTGCACCCCGGCCACGGCTCCAGCAGCTCCTCCCGGGAGTGCCTGTGGCAGAGGGACATTCCCGGTGGGAAGCAAAGCCCAGAAAACGGGAGGAGGGAAGGGAGGGAGGGAAAGGAGCTGCCCCGCTCCCCAGCTGGTACCAAGGCACGGCGCGTTTGCTCACCCAGAGCAACCATTTGGTTGGGAAATTCAATAAAGTTGTTCCACATGTGCTGTGGGAGGGGAGGGACCCTCCGAGGGAAGGAGCCCCCGCAGAGCCGGGGCAAAGCTGCCGCAAACCCACCGCCCCCGGCCCCTGAGCTGCGCTGGGGAAGGCTCGGCCGGGTGTAAACATTGGGAAATATCTACGTGCCAAAAATAGCTCTGTCTCTGCACGCAACTGCTCGGCTGCCATCTGTGGTGAGTAATAGTTACCCCCCGAGAAAAGTGTGTGCAAACACGAGCCCATTGCACTCCCTGCTGCCCGCGGGGCAGGAGAACAGACCCGGCCCTCTTCCTCTGCTCTTCTTTCTCTGTGCAAGGACCCGCAGCCCGGGGGTCTGGGATGGAAGCGTCATTTCAGACCTGGAAACACCCGCCTGGAAATCCAGAGGCTGCTGTAAATCCCTTTGCATATCAGGGGTCCTTTCCAGCTCAGAATATTTGTGCGATTTACCACAGAAAACAGCACCGAAAGGGCAGAACCGCCGAAGCTCGGCTCAAACCCTGCACCGTCCGTTCCTTCACCTCCCAGCTTGTCCCCAACTTCTCCAGCAAACACCTGGATGGCTCTGCAGCCGCACGGGCTGCTGCGGACACCGGGGAGCCCGCTCGGTTCCCGGGATGGCCCCGGGACGGCCCCGGAGCCGGGCGGACGGGGATGCTGCTCCCGGCACAGCAGTGCCGTGGGTTGCTGGTGCCCTCTGCAGTTGTTCCTCCCTGCTGTAAATGCAAAGGATTCATAACCCGAAGGGACAATTTTAGTACTTTTTGATGCCGGTGAGGGCGGTGAAGCGTGTTTGCTCCCCAGCACCTCAAACCCTGCCCGATGGGCTCCCCCTGGAGCTGTTCCCCCCAGTGCCTCCTGCTCCCTGGCTGTTCCCCTGTCACCCCATGGTGCCTCCAGAGCCTCTGCCCACCCCGGCCTGTGTGGCAGCAGTGACGGGGATGGACAAAGATCCCAAGCCCAGTTAAAATGGAAATGCTGGAAAGTGCAGCAGCTCCTGGGGAGCACCTCTCAGTGCCCCGGTAATGATCCATTCCCTGAGGAACCGGGAATATTCCTGGTTTCAGAGGTTTCTGATCCCTTTTCTTGAATTGTTGCTCTGAAGAACTTTTAATCTCCCAGCACAAAGCCCTCAGTCAGGAGAATCCCCAGAAACAAGGCAGAAACAAGGAGAGTCACCTTATGGTCACCAGAGCATCCTGTTCCCTGTCCTCCAAGCTTTTATCGGAGCTGGGAATGCCACTTTGGCGGTGCCATCGAGCTGTGCAAGGGCAGCAGGCACAGAGAGCCCCCAGGAGCCCATCCAAGCAGAGGAGCTGCTATCTCATGGCCACAGGATCCACAGAACCTCCTTGCTGGCAGAGATATCTGCATTCTGAAAGGAAAATATCAACCCCCGTGCTGGAGAGCAAAAAAAAAGCCAATTCCAGGAAAGAAGCCAACAGCTCAGGGTCCCCAGACCATTTGGCCCATTCCTGCACGAGTTACCTGCCTGGGCCCCTTCCCAGCAGTGGGTGGGATGCAGGACAAGTGTCCCCCTGTGAGGGCACATGGGGCACATTTGTCCATGGGGGTACAAAGGAGTTTGAAATTTAACTAAAATTTAATTGAAGCCAAGTAACTGAAGTTAAGAGAAGCTGAATGAAATTATTTTCTGTAACAGAAATCCAAAATTAATCCTTAAGAAAAAAACCAAAACAAATTCAGGACCCAGAAAGCAGCCCTTCAGTACAAGAATCTGTTTTATTTTTACAGTGCAGAGATTGAAACAATGTAGAAATTTAACTTGCAAAACTGAATTTCTATGACAATGTCTCTCAGAAGGCAATGCAGATGTGTTGCTTTGAATCACAAAATATTCCTCTGGACACCAGAAATTACAAACTCTCAGCACTATACACTGGACTTTCTTTAGAGACAGATTCCTCATAATTTAAATCTATTCTTATAAACAATTTCTCTTTAAAAAACACGTGGAAGATAATAAAGAACTCAAGTATGAAAGTCAAGGCCTTGATTATTATTGTTTTGCTCAGTTTGCAGCAGGGCTGTCCCCGGGGCAGTGTCCCTAGTCGGGCTCGGTCACGCACTGCTCCACGATCTCCCGCAGGTTCGGGTTCTCCATCGCCGCCGCCACCCTCTCCTTGTCATTGATCTGCTTGTTGACTGCAAAACACCAGGGCAGGGAGATCAGGAGCTCCCAGGGACATCCCAGGGCGTGGGGGAGCTTGGGAGAAAAGGACATTACCAGGAGGATTATTGGGAAACGGGGAACAAGGCAAATGAAAGCTCAGCCACAACAAAACAACCACTGGAAATAATTTTTGTCACTTTTCTGGTTTAGGAAAAGGATGTAAGATGTTCCAATGACATGTCCCAAAATCAAGTGTGAATTTCATGATAAATTAGTAGCCCAGGTTCTCCAGGTTCAGTTTCTAGCTATTTAACCAAAATATCCCACTTCTGCCAGACACTGAACGCTCAAGCCCAGGGCACTGCCAGGACTCCACAGCTGCTTAAGGCAGTGCCCGGCTCTGGCTGTGACAGAACTTCCATGTCCTGCAAGCTTTACTTCAAAAACTGGCTGAGAAACAGCAATTTTTGTTGTGAGGATTTTAGGACAGCAGGATCAACCAGTGAGGCAGCTCTTCGTGTTAATTATTCAGCAGCACCTCCTTTGGATACAAACACAACTTAACACCTGCAAGAACTGAGAGAGTTTTGTTACAAAACCAAACCAGCAACAAGCAGGTGGTGACAGAGTCACCACAGCTTTGGAAACACCTCCATGCCATTTGGTTTTAAGGCTTTCACGGGGTATTAATTTCTGGAAAGGCAGGAGAGGAAAGGACCCCAGAGAGCACAAAGAGGCTGAAGCAGCAGTATGCACAGGCTCTACTCACTGTCCTCCTCGGTGGAATGTGTGCCCTCAGAAATGTAGATTTCCAGCTAGAGGAGAGAGCAGCAGTGTTAGGAACACCACAGCAGTGGAATATATTCCTTCCTGGAAGTAAAACCCTGTACCCCTCCCCACACACTTTTTCCCCTGTCACCCCTGCTGCTACAGGAGGGGACTGCTGGCAAGAGCTCCCTTTACACCCTTCAGCTGGGAGTGTGGAGCCAGCAGCTATAAAAACAAAACACCCACCCAAAAATCAACAGCAGAAATCCTCAGATAATTCATTTATTCTTTAAATTATTTTGGTCAAGTCTCTAAAGGCCTGTGAATCACTGTGTTTCATTTAGGGAGGTTGCCATTCATTCATGTCGCTTAAATCAGGCTTCAAACCAGGCACCTTACCTTGTGTCTAAAAGGCAAACATCTCTGAAGTTTTATTCTTAAACAAAGGCCTGTTAAAACAGAACACAAGAGAGATTTTCCTGTGAAATTCAAGGTTTGAGGTGCATTTTCAGAGAATCCATATTTAACAATCAGTAGAACTGACAATGTTGTTTTGTACTCTGGGCAGCACAAACCACAGAGGGACTAAACAATTCTTGGTTTGACCCTTTGGATGCAGCTTCTGAGGTAAGTTCTCACCTGCCTTACAAGGCTGGGAGGTCTCTGCTCTCTAAACTCCTCCTAGAAACACTAAATAGAGACAAATTTCTGCATTCACAGTTTTCTTTGGTATTTTTGGTACAGCTTCCCAGCCATCCTGTGGCTGCATCTGTACTGAGGGGAGTGCTTGGATTGTTCTTTAATATTTGTTTAGAAATCCAACATAAATTATTTGGGCATAAGTACAGTCATTTCCTCATTAAATTAAATACCTGATCTTTAAACACACTGAGAAATCTTAGTACTGATATTTAATGATGAATTTCTAAACTTGGCACATGTAAACAAATCATGCCAGAGCTCTCAGATGTGACTTTTTCAGAAGAAATCTCACCACAAATCATAAGGAAAATAAAAAGGCAAAATAAGCCAGTGTAAATTCTCATTCAACTTAATTCCTTTCCAGCTCCTGGTGGATCAGGACTTTTGGGGGATTCTTGGACTGCTTGTGGGGATTTTTGTGCATGTGTGAGAAAGAAGAACCCTCAGGGAAGGGAAAGGGGACAAGCAGAAAGTTGTAATTTCATTTTTTTTTAATTTAAGATCTGACAAACTGTCAGTTAATAACATCAATGAAATAACTTGGAGAATACAAAGGAGGAATTCTGTACCACTTCCCAGCAGAGTTTTGAGAGGTTCTCTTTGAATAGCTTCCCTAACATAACACAAACAGATGGATGTCCCTGTTTCTCTGGATTTGGGGGTTTTTGCCTTGGTTTGGTTTTCAGTTTGGTTGCATTGGTGGTTGGGTTCCCAAAATGCAGTTCCTGGTCACACCAACACAGCCAGGCAAGACTGAATCTGAACTGGGACTGATGTTATCCAGATAACCTCAAATTCACCTTGTGCTCTTTGTTTCTGATTTAACTGAAGGAATCTCACCAATGAGAGTGGCCAAGGAGCAATGAGGTACTGTTGGTGTAAACCTGATGATGACCAGATATTCATCCTCCCCTATCTCCTGCACTTCCACGCAGTTTTCCGTCACCACTTCCAGTTCTTCCAAAGTGTTGGGCTTCTCCGGGTCCCGGATAGTCCGGATTATATCTGAGGCACGAGACAAGTGGGCAGCAATAAGGTATCTTCCCTGGGTTTAACAAAAGGCGTTTTTATGAGCAGCCACCTTCCCGGCACTGCTACGTTGCTCCTCTTTGGAAGCCACAACAAACGAGCCAAATGAGCCAAACACGGCCCCTTCTCCCTGCCCCACACAGAGCACCCCCAGCCCCTCGGGGCCCACTCCCCGCTCCGAGCCCTCCGGACCCGGCGTGGTTCCCCCAAGGGCAAACCGGGAACACCCCCGGCCCCTCACAGCCCCCGCGCCCCCGGCAGTCACCGTAGACCTCGATGGCCCTGTCGTGCTCCATGGCGCGGCTCGGGGGCGCATGACGGGCACTACTGCCGGGGCTCCGCCACACCCGGCCCAGCGCCTGCGACAGCAGCGCCAGCGCCAGCGCCATGGCCCCGCCCCGCCATCGGCCCGCGGCCGCCACTTCCGCGTGCGGCGGGGCGGGGCCGGGCGGGACCAATGGGAGGGGAGACACGGGGCGGGGCCGGGTAACGACCAATGGCGAAGAGGGGCGGGGCCGGGCGGGACCAATGGGCGGGGAGACAAGGGGTGAAACCCCGCCCATGGCGTGGCCTCGCCCCCTTCTCGCTGTTCCCGCGCGGAGCCGCGTCCGGGGTGGGGACACGGAGAGACCCCCGGGACAGCCCCGGGATGGGGACAGGGAGAGACCCCCGGGACAGCCCTGGCCTCAGGGTGGGGACACACAGAGACCCCCGCGACAGTCCCGGCTGGATCAGCGGCCTCAGGGAGCCAAGGACGCGGCGTTACCGGGGTTTGGGAACGCTCCAAACACGGACAGGGTCAGGCTGAGAAAGAAGACGTTGTTTGTGCTGCACATGGGGGAGGTGTTTCACCAATGAAGCGCGGCAGGGAGTCAAAATCGGGAGAATTTATACACTAAAGTTTACATAAACCCGCCTATCTACCCGAGAACGTCTATTTGCATTTAAAAGAGTGGATAAAGGCGAAAATGGTGCCGTGGGGGTCCATCTGCAACAAAGATCAGAGGGAGGGACAGGGACAGAGAGAAGATACAGAGAATTCTGATTAAAGACACAGCGGCAGTGGCGGGCTGGGAGAACTACAGCTCCCAGAGCGCATCGCTGCGCCGCGAGGCATGCTGGGAGTTGTAGTCGCAGCTGGGCGCCGCCTGGCTGACCGGAACGAGGGGCGGCAGCCCAGCATGGCGGCGGCGCGGGGCCGGGGTGCCCGGCCGCTCTGAGGAGGAAGAGGAGGAGGAGGAGGATGGCGACGGCGGGGGCCGGGGCACGGCGGGAGCTGCGTGTGCTCCTGGTGCCCCGCTCGGGGGAGCCGCGGGGATGGCCGCGGGACGCGGCGCGGGTGCGGCTGAGCAGAGCCCGGGACGCGCTGGGGACCCTCCTGCGCCCCGGCGGGATCTACCTGGAGTCACTGTCGCCGGGCGGGGCCGGCCGGGCCCGGGGCAGCGTCCTGCCGGGAACCTGGGCTGAGTGAGTGCGGGCGGGCCGGGCGAGGGCGGCCCCGGGGCTCGGCGGCTGCAGAGCCCCCCCTGAACGGGAACTGTCCCCAAAGCCCCGGGGCTCGGCGGCTGCAGAGCCCCCCCTGAACGGGAACTGTCCCCAAAGCCCCGGGCTCGGGGGCTGCAGAGCCCGCCTGGGAACGGGAACTGTCCCCAAAGCCCCGGGGCTCGGGGCTGCGGTGTCACATCTGTGTCGCATCTGTGCTCTGTCCGTGCCCTGTCTGCCTGTTTAGCTGGGTGTGTTCATGGCAGCTGATGCAGAAGCCAAAGCGAACAAAAAGGGTTTGTCTGTCAGGGCTTCACACCCCCAGTGCCCCGACTGCCCCCGGCGCCAGCCCGGGGTGACTCTCGGCCATCACATGATGGCTTTAACATCTGCTTTGGCAACTTCCGTGCTGAGTCAACTGTCACGGTTTGGTTCTGAGCATCTGCGGTGTCCAGCAACGCCAGCACTGTTCAGAGACTCACAGAATCCCGGACTGGTTCGGGCTGGGAGGGACCTTTAAGCCCATCCCGTTCCACCTTTGCCATGGCAGGGACACTTTCTGCTTTCCAGGCTGTCCAGCCTGGCCTGGGACATTCCCGGCGTGGGGAGCGTTTCAGTGCTGTCCCAGGGCTCTGCTCTCTGGTTTGCTCTGCCCCATCCTGAGCTGGTTCCTCTCTGCCCCCTCCCCATCGCCACGGAGCAGGTGTGGCACACCTGGAGAGTTCCTCAGCCCAAGCAACAGAGAGAGATGTGGGAAGGGGTGATGTATTCTGCTCTCCCTTGCTGGCAGAGCTGGTGTTCCCTCTCCTGGAAATCCTGGAGCAGAGCATCCCTCGTGTCCTGGATGATCAAAGGGGAAAACACACCAGGATGGAAACCCCTTTATCCTAGAGAGGAGCAGGAGCTGGGATTCCTCAGGCTCTGTCCTGCCTAGGACAGAACAGTTCCAGTGCTGGGAGGGGTGGGCTGGCAGCAGAGTCTTCACTGCTGAAGTGGAAGTGGTGCTGCCCATCAGCAGAGCACGGCCAGAACTGCTCAGTGTGGGGAATGGGTGAGGGCATAAAGCCAATAACCCTCCTGAATGTTGTATCTTCAGCTTCATGTGGGACAGCACAGAAGATGATGGTTTGCAATCAAACAAGATAAAACTCCTGGCTCTTGGTCAAAGCCATGACCTGTTTGTCTATGAATTCAGCATAGAAGATGGAAAACACAACCCGAATTCCCTGCACAGTTGTAAGGAAGAGACTCTTAAAAAACTCCTCGAAGCTAAAAACATTAGTGAGTAACTTCCAGTGTGATGCATGTGTGAAATGGTTGCAGGTCTGGTCCTGCTGTTCCTGCTGGGATGGGTCCAGGCAGTGGGGTTGAGCTCTAGGGAAGTGTCAGGTACCTCCACACTGATCCAGTGGGATCAGCAGGATTAATGGGCTTGAAAAAAAAGTGGCCTTGTTAGAGATAATTAAAGTCTTGTAGGGTTATGTTTGAGTGATAAGAAGTTAAAAATTAATTTTAATAAAATATATGCAACCGTGCTCTCTCAAATTTTAACTTTAATATTGGGACTGATGGGAAGAAAACTGAGACACGGTCCCTCAATAACCCTGCAAAGACTAATTAAACATTTAACGTTGTATTTCATGATTAGCAAACATAGTGTGCAGTTAGAATGAGCCTTTGGTGTTTTCCGTGCTCTTAAACACTCTCTCTTCCTAAAATACTGTATTTCCAAAGTTTGTAGTTTTTCATCTCAGTACTGGCTGAAATACGATTTTGTGCCAATTTTTAATGTTCTTCATAGTATTGTCCACTGAAAAAGCCACATAAAAAGTTTTAGGAAATTGTTCTAGAATTAGTGCCTCTGGCACAGAATGTGAGATGTAAAACTAACCACCCCAACTCACAATCCCAGCCTCTGTTAGGATGGTGACTGGGGCAATGAATTTGAGCTGTCGTTGTCTTCGGATTCTTTTACAAATCAAAAGTTCCAGCTGGCTGTAATCTGAAGTTTAAATATCTTTAAATTTGCAGGTCTGTCTTCAGTTTTCTCTGTGAAAATTCTGTCTTTTGGAAACAACAAGTGCAAACTTCTGCTCAACCGGTTTATCCTTGTGCACCTGACCTTTCCTGGAAAAGACTCACCCCCAGAGACCTGTGACTGCTTCTCCCTGGATCTGCCTCCAGAAGCTGTGGGGAGAATAACAGATTCCCACTTTTGCAGGGGGATCCTGTTCCTCTTGGACAGTGCTGGCTGGATTTGTA
Source organism: Orthonyx spaldingii (assembly GCA_013397795.1). Lineage (NCBI taxonomy): Eukaryota > Metazoa > Chordata > Aves > Passeriformes > Orthonychidae > Orthonyx > Orthonyx spaldingii. The sequence goes on along the minus strand of VZTJ01005625.1, from coordinate 677,887 downwards.
TCCTTTGCAGGAGAGATGAGCTCTCAGGGAAAATCATGTGGAATAACAAATTCACTTTTGTTTGCTGTCAGGGCCGAGCAGAAATTTCTTTAAAGACATTTAAGTGATGCCTGCAAAGAAGGTCGTGTAGTCACATCCTGGTTATTGCAGTGGAAGTGCCATATCCAGTGTTTCTCAGCACCCCACTGGAGATCTGTTTCCCACTGGATTTATGGGTTTCATTAATGTGATTGATTCATGGATCTGCGTATGACACGCTGGCATCTACTGTCACCTAATTTCCTAATTAAAATGAAATAATCTGCAGGAACACCGGGAGTCAGAGCTGGGAGCCAGATTTGTGTGCTGGGATGAGCAGGGGCTCAGGCCTGTCAGTTCCACCAGCTGCTGGGTTTAGCCTGTTCCTGGTCATCTTCTCTGACACATTAAAGAACAATAAAGTCAGGTTGCCTTTCCCTGCTCTTAAAGCCACAATTCACCACCTTCCGCTCCCGTGTCACTTCTCTGTTGGGCACTCCAGGGCCTGGGCTTTTCCTTGATGCTGTTCACAGATGTGTTTGACTGCTCTGATGGTGCCACCTTAGGGAAGGTCAGTGTAGCCCTGGGAGCTGGGCAGGGCGAGGGCCCTGTGTCCCCCCTGGCTGCCCTGGCAGTGTCCCCTGACCTCAGTGTGGCCGTGGTGACCAACAGCTGCCACCGTGCCCTTGCCGTGCAGCTCAACACCTACTTCAGGTACAGCTCTCAGGGGAGGGCTTTGGGCTGAACTCACCTTCTCAGGTCCCTGATCTTGGGCCTGCACTCATCAGGGTGCTGGCAGCTTTGTGTTCTGAGTTCTGTGCTAGAGCAGAAATTTCCTCTTTGTTTAAAGATTGTGCTTTCATTATTTGCTGCAATTTATTCTCTGTCACTGTAACAGAGGAAAATGTATCTATACAAATCTTTAGTTTAATCTATCTATTAACAAATAGATAAACTTTTTCTTGCACTTCTTATTTTTTCCAGGAAGATGAGGTGCTCTGAGTGCTAGGGGTGGGTGGTAGCACCTTTTAGAAATACTGTGGGGTATGGAGTTATCAAACTGCACTGGTACAGCTGTGGTGATTTGGCTTGCTGAATTAGGGCCAGGTGGTAATTAAGAGATGGTGTCCACCTCAAAGGATAAGACCACCAGGTTTTGATGGCTCACCTGTTACCCTGCGAGAAAACTGCTTCAGTGAGAGTTCTTAGAGGAGTTAAATGTGAAAAAACATCTTAAATCATCTGAGCAAGGTGAAATTTCATATTTATGTCTTTACAGACAGTTTCCTGAGCATTTGCTCTGTAAGAGAGATCCTGAAAATCTTCCAGTGAAGCCTCCTGAGGGACTGGATGAGGATGACCTGGCCAGTTCTGAGCACAGCATGGAGCTCCTTTCGTCGCCTTTCCGCACAGACAGGTACGGAAGGGAGAAACCTCCTGACACAGGCTGGGCCTTGCCTCCTTTGGATCGCTGATAATAAACTGCTGATTTGTTTTTTCAGTTGTAGTTGTGACGGGTAAAACCAGCCCATTCTGCTGTAAAAATTTTGAATTTAGGATGGGCCGAGACAATTTTACCTATGGCATTGAACAGCTTCCAAACAGTAATTGCTGCTTAGGGGCTACCTTTAAGTCTTACAGTATTGCTACTAATAAAACATGTGAAAAGTAACTTGATGTAAGAAAGACTCAGTCCTGGAACTAATTCTGTTCTACTATTTTTGAACTGAAGGGGCATTTTCTGTGAGGAAAAGAAAGCTTTTTACTAAAAATGCTAAACATGGATGTTGTCAGCTAATGCAGCAGTGATCAGTCAGCTTGGCTGCAGGGAGTATTTAAATGCAAATAAAGAGGCCATGGTAAGGTTAAAATGCAGGATGCTGGATGGATTTTATAAGCTTAAAGTGTATTTTATTTAACTGAGAGAGCTTTATCTGCCTTGTTCTTGGGGTAATACCTGGTGTCACAGGTGACTCTGTCGTCCCCCCTCCCAGGTCCTGGAAGGCACACTTATCCTCACTGTGGGACAGAGTAAGGAGAAGAAGAACACCAGCTTCTCCACATGTGGTGAACGACTCGAATTTGCCTTGGTATCAGTTTTTTACGCACCTTGAAGACCACGATCCTGAGATCTGTGAGGATCCAGAGAAGATGGTGGCCTTTGTTCCCCGTGCCGTTACGCGGGCGGCTTCCCCAGCGCTCAGAAGCCAGGGTGCTGCCCGTGGGGATGCAGGGCAGCAGTGGGCACAAATCCCCGTGGGAGCACCACAAGAACTGGTGAAACTGGAGTGTAAACTGGTGACTGGAGCTACAGCTGTGTTCGTGGTGCTGGCACAGGACACGGGGCTGTCTCTGGTGCTCTGGGATTTTGAGTCCCAGGACGTGACGTGTTCCCACGTGGGCAGAAGCAGTGTCTATGTGGAGTGCAATGCAGAGGTGCCACTGTGTCTGCTGCTGACAGGTGAGGGGTCATAAACTGTCCTGAGACAGCTGCTTTAGGGGTTTTTTGGGGTTTTGCCTGGTTGCCTGGCTGCTGTAGGGTAACTGCCATTGCATTCCTGCTGGGGTGAAATCCAAATGGAGCCATTGCGGCTTTGCCCCACTCTTTTGGAAGCAGCAGTGGATTGAAATGCTACTGCCAGCAAGTGGCTGATGTGTCTCTAATTATGGCTTGTTTCTGTCATTTAGAGCATGGTCTGTCCCTGGTGCTGTTTGGTTTAACTCAAGAGGAGTTTCTGACCAGGCTGATGATGTTCGGCAGCGCCGGGGTCGTGGACTCCGTGTGTCACCTGAATGGCTGGGAGAGGTGCTCCATTCCCATCCATGCTCTCGAGGTAAGGAAAGCTGGGTCATGTCTTGGAAATAACAGACTGCTTCTTTCAAGTATTGAATGCAGTTTAGCAATGTCAGTGTGGGTTTAGACACAATTAAAAGTATACCTCAAACCTAGGGGCAAAAGGAAGTGGTTTAGTTATTAAATAAACAATAAAACCCCAAGCAGATGAGTAACCCAAAGGAAGAAATACAGCAACAAAGTGAATGCACATTAATAAAATAAAATAGAATAAATGAGTGCTCAAAATTCCCTCTTAATTGGACCCAAAAGCGATTTTGCCAATTTCTGCAGCAGTTTTTGTTCTCTCACAAAATGTTAAATATTAAAAGAAATCCTTGGAACTAGATTTTTGGATTTATTATACCATTGTTCTAAAATTGCAGTGAGCTTATTCAGAGTCCTGATTCTCACAGTGTTTGCTTTATATTACTGCAGTAACATTTTGTGTGTGAAGATACAGGACAGGGTTTGAGCAGGTACCGAGCAGGTCACCTTGTTACTTCAGGCTGCAGGTGTTGCACACAGAGTTTAATTCCCTCTGTTTTTCTGTGTGTGGGGTGAGAATCCCAGGAGTAAGTGTACAATGTGTGGGTTTAAAATCCATGCTTGATCGTTCTTCTGCGTGTTTGTCTAGGCAGGTTTGGAAAATCGCCAGCTGGACACAGTGGACTTGTTTTTGAAAAGCAAAGAAAGTGTTTTCAGTCTCTCTGCACCCTGCCCTGGGCCTGAGCACCCTGGGGATGGTGCTTCCCAGTCTTACCTGAGAAGTGAGTGAAGTACCTGCCTCTGCACAGAGTTTATTTCATTACCCTTCTCCCTGTGGCTGTGTGTAGAATGCAGATGTGTGAACTGTTTCTGGAACCATTGCAGATTTGGAGGAGCTCAGACCAGCTTTAAACTTGCTGTGCTCAGCAATCCAGGACAATGACATGGAGCCTCACAGCAAACCCTTCTCTGAGCAGCTCCTGAACCTCACCCTGACTTTCCTCACCAAGCAGCTGGAGGAAATCTTTGTGCACACAGAGGGTAAGATCACTCAGGCTGGGTCATGTCTGGTAATGTGTCATTATTTAAGTAAGTAAGAACAGCTCATTCTTTTAATTAAAAGCTTAAACTTGCCTAGAATTAACAGAAGAATACTAGAGTTAAGTGAATGAAAGATGCTCATCCCTGTGTTTTAGATTGGACAATAATTGGTTGCATTAATACAAAATTTCAGTTCTCATTTACTGGTCCCTGGGAAGGAAAACCCCTGAGTGAGGGCAGGGAGCTGTGGTGGGGTTGTGGCTGTGTCCTGTATCCTGACAGAGTGCTGGGAGTGCTGGGCTGTGCCCCTTCCTGTGCCTGAGCTGATGTGCTCTTCCCTCTGAGGGGTTTCTGTTTATTTATCAGGACATTTATTAATTCAGCATTGCTAAACAATGTAATTCTGTCTGTTCATTCACCATTTAACTGGTGTCTTGGATGCTCTTGGCAGAACCTGATGAATTCCTGCAGAAGGCTGCAGATATTTTAACTGATTACATTATTAAACTGAGAAAATTCCTGAGGAAATATCCACGACCACCAATGACTCCAGGGCACACGGGAGCCGACCTGCATGAAGACCTGCCTGAGATAGAAGAGAGCCAAGAATGGGAAAAACTGACACCAGAGGTGAAAATGAGTAACCCAGTTTTTACTACTGTTATTAAGTTTATTTAAGGAGATCATTAATGTGGAAATATCTAAAAGTATTGGGGAAGAAAATCGACATAGGGATGATAAAGATAGATCAGTTTGGTCCATGTTTTTTTCCTTTAGGAAGTCATTGCTGAGGCCATCCTAAGCAACAAAATACCAGAGGCCCAGATCTTCTTCCGGAGGCACCAGCACCCTGCAGAGAGCCTGCAGGAATTCATCCAGACAGGTCTGAGCCTGGTCTATGACTGCCTGCTGAAGGGCAGCACCAGGGAGGCCTCTGAGCTGCTGAGGAACATGGTGAGAGGTGTTCAGTGGGTCTCTCACTGCTCTGTGACTCACGAAATGCAGGTGTGGGCAGCTTCTCGGGGTCTTGTGGATGTGTTGGTTCCACCAGGAGCAGGTGGAGCTGCAGTGAAAATTCACTTGTTTAGAGCTTCTGGGGGATCCTGTCTGTGGCTGTGTGTGGCTGAGGTGCTGATCAGCTCTGGCTGGGAGGTGTCACAGGGCAGGGTTTGTCCCCAGCTGCTGGGCACATCAGGCACAGCCCTGGAGGAGCTGGTGCAGTGCCTGTCACAAGCCTGTTGGTGAGAGCTGTGTGCTTTGAGAAGAAAGCAGGTGTGGTTATTCTGTGTTTAACCACTTTAGTGGATTCTGTGGGCACGTTTTACAGTTTGCATGCAGTGAGTGTCTTCTTTGTGCCAGGGCTTCGATGTGAAGCAGGAATTGCACAAGATCTGCTTTCACACAGAGGACAAACACGTGCGGGATCTCCTGGTGAGTGCAGCAAAGGCTTTTTTAGCCCAGGTCTCAGGCCTGGAGCCTTTTGTGTGTTTATGCTGAGGGAAACACTGTACTGAACTGACTTTCAGGGCAGAGACAGCCAGGGCTGGTCCCTGCATCCTGCCAGAGGAGTTCCTGGAACATCCCTGTTCCTTTGTATTTGCAGTTAAAGGACAGAGGTGTTAAAATGTCATTTCTTTGTCCTACCTCTGATCTTGTTCTCTCACACAGTCTAGAGTCCTCTTGTCATTTAAGTGCATTACCCTCTGCTTCCAGCATTTTTTTCCTACAGTTGGTTAGTTGTTTGCACTTGCAGGATCATTTACAACTTGAGTATACTAAAGATAGATTGTTGGAGGTAATTGGTAGAGAAAGTTGGAGGTAATTGGAGGTAATACTTTAACAATTGGAGGTAATACTTTAATTTGAATTAAAGGTGAAAGTGTTACGAGAAGAAAATTATTTTTCTGAAGAAGAGAAGAAAATGATAGACTTTGTGCATCAGGTTGAGACCTTTTACTCAGAATCCTTCCAGGAAAATAAAGAGACTCAGTCTCTTTCCAGGTAATGTGGGCTATTAATTTTAAGTATTAGTTAATAACATTAATAGGATTTAAAATGTGCTGGATTCTACTTTGTGATTTACTGCACTAACAAATAGAGCCTTTAATTTCATTAATTTCACACTGGCCTTTGTCCGCAGAAATCAGAGTCAGTGTGGGGATTGAGTAATTTTCTCATTAATGTAACAGTTGCTGTCATGTTCTCTCATGACAAACTACTGTGTGAGTCATGACAAACTATTGTGAGGGTGACAGAGCTCTTCTGCTTCAAATGAAGCATTTTTAATAGCAATAATATTAGAATTACTACTCAATTATTCGTGTTCAGATGTTTGCTCTATTTTTGATCTATGATGTCTGTAATACAGCAAACTAAATAACCTAGGAAAATCACTTTGCAGTTAAATAATTGTAAAACTGTTATGATACTCATAATTTGTTATGTCAGCTTTGGAAAAATTAGAGAATTCTTTAGTTTGAGAACTTTAGTTTGAGCTCAAGTCAGTCCCTCTGGCACTCCCAGAGCTCTTCAAAACGGCGTGGGAGTTTTGCTGAGCCTTCCATCAGCTCCTGTTTGTTCATAACAGGGGCAGTAAAGCCCCCCTGATCCCACCCCATTGCAGTTTCAGCAGCTGGAGAAGGGAGCAGGACCTGTCCAGACACGAGGCAGTTCTGGGCTCGCAGCTGGGCTGGGGCCGGCGCGGGGCTCACGGCAGCAGGCTCAGGGTGATGTTTAACTGGGCTCTCTGGTGGGACCAGCAGGTGCAGGAGATGCTTCTGCTCCCCAGGAAACCACGCCAAGGCAAGTACTGTGGGACTGAGGGCTTAAACTGGGAGTTAAAATGTCTCTGCACAGCACACAGCCACTGTGTAGGAGTGCATGGACACAGGTAAAGCCTGTGCTGCCACAGACGTCACTAATTTCTGTCAGTGAGAGTGGGTAACGATGGCTTTCATCCTACTGCATCCTGGGTCTGTGCTGTTCCTGTAGAGAGGACTTTGGAAGTGGCTGGAAGGGGCTTTCCCAAGGCATGGCCACGTTTCAGTGCCATCCTCTGCCATGGTCTGTTCCTCTCCCAGCACTGGGGAATCACTTCCAGCTCTGCCAGCAAAAGCTGGAACAACATCTTTGATCTCAGCATCATATTTGCAACTGTTCGTTAAAAATAGGTACCTGCAGGGACAGGACACAGGGAGTGGCTTCCCACTGCCAGAGGGCAGGGATGGATGGGATATTGGGAAGGAACTGTGCCCAGAGAAGCTGTGGCTGCCCCTGGATCCTTGGCAGCGCCCAAGGCCAGGCTGGACAGGGCTTGGAGCAGCCTGGGACAGTGGCAGGTGTCCCTGCCCAAAGAACTGGATGGGCTTTAAGGTCCTTCCAGCCCAAACCGTTCCACAGTTCTGTATGTAAGAAAATACCAGTATTTCCCTCAGCAGTGTTTGTGTGTGCTGGTTTCATCCATTTGCCTTTTTGAAACACAGAACTCAAGAGCTGCAGTCCTGAGGTTCTCTGGATGCACTTGACGGCCCAGCATGATTGGTTTAATATTTGTTCCTGGATTGAGGAGTCCGAGCCCAGCCAGGCTCCGTGTGGCCGAGCTGCCTGGCCCCCGCTGAGTCCTGACATTGTTGACAGGGACACTCTGTGCAGCACCTACATGAGACAGGACATCCTGAACAAGCTGGCCAGGTAGGGCCCCCAAGGCTTTACACTCTCTCTCTTTCTTGTGTGAAGACAAAGTCAGAGCAATGAAGTCTTTCATACATATTAGTTTTTATACTGCTCTTTTTGGAAACAGCATGAATCCATTGATAAATGTAATTTTAGTTGTACTTTCAGTTACCTGAAATAAGAACCATGAGAGCAAGAGCAGTCCTCCCTCAGCCCTTGGGTCTTTCCCAGTGGTTATATTCCTGATGCCCACTTTAATGCAAGGGAGGAAATTCTGAGCACACTCTGAGCATTTCACTGCCTCTCACCTCGTTCTATGCAGTGACCTGGAGTAACCACAGAGTTGTTTGGGCACAAGCAGATGGAGTTTGGCACGTTGTGTTTGCATCAGTAGGGAATTAACCCCTGAGAAGGAAAGGTCTGCTCTAGTTTTGAGCTGACAGAACTTGTCACAGAGAACTCTGTGGCCAGTGTCTGTGCTTTTTCTCTTTTCTGACAGAAAGGGAATTTTTGTCCATTCTGAGCTGGAAGATTTTGAGCTCCTGCTCCAGAGGTTGTCGTGCCTCGGGGGAGTCCTGCAGAATCCTCACCCTGTTCCAAAGTACAGCACTGCCAGTGGCCTGGACTTCCACACTCAGTTTGTCCTGCACTGCCTGGAGCACAGCCTGCAGTACCTGCTGTACACTTACCTGGACTATTATGGGTAGGAATGCTTTCCAGCCCCTAATCCCATGTGGATTTAAAGAAGGAAACACAATTGAAACAGTTGGTGGGGAGAGTTTTCCTCAGCCCTGGCAGTGTCATTTAACAGAAACTCTGGGGCAGTGTGTGAGATTTCCAGATGTATTCTGAAGCTTTATTCAGGTTGTCTTAATATTAATTTGTGTGTCAGTCATGAAAGAAAACAATTGGAGTTGTAATGAGTGTAATGCTATAAGCAACACAATCCTAAATGAGCCAAGACAAGTTGCTCTTCAGAAACTCAGGATTTACAGAATTCAGCAACTCTCTTGAGCACAAGTGTGAGTTGACTCCTGATATGTTCATAGATAAAGACATTGCTGGTTTCCACCTAAACTAGAATTAGTTGGGATTTGAAGGTAGTACCAATGTTAGATATTGGAGCTATATGAATACTTTCCACTTAGTGGATACCTGGCAATTAAAATTTCTGAGCTATAACTCCAGTCTAACACTGGAATTGCCAAGAAGGTAGAAATGGACCAGAAAAAAAGCCAGTACATCATTTTCTGGTTGTTTGTCTAATCAGTTGTGGTTGGCGTAACACCCGTGAGATGTCCCAGATCTTTAATGCTGTGTTACCTCAGTGGTTACAAATCCTGTATTTTCACTGTGCTGCTCTTTTATTTCCAGTTTAACCCATTCAAACTGCCCTATTCTGGACAACAAGGAGCTGCACGAAGCACATCCCTGGTTTGAGTTCCTTGTGCAGTGCCGAGGGGTTGCCAGCAATCCCCGAGGTAGGAATCTGGCTCCCGAGGGGGCTGATGTTTCTGCTCTAGCTCAGGGTTCGGCACAGCTGGATTAAATTCCTGCTCTGCTGCAAAGTGACCAATCACTTCCCTGTCCATCACTTCCTCATCTCTAAAGTCTGGATTGTAATTCCTACTTGAGCTATACATAAAGATCTGGAGACTGCACATAAACGGGAATTATTTTGTGTATGATCGTTGTTACCTCCAGTTCAATTACATTCCCAACAGGTTGAACAGAAGGAGAATTCATATGAAAATGTACATCCCATTAAAATTAAACCTTCCTCTAGTCTCTGTGGTGCATTTTGTTTTCTCTGCCCCTGGATTGTATGTTTGCTTCACTGAAAACCAGTAGAATTTGTGCCCTTAACTCATTGCTCTTTTTGAACATTTCATCTTCTGCAGAGTCACACATTAACAAAAGATAAAAATAATTCCAAGTCAAGTTTTTTGTAGGAAGTGTGATGAGTGTAGGATAAAGAATTGAACCACTCTGGTGCTGAACTGTGGGGCTCAACCCCAGTCAGTGTGTGTTGGCAAAGCTGTAGTTTGAAACTTGGGAAAGCTTGGTAAACCTTAGCTCATCTTATCTGTGTTTATAGGCAGATTGAGAAAAACCAGTATCAACTACAGAAAGTAGAAAGTGCAGCATTTTTTGCAGTCAGAGGGCAGTTGTAATTTGTGATAGATGATTTAATACTGATTTTGCATGGAATTAATGTCACTTTCTTTCTTTTAAGATCCCAAGATGATTTTCCAGGCAAGTCTGGCCAATGCTCAGATCCTGATTCCCAGCAGCCAGGGGGGTGTGAGCAGCATCCTGCTGGAGGGCAGGACCCTGCTGGCCCTGGCCACCACGGTCTATGGGCCTGGAGGCATCGACCAGGTACTGCCTGGGGCACCTGATCCCCCTGTCCTGCTCCCCTGACCTCGTAGCTCTGAGAGCAAAATCCCCCCTGAGCCACGAGTTGGAACAGCGTGGATGAACTGAGTGTCTTGATCCACAGCACAGTCACCTGGAACATCAGGTGCTGGGGAAGATGCGTCTGATACAACTTAAAAGCATTTTACAGGAAAAAAATTATACTTTCTGTGTTGTCACTGCATGTCAAATTCCCATGAGGTAGATTGGCACATCCCAAAATTGTATTATTGTTATTTAATGCAGTTTCCTCCTAATTAATTTTGCTTGCTTGCCATGTAGGTCCTTCAGAATGAAGATACAGAAAAACCTCTGAAGAAAGTTGATCCACAGCTCTTAAAAATGGCCTTGACTCCTTACCCCAAGCTCAAGGCTGCTCTCTTTCCCTCCTGTACTGCTCATGGAATTTTGCCTCCTGACATCTCTCTCTACCACCTTCTTCAGGTACACAAAGTGCTTTTGGCAGGACACAAGAGAAGAGAAGCTTGTTTGCAGCTGAAGCCTGGGGTGGGGGCCATGGGTTGTTTCCTTGGGATCCTTAACGTGGAGCTGGAGTTCACAGCTTCATCCTGAACTGCTTCTTCAAGTGGTCTCTAAATCCTGTGAGTTTGCAGTGCTGGAATGTCAGAGAGGGATATTCTTGCAGTGTTCAGTGGGCAAGGTATTTAATATTGCAGAAATACAATATTTAAATTCTAAAGTGTTTATAACAGCAAGAGAAATAGAAATTGAGAGTTATAGGACAGTCATGTGAAGTTCTGAAGCTGTCTCAATATATTTTGTTTCTAATCTTTCAGTCATTAATGCCCTTTGATCCCACGAAATTATTTGGCTGGCAGTCAACAAACACCCTTGCTGTGTCAGGTATGTCCCTTGCCAAGGTTTACATGCTTTCCTAGCCTGGGCACCTAAAATAAAATACATTTCAGGGGAATTATTTGCTAGATAAATTTACTCAAAAGGCCATTTCTTCCACAAGAAAAATTGTGTAATTTACTAAAACTGGGGTTTGAACTAGAATTCTAGATTTTTGTGTTAAAAAAATCCTCGCAGGCAGAACTTTTTCTAAATATAAGATAGAAATGCAATGTTTATTTTAAAAGCGAGCTGAGGTGATGCAGAGCTCTGATTTTCCAACGAGAAGTGGAATTTCAGTGTGGTTTGGCTATGCCAAGGTCTGAACCATAACCAGAGGAGCCGTGTTTGATTCTCAGGTCACGTTTAGCAGCTAAAGGCCGTTCCTGGTGTTTAACCCAGCTGTTCCTCAGCTGACAGCGCTGCTGCTGTTGTTCCCAGATGCCTGGAGCGAGCTGCCTCACTTCTCCAGCCCCGGGCTGGTGGGCAGGCACGCCGTGCTGGAGAAGTTGGATTTCCTGTTCTACCTGCGGCACGGCCGCCCCGCCTTCGCCTTCGGCACCTTCCTGCTGCAGCAGCTGGCCAAGAGCAAAGCCCCCCGGCAGCTGTGAGTGTCCCTGGCAGGGACAGGCATTGAAATTGGGTGTATCCTAGAGGTTAGAAAGCAAATATCACCTGAAAAGAGGTGAGCTTTATTTGGTACTACCTAAATAAAATCTGCACCAAAAAAAAAGCAAGGAAAATATTCTGGTCGTATCAAACACGGGTGGGCTCTTCTTTTGGGAACCTGAGTCTCTAGATCACTTTGTAGGAAAGTGATGCCCCTTTTCTTTGACATTTCCTGATGGTGACACTTCTTTAGTTAAATTAATAAGGCAAAAAATGCACTGGAAGTTGATGGAATTAAATGTTCTGGCTGAAGCTTCAAAATCAGGTGTTCAAAAGGGCACAGTCAAATGACACATCTTGCTTGAGTATATGAAATTCACTGGTTAGTGTAGGCATTAGAACAAATCACTTTGTTTCTGGAATGTCTGGTTTGTGTATTAGCCACTTTTTGTTTCTCTCCATCGTTTCTATACAGGTCAGTTTCTCTTGGGTGAACAGGTAAAACTGGGGCAAAAAGGCAAACTTACATTAATGCAGAGTGAAGTCATGGTTTAACAGACAGCCAAGGGTACAGGATTTTTTCGGTGACCTCTGTGGAAAAACCCTTGGGGTACGTTTTTCTCTTAGCACCATCTGCAGGTCAGACTCAGGTTCCTGGTGCTGCAGTGAGTTGTAAACTCTGCAAAGGCTCTTTCTGCACTCAGCTGCTGAGTGGGGTTTTATTAATTATAAAACCAATTCCACTACCTTTAGTTTTTGATAAGTATATTAAATTGGAAACCCTGCTTTTATCATGTGTGAGGCTTTATTCTCATACCCACTTTTTTAATGAATATGGAACTTTTGGTTCATAATTATCTTTGATGCTGTTGAATGTGAGAGTTCAGTAAAGCTCATAGGTGCTTGTTTGCCTGGGGAATGCTCATGTTGGAAGTGGGTTAAAGCCCTGTGTGTTCCTTGTTGCAGGATCCAGCAGGCAGGACAGGAGGCCCAGGTTTTAGCCCTGTCCTCCTTCAGTGCCCCCTCGGTGGCAGCGGCCTGTGTGTGTTTCCTGGAGCTGCTGGGCCTCGACAGCCTCCGGCTCCGCGTGGATGTCAGGGTTGCAAAGATGATTTTCAGTCACAAGACGAGGAATGAGGACTCTCCTCACAGCCAAATCAGAGACTCTTTGGGTAAGGGTGTCTTTGTCTGCTTTGCAATAGGTGCTGTGGGGAAGAGAAGCAGAGAGGGATGCAAAGATCTGCCTGGTGCAGCAATGCAGTAAAAGCATCTAAGGAGTTTGTTTTTCTTTTGTTCCTGTTTTTTGCTAATTTTGAAGGTACATTTTGATCCTGTCGTGTCAAATAAGGCAGGAAGACTGATATAACCTGTATCAGGATCTAACAGACACTGGCTAGCAGCTGCCTAACACTGATATTAGTGAGGTTCAGCCTAATGTTGTAATAATATAACAGAGAGTTAAACAAAGTCCATTGCCAAATCTCCTGTATTGTTCCTGTTTGAAAACTTCTTACAGCTGCAGGGAGATCAGGTGTTCAAAGCTGTAGGGAAATGAAATTTATCCTAGAAATAACTTCAGAAAGTTGAATTTCTAACTCCAGGGCCACAGGTGTCTGCTTTCCCAACGAGGAAGCTACTGGTGCTTTTGGAAATGCTGCCCTGACTCTGATCCCAAACAGCATCTCAGCAATGTGTTCTTTTAAACAGTTGAGAAGTTAACAAAGTTGGCTGATGGTGAAAAAGCAGCAGCAGCAGCAGTTCTTACCTCCTTGGAAGAGGCCTTCTGGGATGCAATTGAGCAGCAAGGAATAAAGAGGTGAGAACAGCCTGGTTTGAAGGGTTCTCTGGGAAATGGAGACTGAGCACTGAATTTTGTTGTTTGTGTGTCAGGTAACACTGAGGAGGTCAGGGTAGGACAGTGCCTGCCCTGGTGGGTGGGAACAGGCAAATCAGAGCCTGGAAGCTCCCAAGGGACCGTGGCCTCGTTGTGGTGAAGCCCCTGGAAGTGCCAGCAGTGCATCTCAGGTCACAGGGTCACTTCACACCTCTGCGTCTGCTGGAAACACTGCACTTCATCACAGCTGGAGCTCTCTGAACTCCCTGCAGGACATCCAGTGACTCCAGAAGGCAGTGGTCCTTGGTCATGCAGTTCTGCAAACTCCATAACCTGGGGCTGAGCACGTCCTTCCTGAGGGAATGTGCCAAATCCAACGAGTGGCTGCAGTTCCTCATCCAGAGCCAGCTCTACAGCCACCAGCCAGCCCAGGTGAGCTGTCTGTGCATTAAATGGAGTCTTGTAGCAAGAGAATGTCCCAGTGTGGAGACAGCGGGAGCCTCACCAGTTCCTGGGATTTGGTTGTCTCAGGTGTTGATACCCTGGGACTGTGGTAGCCCTTCCCTTGCAGCCACACTTGTAAATTTAATTTAAACTCATGTAGTTACTGCTTTTTTTTTTTATTGAAGAGTTGCCAGATATTCAATGTAAGTTTTAATAAAGCCACTCATCATTCCTTTCAAAACTCAAATTGATTTTTGGTAAAGATACTTAAACTTTTGTTTTAAATCTTCCACCTTTGGTTTTGAATCGATTTAAAGATGACTAAAATACTCCCAATACATAAAAACAATTGGAAAAAGTCACATAAGGAAGTTAAGTGAATCATTCTAGGTAAGATGATGCTTAGCAGGCCTAGGATTTTAACTTGCATCTCTTTGCTATCTTGAAGAATCTATAATTCCACAAAAGCACTCGAGCAGAGCCTTCTCATGCTCTGTTGCTGCAGTACAAGGGAGAACAGAACTGAGGCTCTCTAGGAGGCATTTGAGCTTCATGGAAAAGGAGGAGCTTCAATCTTTCATTAGAATGATTCACACCTACAGAACCCTTTTTCCTCTCTAGGTCTCCAAAGTTGTTCTAAAAACCGAATTTGAAGAGTATTTTATTTGTCTTTGTGTATTCAGTGCTTCCATCCTCCTGCCCTCTCTGTGTGGACCTCACAAGGTTTGGTGCTGTTTTCCTAGGTCATTCCCCTCCTGCAGGATTTCCCTCCCGTGCTGCAAGATCACCTGGTGCTGGCCCTGCAGAAGTTCCAGTGTCCTGAGCCTGGTGCTGCCCGGGGCAGCCGTGCAGGGAGTCTGTTCCAGATCCTGCTGCAGTGCCAGGACAGTCCCAGCCCCTCCTGCTACCTCCTGGCTGAAGGACTCAGGGAACACGCCCCCATCCTCAGTGTGCTGGCAGCCTGCTGCCCTGTGAGTCTGGGAGTTGTTTGTGTTTTAGGGAAATCAGTGGTAGCAGCTGATGGTTGTGCCTGGTTCTGTTACACGGCTGAGGTGCAGTTGCACTCGGAGCTGTTTTTTCAGTTTCTGTAGCAGTTGTGCACAGTGTGACGCCTTTCACCAGGTGCTGTTTACTGAGGTGATGTATAACCCCATCCTTTGGCATTTCCAGGATGCAAACGTCATCTCCTGCCTCTGTGTTTGGATCATGACCTCCGTGGATGATGCCACCAGGGCTGAGGCAACCACCCACATGCAGAGCTGGGCAGAGAGTCACCAGTGGGACCTGCAGGACCTGGCTGCTATCTGGAAAGTCTTCTTGAGGAAGCAAAAGAGTAAAACACTTCTAAATGGCTTCCAGCTCTTTTTAAAGGTGAGGGAATGTGATTTCAGTGGTATATTTGAGTGTACTCAAACCTTCAGGGCCTGTAAATCCCCTCCATCTTGCTTTGTGCCAAGGGTAACCTGGCTATCCACTGAAGTTCTTCCAATTGTAACAGATTTGTAGATCCTACATCAACCTTGCATGCAATTTAAAAAAATTAGGACTTCATTGTTCTGCTGTTGAGGAAGACAAATTCTACATTTATTGAATGAAATAATACATGATTTTTTTTAAGTGTGATTTATTTATTGAGGTACTTTTGGGAATTTATCACCTGTTTTTGTGTTTTAAAGGATTCCCCTTTGCTGCACATCCTGGAGATGTATGAACTGTGTATGAACTGTAAAAAGTACAACGAAGCGAAAACCAGACTGGAGGAATTTCAGGAAAGCCTCACAAAAGTAAGGAAATTAATTTTCTCTAGATGTCATTGGCAGGATTTAGCAGTTGGGTTAAGAGGACCTGAGTATTTTCACACACTGCTCCTTGTCTCTCAGTGCAGATGTTTTAACAGTTCTGTCCTTTCCATCCCAGTTTTCTGGTTCCCTGGATATGCTGGTAACCAACATTCCCTGTCATTAGTGGTTTTCCTTCCTGGACTTCAGGCTCAGGCAGCTCAGTTTTCTTTCCCTTCATAAGCAGGTGTGCTTGGTTAGGATGCAGCAGTGACAGCGACTGTTTGTCTAACAATTAGTTTTATCTGGGCATCACTGGTCCTACTCACATCTCTCATCTCCTCCTTGGGTGTCAGCAGTAACTGGTGCTCACCCTGCTATGAAATGTTCCCCTTTCAGGTCCAGCACACGTAGGGGTTGGCTCAGTGCTCCCTTGGGGGTGGCAGGTCATTGTTCCCTGGAGGGGGACAGAGCTGGTGCACCTTCCATCACCCAAACACACAACAGATCTGCAAGAAAAGAGGACCCTGACACTTCACTCCCTTTGTCCCCACAGCTGAGAGCTGCGGGAGCAGCAGCAGCGGCCAAGCTGCCGGTGCCCTGGCTGGAGTGTCAGGCATTGTTCCTCCTGGAGCTGATGCTGCAGCAGTGCCGCACGGAGTACGAGCTGGGACAGCTCCTGCAGCTCTTTGCTGCAGCAGAGAACCTCCTGCTGGATGGTAAGGACAGGATGAGTCCTAGGCCTCTGACAGGGCTGAATCCTGAGGGAAGTTCAGCCTTCCCTGGGGTTCAGACCCGGCTCTCCTGAGGTGTTTGTTCTCTTTAACCCAGGCCCGTACCTGAGGAAACTCTGTGCACTCAGTGAGGCCCTGAGGGGCTCCTCCATATCCATCAACCGCTCCATCCTGACCTCCTGCAGCCTGGAGGCGTTCCAGGGGGAGTGCAGCTCCATCCTGGAGCAGCTGCAGGAGAAGGGAATGTTCAGCCTGGCTCGGGAGGTGGCAGCGCTGGCTGAGCTGCCCGTGGACAGCGTTGTCACACATGAGGTACAGTGCAGTTCGTGACGGTGACCTCTTCTTCCTGCTGCTACCAGGATTCAGGGTGCACATTCAGCCTTCCTGAAACATTCATTTTTCTTTAAGTAATTTTTCATTTTAAATGCAAGTGCAGCAAACACACTGTCTGTAAGTGCTAAGCTGCAGACGACAGGACAACTGTCCTTACTCTCCTACTGTTTTTACTTGTATGCAATCAGTTTTATTTGGGGAGAAAAACAGATGGATTTGTGCATCAGGGATTGGAACGAGATGATCTTTAAGGTCCCTTCCAACTCAAACCAAATCCGTGACTTGTTGCATATTGGGGCACTTACCTAAATCCAGGTTCAGTGCTGGCCATCCTGTATGAGTGGGAGTTTTCTTTCTTGGAAAGATAATTGTGATAAACCTCTGTGAATTTTACAGGTTCTGAGAGATCTACATCATTTAAGAGACACTGGACAGTGGCATCAAGCCCAGACAAGAGCTGAGTTCTGGAAGAAGTGCAATGACACCTTTGCTAAACATTCCATCTGCAGCCGAGCTGCCGCGGGGTTCTTCCTCGATCAGGCCAAGGACGTGTGGGAACCCTCAGGGCAGGAGAAGGCAGCCAGCGTGATGGAGAGAGAGCTGCTGCTCACCCTGGCTGGGCACTGGCTGGCCAAGGACAGCGGGGTGGCCGTGCAGGAGCTCCAGGAGGTGGAGAAGCAGATCTGGCTGTGCCACATCGCCCAGCGAGTGCTGGCGGCCGAGGGCTCAGGGCAGTGCCCGTGTCCCTACCCCGCCGGGGTGGGCAGGGAGCTGTCCTTGGCCAGCCTGGCTCAGCAGTTCTCCTTTGCCAAGCTGCCAGCCCTGAACACGGCCGGGCACTGCGGGCTGGAGGCTCCGGCCCACGGGGAGCCCTGGGCGGTGCTGGGGGACGTGGAACTGGCAGCACTGGAGACGCTGGTGGGGACCCTGCTGGACCAGGGCAGCGTGCAGGAGGCCACCCGTGTGTGCCACTACTTCCAGCTGTGCCACAGGGACCTGGCCCTGGTGCTGCACTGCAGGGCTCTGGCCTCGGGGGAGGCCGGGCTGGAGCAGCTGCAGCCCGAGGTGCGGGCACTGCTGGCGGCCAGAGCGGGCACAGCTGAGGGCAGCGCGGCCAGCGGAGCCCCCAGCAGTGAGTAACTCCTCAATTCACCTGGGCAGCCTTCACTGCCCGCCCTCTCATTGCAGTTCCCCGAAACCTCTGCAGAAATGAAGCTCTTCCTGACATTGGTTTCTCTCCCTGGTTCATAAATGCTCTTGTGAAAGGAATTTGAAGCCTTGCAATGCATGTTGCCCCTGTGTGCTCCACGCAGGGTGCTCTGTGTACAATTTCCATGGATCCTGAACCTTTAATTTTTTCTCAGTTCTGGCCCAGTAAAGAAGCACTGGGCTTCATCCCTATTCCTGCTTTTAGAAAACACAGTCTACTAATTTTCTTTTCCTGTAGCTGAAGCAAGGAAATGCTTTAATTAATATATTTTTCTGACTTCTTTGTGCATTATAAAGGATTTGGTGTTTCTTGTTTAATAGCAAGGCCGAGGCTGAGAATGTTTATTTGTAAAGCTCTCTGCATGTCTATGAAGTCTGAGTAAGTTTCAGCTGGAACATCCCTTTCTCATACTGATGTGTAAAGCTGAATAGACACAGAAGAGCATAAATGAATCTTAAGCCATCAGAAAGGCTGCTGAGCCCTTACTCAATTTTATGCTTAGAAATTTTATATCTCAGATATTATTGAGGATATTTGTGTTCTGTTAGATTATGGGTACCCTGAAACGAATGTAAAATTATAAAAATCACAAGTGCCAAGAGCTCAGTTTTTAACAACTGAGAAAGTAGTATGGAATTGCTGCAGATTTTGGGAGCCTTGTCCAGGTGTAAGGGTGTTTGTCTGCCTTTATGAGTTAGGAACTGATGTTTTTTTGTTTCCAGCATCCAGCCTGGAGGACTGGACTCCTCTGGGGGCTGCATGTGGGGATGATCCGGTGGTGGTGGTGCTGAAGGCTCTGGCAGAGGAATGTGTCCATGGCAGGGGCTACTGCAGGCAGGTCCTGTGCCTCTACGAGCTCTCCAAGGTAACCCCCGGGCCAGGGCCTTGGGCCAGCTGTGCTGGAGGTGGGGAGGGCTGGATGAAGGGGTGAAGGGCTTCAGCAGGAGCCCTCAAGGAGCTGTAGAGGGTGAAACTCCTGACCCTTGGTGTGGAGAAAGGCCAGAGGCTTCCTGGGCCTGAGGTGCTGAGATGAGCTCAACTGCCAGCCTGGCCAGCCCCTGCTCTGAACCCACCCAGCCCCAGTTCAGCCTGGGTCTCTCTGATGGCCTTTTCCACATCTCCCCAGCACTTTTGTTCACCCTGCACTTCTCCCTGGGCCGTATGGGAGCTGCTTCCGTGATCCACAGGGGTCTGAGGCACGGGGGATTGCAGCTGCCTGGGGTTCAGAGGAGCTGTGCAGAGGCTCTGTGTCCCGAGGGCTTTGGGCAGTGCCACCATCTGTGCCCCTCTCTCTGTGACCTCCAGCAGTGCCAGGAGCCACCAGTGCTGCTGTCAGGGCACACAGCCCCTGCCATGGGAGTAGGGCTGTAGTTTTTGGATGTAGCATTAGGTTTTTTCCTGAATAAAACAGGAAAAATCTGTGCTGAAAATGGTGGTATCATTTTTATCACAGAAGTTCTTAGATTTTCCTACAGAATTTTTTGTGCCTCAAATATTTGAACTTTATGCTTGAGCTGCTAAGAATTAGTCATAGAGCTGCCTTGTCCCTCTTATCCTATCCATATCCTTCTGAACTGAACCGGGATGTCCACACTTCTGATTTAAGAGTCAATCAATGTGGTTTTGAGGTACATTTTTTGATTAATTTGTAATTTTATAAAGTTGTGATACGTCACAGCAGAGTATTTTCAGAGCCTTACCAGCTCGCTTCCAAATACGAAAACTGTTTTACCTTTTCCACTGAGTTTGTGGTGTGTGGGGAAGAGGAAAAGGAGCTTCATAAGTCAAAGTTGTGCAGTGCTTTGTTTGGGAGGAACTGTTCCTGTCTTTCAGTAGGCGTTTGGAGTGTCAAGGTTTGTGTTTGGCTCAGGAAATCATCTCTGAGCAGCTCTGGGACATGAGGCTGCAAATGCAGAGCCCCTCCCTGCCTGGAGCATGGGGCAAAGGGAAGGAAGGTGCTGTGTCCCAGGGATGCCATGGCTGGGATTCCTGTGTGTCCCAGGGATGCCATGGCTGGGATTCCTGTGTGTCCCAGGGATGCCATGGCTGGGATTCCTGTGTGTCCCAGGGATGCCATGGCTGGGATTTCCGTGTGTCCCAGGGGTGCCGTGGCTGGGATTTCCGTGTGTCCCAGGGGTGCCATGGCTGGGATTCCTGTGTGTCCCAGGGGTGCCGTGGCTGGGATTTCCGTGTGTCCCGCAGGACCTGAGCTGCTCCTTCGCGGAGGTGTCGGCGCGGGAGCCGCGGGAGGTGCTGGGGGCCATCCTGAGGGGCCGGGGGCCGGAGCGCGGCCGCAGGGCCCAGGCCTTCATCGCCTGCCAGGCGCTGCCGCCTGCCACTGTGGCTGCACTGCTGGCACAGCACATCACGCAGGAGCTGCTGGCCTCTGCTCAGGGAAAAGGTGGGAACACGCCTGGGTTTGGCCTCTGAGGGAGTTTGTGTGTCTGAGGCAGCCCCGGCACCGAGGGCTCGTTGCAGCCACGAGTGACTGGGCAGCTCTGCTGTGTGAGCGTGGTGTGCCTTGTGTAAAGTTCTGTACAAATGTTCATTTGTAGTTATTTCTGTGTCCAGCGTGGTGTTGCAGTAGTTAAGGTGGTATTTTTATGGACATAAATCTAATATTCTTTTAAAAAAGGATTTTTAACCATGGTCTTTGCTGCCCCACAGCATCTGACTTGGGAAAACTCACGTTCATTTCCCTGTGTAAAGCATGACAAAAGGTTTTCCCCTTTCTTTTTCCTTTGTGAAATGAGGGACAGCAGTATGGTTGTCCAGTAGGATTTTGTTGGACTGAACTGATAAAAAGGTATTTTCTGACTGTTAGATTTGAGCAGTAACACCCAAAGTATCTTTAGGATTGTAGTCCTAAGTTCTCAGTCAGTCTGGATGATGTCAGATTGGTTTGTTTGGGGTTTGTTAATTAATGATAAAACATAATAGAAGTTCTCTCCTGCACAATTAGTAGTAGTGACATAATTCTCTCTCTGGCCACAGGACAGAAGCAGATTTGGAACCCTGCAGTGGAGAGCCAGGCATTCCTGCAGCTTGCCAAGCTGTGCCAGGATCACACCTTGATTGGGATGAAGTTACTGGATCAAATCTCCTCTGTCCCCAGTGGGGAGCTGTCGTGCAGTGAGTAAATGGCAAATCCTGCCTGGTGTAACTCAGGTGGCATCGTGTGCTTAAACTCACAGCTCAAAGAAGAGAAGCGGAGCTGAGGGAAGGCTCTGCTGCTGATCTCAAATTTGATATTCAATTAGTAGGGCTGAGGATATGCACAGTAGATAAGGGAGTGCTTAAGGGTTTATTTTCCAAACAAAATTCAGATTTTTTTTGTGCTAAGCAAGAGGTGGGAAATGCAGTCAGGGAGTGACCTGAGCTGTCGTGGTGGTTTGTTACAGGAGGGGTATTGTGACTTTGTTCATATTCATCACAGCTAGAAACTGAATTTTTCAAACCCAAATGCAAAACTTGTGCCCTTCCTTTTCCAAATGCAGAGCTGGCAGGCAGTGGAGTGATGATGTGTTATACATTTCTCAGCTTTTGGTAGAGGAGGTTGGAAGTTCTGTGGTTTGTGTGTGTTTTGTGTTTTCTCTTCTGGAGAGAGGCAATAATTCACTTCCTCAGCCCTTTCACTTAAATACCAGAATTCTTCTGCTCTTCAGTTACAGAGCTGCTGATCCTGGCCCACAGCTGCTTCAGCCTGACGTGTCACATGGAAGGGATCACGCGAGTGCTCCAGGCAGCTCGGCTGCTCACCGAGGAGCACCTGGCTCCCAAGGAGGAGTATGGGCTGGTGGTGAGTGTCTGAGCGGGCAGGGGCCTGTTCAGGGCTGGCTGGGCCTGTCCAGGTGGTGATTCATCTGCTGGGGAAATGTGGTGGTCTGTGTCACTGGGCTGTTGGGCATCTTTAATTCGTGCCTTGAAGGAACTCCTGGAGCCTGTGACATGCCCAGTGGAATGGTGTTAGTGCTAAAAGCTTCACTGCCTATTTTTATGTGATAAAACAGTGCCCTTTCACCTCACTGTGAAAAAGATGCAGTTCTGGTTGGTTTAGGAATCCCCTCTTGGCTCCAAGGGAAGGGGTGCAGCCTGGTGGGAGCCGTGTGCCTGGCCCAGCCCGGCACTGGGAGGGGTTTGTTCCCTTCCCGGAGCTCCTCACGGCCCTGGCTGTGCGCAGGTGCGCCTGCTGACGGGCATTGGCAGGTACAACGAGATGACCTACATCTTCGAGCTGCTGCACGAGAAGCACTACTTCGAGGTGCTCATGAGGAAGAAACTGGACCCGGTACGTGAGGAACAAGCGTGCAGGGAATTGTGTGGTTGCATCAGAAACTGGTGTTTACACAGGGTGGAATTATCTGGGTATTCTACTTCCTGAGTGCAGGAACTGAGAGTTATGTTTCACAGAAATAAATTAATTCTGGGGTTTATTCTTCTTTTAGGTGAACCATTTTTTTCTAATTAGTTCAGGGCTACAACAAAAGCAGCGTTGAAACTTAAACTTGGCATTGTCAGAGTTTTCACATCTTGCTTTGCTTTTATTTGCAGTTAAAGTTTCATAGGGTGTTTTAGAAATCATAAATATTCATAGCTTTGTTTAAAATAAATCAAAGAAATGTCACATTAAATCATAAAGAAATGCAATAAAATGCACTTCTTTATGTACAAATTTTGACATTTGTACATAAAGAAATGCACAGGTGCTGGATTTTCATACCCAGTTGAGCCGAGGTGTGAAGTTGCTGTTGGGTTTAGAGTGTAACGATCACTTTTTGGCGAATGGTGCCAGCGTGGCTCGTGGGAGCAGGCTGTGGCCAGGGCCAGCTCTGAGCGTGCTCTCTGTGCCCAGAGCGGGACGCTGAAGGCGGCACTGCTGGACTACACCAAGCGCTGCCGGCCCGGGGACAGCGAGAAGCACAACATGATCGCGCTGTGCTTCAGCATGTGCAGGGAGATCGGCCAGAACCACGAGGCTGCTGCCTGCACCCAGCTCAAACTCATTGAGTGCCGGCCCTGGGGTGAGCGGGGGCATGGGGAGGACAGGCAGAGGGGGTCCTTTGTGTCCTGGAACTGCCCCTGCCCAGGGAGGCTCCTGCCTGCCCTGAACAGTTCCCCGTGGTTTGCAAAGGGGTGAGAGTTACGGCTCTTTCTGTGAGGAAACCCTCCTGTGGTGGCTCCTGTGCAGCAGGGTGAGACACAGCCAGGAGGGTGTGACCCGGTCGGTTTGGAGGGACTGCTCTGGGTGCTGGGGTTTGTGTCTGTGTGTGACATCCATGGGGTGAGCTCTGCAGCGTGGGCAGCCAGTGCTGCAAGAGCAGCTACACCAGGAGCTGTGCCGAGGCATTTCTGAATGGATCTGGCAACGGTCAGTGCTGGGATCTGCCACAAATGTGAGCTTGGAGTTTCTCTCCAGTCTTCAACCACACAACCAGGCTCCATCAATAGCTTTGAGCCATTAACTGAACAGGCAGTGTGTTTCTTCTTGATTTTTTAATACATAAATTTTGGTTTAGTATGTTGGTGCTTTCTGAGACAACACCAGGGACAGACTTGGCATTGGGAGGGAGTTTTGTAACTTAAGTCACCTTTATAAATAATTGGCTGTTCCTTCTTTTTTCCTGTTTCAGAGGAGTCTCTTCAGGATGTTGCAAATTTAAAGAAGCTGCTGCTGAAAGCTCTGACTCTCTTCATTGATGCAGCAGAAAGTTACTCCAAGGTAAACTGAGATGGAATGGAATGGAATGGAATGACTTGTGTGCAGCATTGGGAGCACCAAGGAGTGGGCTGGGCTGGGAAAACACACAGAGCTACCCTGGGAGGGTGTGCAGGGTCCTGGCCCAGTGCAGAAGGAATCTCTCTCTGCAGCCCAGCATCACCAGTTGCACCAGTAGCATGGCTGTATCTGAGTGTGCTGTGCTGACCCCTACTCAGGCTTTAACCCCTGGGGTTACAGGTGGGTTCCCAACTTTCAGAGCAGGGACCATGAGCTGAATTAGCAAGGACAGAACAAATGAGGTATTCACACTCAAGCATAATTATGATGGAAGTATTTGTGGGAATGAGGCTTTGTTTAACGCTCAAGGAATACGATGCATGTGAAGCTGCAGTGCTCAGTCACTGCACAGCTCAGGGCTGCTCTCAGGGATGTTTCCAAGTTCCCAGGGAAGCTCTGAGGCCGCTCTCTTGGCAGGACTCGTGTGTGAGGCAGGCGCTGCGCTGCCGCCGCCTGACACGGCTCATCACGCTCCAGCTGCACTTCCTGGGCTCGGGGCAGAGCACGAGGATCATCAACCTGGGCAGGCAGGACCTGCCAGGGGCCATCCTGGCCTTGCCCAGGTTCTACCAGGTGAGCTGGGCTCCCTCAGGGTCTTTCTGTCAGGAGATGACATGGTCACAGCAGTGCCTGAGCGCTCAGCTCCTTCCCATGGCCTCCAAGTCCTGTGACTGCCATCCCAACTTCATATCCGGTGGTATTCAAGGGATGGAGTGACAGGATAAGGGGGAATGGCTTCCCACTGCCAGAAGGCAGGGATGGATGGGATATTGAGAAGGAATTCCTCCCTGTGAGGGGTCTGAGGCCCTGGCACAGGGTGCTCAGAGAAGCTATGGCTGCCCCTGGATCTCTGGCAGTGCCCAAGGCCAGGCTGGACATTGGGGCTTGGAGCAGCCTGGGATAGTGGCAGGTGTCCCTGTTTAGGGGAAGAGGAAGGTTATTCACAGTGCTTTGTTACCCTGTATTTCTCTGCACCACAGCTGTTCTCAAGAACAGCAGCAAGGGATGGGGTCAAACCCAAGATCTCCAGTCCCGAGTTCTGCGTATGGAATTTTCTGTGCCATCCCCCTGTCCCTGTTCCCTCTCTCCCTGCAGGCAGCCATCGTGGCTGAGGCCTACGAGTTCCTGCCAGACTGGGCCGAGGTTCTGTTCCAGCAGGTGATCACCAGGGGGGACTTTGTGTACCTGGAGGAGTTCAAGCAGCAGCAGCCACTGCGGCCCAGCCTGTTCGAAGAGGTGGCCAAGAGGTGAGTGAGGTTCTGGGGGCAAACTGCAGTTTTGCCTGCACAGGCTCCTGGAGAGGGGCAGGAGGGAAGTGTTAAACTGTTAAACCTGTTATGGGGTAAGGTCTCATACACAGGGATGAGAGACAGAATTCAGAATCCCAGATTGGGTTGGGTGGGAAGGCCCATCCAGCCCCACCCCTGCCATGGCAGGGACACCTTCCACTTTCCCAGGCTGCTCCAAGCCCCATCCAGCCTGGCCTTGGACACTCCAGAGATCCAGGGACAGCCACAGCTGCTCTGGGCACCCTGTGCCAAGGCCTCCCCACCCTCCCAGGGAAGGATTTGTTGGTAGGTTTGGCTCCTGAGCACAGCATGGAAGTAGCTCTGATCCAGCCTTGAGCTGGACAAGGAGGGAGCTCAGGGCTGGGAAGAAAAAACCTTTGAAAAGAATCAGAGCAAATAAACAGCCAGGAGATTCCAATGTAGGTGTTGAGCACAACCTCTTGTTGGAAATGCAGTTCTTGCAGGCCCAGAGCAAGAGTCTCAGGAGCCTGGGAAGCTTTTGTGTCTCAGTTCCACCTGCAACTGTTCCAGGGTCAAACAACACCCCCCTGCTGACACTGCCCTGAGGAACCTGAAGCGGTTCCTCACTCACTGTGAGGACATCTACACCTACTACAGGCTGGCCTATGACCACAAGTTCTATGATGTGGTGAACTCCCTGCTGAAGGACCCTCAGACCGGCTGCTGCCTCAACGACTTCTTATCCAACTGAATTCCAGCTGAATCCCAGCGCCAGAGCACAGACTGCAGGGTCAGTGCTGATTAACACAGATTTTATCAATGAGCTACCCACAGGGCTCTGCTGCTCTGCAAAAATTACTCCAGAAAACTGGACAGGGTTGTAAGTATTTAAAATGCTGAGACTGTGTTAACCTAAACTTGTGTTTTGTATAATAAATCATTGTTTATAAATTATGAGTCACCAGCAAATACTGACTGGCCCAGGTGAGGGGTGAAGCAGAGATCCAGCAGCGCTTTAAATTAGGGGCATGGGGGAGGGAACTCCCCAGGAATTGTATCCAAAGAGGCTGACACAGGTGTGCAGTACATCCAGGACAAGGGGGTGCAATAAGCAGAATCAGTGAAGACTTCAGGTACACAGTAGGATAATGTGTTCTTCGAGTCCAGTCTGATTTCTAAAGTCTTGTACAGCTCTAAACAGTGCATTCCTAATTCTGCTGTCTTGGAGTAAAAGAAATAGTCATGTGCAAATGTATATTTACACTTATTAAATACAAATTCCTTTCCAGGCCCAAGCCATGGGCACACCCCCAGCACAGCTCAGCTCTGCAACTCTCTCTCTTCAGGTATTTTTCCTGTCAGGCTCCAAAAGAACTGCTCCAAGGCCAGCCTGGTGAAGTCCTCAATAGTGATTTTTATTAAATTAGTTGCTTTATAAAACATTGCAGATGTTGTAATTGTTAACATAACAATTTGCCCAACTGTAGGAACTGCTGCAGTTTGCTAAGCAAGTTTGGTTTTTAATGAAAGAAAACGGCCGAGTTGTGAGACCCACCACAATCCAGGAGAGCCCCAAGGAAGTAGTGTGGTTTGGTTTTTTTCTTTTTTTTTCACACTTAACCCATTAATTGTTAAAGAACACCCAACCCAGAGAGCTGCATTAGTAGAAATTTAAATGAATGGAACTAAACTTCATCCTTGAGACACAAGTGGGTTTTGCCTTGCTCTGCCCCACCAGGTGCTGTTCAGGTGTCAGGCTGTGGAGCAGTGCCTGTCCCAGGGTACATGCTCCCAGGTGCAGTATGCCACACTGAAGTTAGCAGTTCCCAAAATACTGAAATCCTCAAGCTCTAACTCAAGACAAAGCAACTGGAACTCTACGTGCACACCCTGCCCTTGCTGCAAACTGCTCGTGCTCAGCCCTGGCCCTGGAGCAGGGACAGTTAAGGCCATGTCATGGAGCTGTGCTGGTTATAATCCTTCACCTTGTTCCAATTCCTTCCCAATTTAGTGGCTGTTGCTACCAAGTTAAATAGCAACAGTGCCCATTATCAGAATTTGGGGTTTTTAACTGCAATTTACAGACCTTTTCCGTTCCACCCCCGCCCGGAGCTTCTGCCCAGACCCGGCACCTCCAGCCCCCAGCACACAGATACTGCAATTCTGATTGTAGCATTTGGCAGAATTTAAAGGAAGAAAAGTTGTGCTACATGTTTAAGGGATTATGGGCAACAGAAAGACAACAGAAGGGAGATAAATGTCACATGAAGTCTTCAAAGTCTTGTACATACTCGCCGTCGTAGCCGCCGTAGTCGGCCAGGTCGTCTTTCATTGTCGCCTTCAGCCCCCCGCCAGGCACAACACCTTTTTTCTTCTTTTTGGCTTTATTCTGTGGCAGGAGGACGAGGATGGTTATTTGGACAGGCCCAGTGCTCTGTCATTGCCCCAGCCAGGGTCAGGCACTGAGCAGCCACACAGCCCTGCCTATGGTTTGCACCCCACACATTTTCTCTTCCTAGGAAAGCTGGGACAGTTCCAGGTGTCCCCCGCTCCCTGCACCACTGGGCTGCCCACCTTCTGCCTTTCATCCTATTTCCCCTGGACTCTCAACAAGTTAACTGATAAATGCAGGGGAGCCCCGAGCAGGGGCTGTGATCCCTGAGGAACAGCCCCAGTCTTACCTTCTCTTGCTTTTGTTTTTCACTGCATAATACTGTCAGAGTGTTTGTGATCTTTTTCAAATCATCCACCTCCACTATATCAGGGGAAAAAAAGGAAAAAAAAAAGATTTCTTATCAATGTTGTTCTTTTAAGGCAGTTAACAGTCTCTAAAACTAGAAATAAGCATTAGTGTAACTATGGGCAATTACTTGATTTAAATCAGCAAAACACAGAGTGGGTGGTTCTGGTCCTTGTCATCCCAACAAGGACTACAGCTGGTCCCTTGGAAGCCTAAGTGCTGTAGAAGGTAAAACTTGCAAATACTGAACACAAGAGTCTTACTGAGGCACTTGAACAGTAAAATATGGAGACAGTAAAATGTATCAAAAGGAGCACTGGATTAACAATAAATGGTGCAAGAGGCTGGGAGTCCCTCCCTTAGGAGCTCTGGAATCCATCTGAGATGGAAGTTCCCAGCTGCCCCCGGGATGAGGGATCTACCCAGCTCTGCCTGGGATCGAGTTACCCCTCACTAAAGGACAGCTGGGTAAGGACAGGGAATGATTCCAGACAGTTCTCCAGCCACCAGGGCACTGGGAAAAGGAGTTTAAATTACTTCATCTCTGTATAGTTACACACTGAATTCCAGAACAGTTAATCTGCAGTTCCAGACTTACACGAACTCAATTTTGTAACAGTTTCCCTCCAAATGAAGTACTCAAGTTATCTGCTTCAGAGAATTTACTCTTATTATTTTAGAAATGGCTTCAAGAAAAACATGCAGGATTTCGACCAGCATAAAAATTCACACTTTTTAAATGACAATGTGCAGAAAGAGCAACTCTTGCACGAGGAAAGGATCCATAGTGGAGCTTGTGGGAATGGAATCAGGTCAGTGCTTCATTTCATACAAACTCCAGAGTGATCCCCTCTGAACACTGACTATCACAGCATGTTTTCCACTTCAGCTCCACCACAGCTCTGGCAGCAGTGCTGGGGGCTGTCTGGACTTACAGGAAATACAGACGTCCCGAAGTAACGCTTCCAAAAACCCGGCGTAATGTAACGACTTCTCGTACTGTGTGATTTTCTCCTTGAGGAGTTTCCCAAATTCCGTGAAGTCATCTTTTGATGAGGGATTCATGGCATCTATTCCACAAGTGCTATTTACACCTGCAGGGACAAGCAGGGGTGTTACAGAGAACGGGAGCTGTGAGCCCTAAAAGGGGACCTGGCTCCCACCCAGCTCCCACCTCCCTGAGCTCTGCTTCCCCACAGCCAGGGCCCGTCCCTGGCCCTACAGGAAGGAAGGAAGGAAGTTAGCTGCAAAACTCAGTAATTTCATAGAATCCCTGAACAGTCTGGGTTGGAAGGGACCTTAAAGCTCACCCAGTGCCACCCACTGCCATGGGCAGGGACACCTTTCACTGTCCCAGGGTGCTCCAAGCCCCAATGTCCAACCTAGCCTTGGACACTTCAGGGATCCAGGGGCCTCCCCATCCTCCCAGGGAACAATTCCTTCCCAATATCCCCCCCAATGCTGCCCTCTGGCCATGGGAAGCCACTCCCCCTTATTCCATCACTCCATGCCCTTGTCCAAAGTCTCTCTCCAAGAATTTCTGAAGCTGAGTCAAACTCAGTAATCTGACCCAGCTATTCCTGTTCTCTGGACAGCCTGCACGAGGAAGCCCCTTTCCCCTCAAATAAACGATTCCTGTCTCAAGCGCCTGAGTGCAGAACTCAGCTGGTTCTTTGCAGCTGTATCCAGAGCACCCCCAAGCACTGTGCTCTGTGACAACTCACTGAGTACAACCTCCCCTGAGCAATGAGCTGAATCATCCACCATCATCAAGGAAACGCTTCCATGTTTGAGGAATGCTGCTGTGCATCAGCATCTTTGCTGCTGCTTTGTTCTCAGTGCCACAAGCTCTGTGTGCTGAGAGCCAAACCCTTCTCAGGCTTTGCAGGGTCCCACAGATCCCAGGGGTTTATTTCCTGCTGCTTTAACTCACCAAAGGTTTCCTTTGCCAACTCCAGGTCCGACTCCTCTTGTAACTTCTTTAGCCGTAGTTTGTCTGCCAACTGTTCTTCTGGTGTGAGCTCCTTCTGTTCCTCGGGTGCCTCTAACTGCAGCGAAAACACACAGGCAGATGGTGCCACGTTAAAGACACGGTGCCTTCTCCGGAGCCACTGAATCACCCACTTCTGCCTCGAGTAGGGCACGTGGAAGCCCTGGAACCCACTCCCTGGAGTGTCAATAAATTGTTCATTTCTCAAGGAATGGGAAGAAACACCAAACTCCCACTCCTGCCTGTTCCATCACGTGCTGCACACAAAGAAACTGGGATAACACTGTTCCAATCACAGGTTAAATGACATGGAAATTAAAGCTCCCAGCCCCAGGTGGGATCACGTACAAGACCTAAGTTTGGTTTATCAGATGAGTCAAGACCTTTTCAAGTCTTGCTCAACCTCCAAAAAACCAAACCAAGCCCTCTAGAATTTTATGTGACCCCGAAGAAATCAGAAGTTACCCTTTTTTTCAGTTCCTCTTGCTTTTTCTTCTGTAGCTTTTCTTTTTCTTTGATTTTTTCTGCTATTTTCTTTTTTTCCGAAACTTTCGGTTCTGCAAAAGGTGGAACAACAAACACAGCTCTCAGAGGTCTGATGACTTTTCTTTTCCCACCCACAACCATAGAAGCACTGGAAGCCACTGAGCTCAGCTCCTGGGCCTGAATACAGAGTCAAAGACATTTCTGTTAAACCCAGCCCCAGCTCCAGCCCCGCTCAGGCTGAATCCTCACACACCCCCAGACACAACCAGTGTCTGTTCCGATGCTGATACAGAGCCAGGGGTTACCTTAAAGTCTCACCTTGTTTTACCTCTGTCTCCTTCACCTCCTCCTCTTCCTCCTCATCATCCCAGTTATCCTGCAAAACAGTTAAGATTATTTTACAGATACCTGTAACCTCTTCCAATGCCCATGAACCCACTGATCTCGTGTAGGCGTTAGGGAGCCATGTGAGCTGTACCTCAAGGGTTTTTGGGGCTGTCCATACTGGTTGGGGCCAGTTCTTACCATGAAAAAGGCAGGTTTTGGTCAAACAATCAGCTTGTGTCAATAGTTACAATAGCCAGGTCACGAACAGTCAAACCACCCCCACATAAACAGGACTTTATTCTCATTTCAGGTATTATGAGACACTGGACGTCACTGAGGGGTGAACGCAGCACAGCCCTGCTGGAAATCCCAGCATGAGCTGTCCTGTTCCACACCACTCCAGGAACCTGCTCCTTCCCGGGGACTCTCTCCTGTGCTGGGGAGAGCATTCCCAGGGCTGCAGAAGGAACTGCAGAGCACAGGGGAAAACCACCCCGACTTGCTGCCCACACAACACCCAGCACACAAGGCCAGGCAGGAAGCAGAGGAGGATGCAGGGAGCCCAGACTTAGGTAGGAATTTAGGAATTCCAACTTCCAACAGCCACAAGACCACAGTTTTGACCAGGTTTTCATGGAATCATTACAGTCAGAAAAGACCTTTAAGATCATCACGCCCAACTCCACCCCCATGTTCACCACTAACCCATCCACATCCACACATTTTTTCAACGCTCCCAGGAATGGGGACTCCACCACTCCCCTGGGCAGCCTGTGCCAGGGCTGGACAACCCTTTCCATGAAAAAGCTGTTCCTAATATCAAAACACCAACCCAGTCTTAGTTGCCTGTTTAGACTTGGCTTGGAAGCTCCGGGGGTTCACTGGACAAGCCCCAGTGCAGACTAAAATCTCCTGTCAGGACACGGTTACGGGCAAGACCCAACCCCTCAGTCCTGGAGGGTGATTCCCTCCTCACAAGTCATGCACAGGCCCCGCAGGCCAGGCAGGGATTTTCTGGGAGGCTACACCAGAGGCAGTGGTGCAAAGCCCCACGTTCCACTGGGATGTGCTGATCCAAGCAAGGAGACACCCGAGTCCAGCCACCAGCTCACCCTTGTTAATTGGCACTTGCAGGGGACTCGGCTTCCCTTCCACATTCCACAGAGCTGACTTGAATTTGGAGCAGCATTATTTTAGCTCACATCTAATTAAGTTTGTTACACCCACTGCTTAAATAGCTCCACTCAGCACTGAGGAGCTGCCTCAGCCCTGGCCAGGCTGGGAATCAGCTGCAAACTGCAGGGGAAGGGCAGCCTGGCCATGAGGGATTCATCCATGGCACTGGGAAATCTGGGAGACTTCAGAGGGCATGTGGGCAAGGACTCCACGCCAGGAGACATGTGCCGACCCCATCCTACCAGCCCTGCCTGGTTTATAAACTCCGGGGAGCTCTCCTGGAGGAAGAGACAACTGCCTTAGTGCTGTGTCTCTGCAGTGATACAGTAATTCCAAGAGAACATCTTTATTCACAGAAGTTCAACACTGTTTCTGTGTCCTTAACTACAACAGGGCTCCTGAAACACCCTGCCCGCAGCCGAGGCTGGGAAGTGACAGGGACAAGGCACTGGCTCCTGGCTACAGGCGAGCAGGGATGGGAGCAAGCACTGCCCCGCTCTGGCTCTGCCAGCACTGAGTCAATAGATGAAAATTCCTTGGCAGGAGGCCCGACTTCTGGGAAACGTGTGCTGGGGAACACTGAGAGGAGTTTTGTTACCAAAGGTACTAATTTTAAACCTGGGAAGTTGACGTTTCCCAAATTAACAGATATTGCAAGTTCATTACTAAAAAACCTTCCAAAATACAGATCTGCAGAGACAAAGCACATTCCAAAATGTGAAATGCCTTAAGAAACCCATGGTCAGAAAACACTTTGTGCTGCTACTTTAGACCACGTCATTTCCTCACGCGGGGATTTCCCCACGGTGGGCCCTCGCACTGAGGGATCCAGAGCCTGAGCAGGGGCCTTTGGGAATTCAGCAGAAGAGCAAATCAAAGGAAAAGAAACCAAAATAAAACATCTTTCTTTGCTGGATCCTCTCTAGATGCAGCTCTGGAACTAAATCCATAATCCCTTGGAAATAGTTAAGCAGTTGCATCCTTACTATGTATAAGATGTAAAATGTCTTCCCAGTGCCAGAGGGCACGAATGGATGGGATATTGGAAAAGAATTGTTCCCTGTGAGGGTGGGGAGCCCTGGCACAGAGTGCCCAGAGAAGCTGTGGCTGCCCCTGGATCCTTGGCAGTGTCCAAGACCAGGTTGCATGGGGCTTGGAGCAGCCTGAGACAGTGGGAAGTGTCCCTGCCCATGGAACTGGATGGGCTTTAAGGTCCCTTCCAACCCAGACCATTCAGGGATTCCATGTGGGGAATATTTGTTCCTTTATTAAACAGCCAGAGAACCCTTGGTGTCTCCAAGAGAACCACTCCAGCCCAGTTCTCCTGGACACATTCTACCCAGCAGGAAAGCTTCTCGCTTTCTATGGAAGGAGAAAAGCAAACGTCACAGACAGCCTGAGCTACAGTTGTCTGTACACACCCATCAGTCACACAGGTCAGTCACAGAGGTGTCACTCACACACACCTGTGTCACTCACACACCCGTGTCACACACACACACACACGTGTCACTCACACACCCCCCCCACTCACA
>VZTJ01005625.1:610089-642587 GCA_013397795.1 Orthonyx spaldingii | reverse complement strand
CCGGCACCGCCCCGGCGCCGCCGCTCGCACAGCCCGGCACGGCAGGGACCGGCGCGGCCCGGGGGGCACGGCCCGGTGCCCGCTGCTGCCACACGCGGCAGCTCCGCGGCAGCCGGGCCAGCCCTGCCCTGCCCGTCCCGCCGTGCCCCTGCCCGCTCTGTCCCGTCCCGCCCGCACCGGGCCGTGCCCCGGGCAGGTCCCGGCCGTGCCACGCCACGCTCGGCTTCATCCACAGCAGCGGGCGCGGTTCTCCTTCCCCCTCCGTCCTGTAACACCGAATAGAGAAAAGCTGGACATGTTCACTTCATCCACTTCACTGCCAGCTCCCAATTCCTGTGAGAATCTGAATGGAAAAGGAGGATAGATTTTGTCTGAAGATAATAAATTTAGGACGTGTTTTTCATATAACAAATGAATGATGTCTGTACACACCTGTATAAATCACACACGTGTCTAGGAAAAACACACAGAAAAAATAGAGACTCCCAAATTTATCATCCTTTCCCTGTTCTCCAGTTACCAGATAACATAAATAATAACAGAGCTTACCTATGGATCAAACAATGTCACAAGGTATCCTCACCAAGTCTACAGTTTGACAGGCTCAGGGTGCTGTGGGGATAATCACAAAACTGCCAGGAATTGTGCAGTAATTTGGAATATGTTAATATTGGAATATGTAATTTGGAATTGTAAGGATTTACATAGATCATTTAAATTCTTCCTTGACAGTACAACACAGACACAATTTCTTTCCTTCCACTTCAAGGCTGAAAACTGACAGGAGCAATGTCTTGACTTACAGAAAACTAGAGTCTCAGTGAAGGATGACAGCAGCTAAAAATCATAAAAACAGAATCCAGAGCATAAGTATTTAATATACATCTTTGTGCTTCTATAGACTAGAAATGATTGTAGAGGAAACAGAAATCCATAGCAAAGGACTTCTCTTCCCATTATATTTTACAAGATTTGGCCCCATTAGTACAATGACATTTTTGCAAGTATCAAAAACAGAAAAGCAAAAGTTACATTGCATGAACAACCAAAATTGGGATGTGCTTCAGTCTGTCCAAGTCCACCCTTAGCAGAACATCCTTGCCTGCTTCCAAACAAATGGGTTGTCTGGGAATTTTGGTTTTTTCCAGCAGGTGCAGCAGCCCGACTCTCCCTGGGCACTGCTGCACCTGTGCTAGTTCCCACAGGCCATTCCTCCCCTCCTTTGGGATTTCCGCACACCAAGAGCTTCCGGTGCCAAGCTGGAATGTCGTGGTCTTGGTGTGACCAGCTCTGAGAGCGTCCTCGAGTGTCCTCCTGTGACCCTGAGACACCACTCTCCAGCCGAACCACTTTAATGCCACAACCATTTTTCAGAAAAAGTTCACTTCCCGTGACCCCCACTCAACACCCACTGACAGCAGCAGGAACAGCTCCATTCCCAGAGCCCTTTGCTACCATCCCACCTTCTGCCCTTCCTGTATTCCCAGGTGTTGCTTTTGGATCCACCCCTGGCATAGGCTCACCTGAGCCCGGCCCAAGGAGGCAGCACCAGACGGAACCCAGGGAAGGAAGGAGAGAGAGGAGCAAAATGCTCCCAGCCCAGCCCACTGGGGAAATCCCACAGTCCCGGGGCTTCTCCTCAGTCTTCACATTCCAGCTTCACACAATTCCCAGAAGGGATTTTAAAGTCCTTTTTAGCTGAAATCCTCAAAACAGCATTTTTTTTCCTGGAGAGGAAACACGTGAGGGATTCATTCTCCTGGAAGGAGGCATTGGTCTCCTAAAACAGCCAACACTCACTGCATGGCCTGGGCTGGGATCACTCCAATTCTTCCTGGATCCCTCCTTGATATTGCGTTTAAAGGAGTTCAGTGGCACAAACACGGAGCTGGCAGGGCTGGGGATCACAGGCACTGTCTGTCAGCTCTGGACATGGATCCATGGAAGCCCCTTCTCTGGAAGAACAGCACCCATGAAATATGGACTGGTTCCTCTTGGCAGCTGCTGGAACAACTGTGTCCACCTGAGCTGATACACCTGTGGGATTTGTCCCTTTTGTAATTGAATTGTACCACTAAGATTGTGGAGTCCAACCATCCCCAGCACTGCCAAGGCCACCACTAACAGCTGTCCTCAAGTGCCACATCCACATGGCCTTAACTCCCTCCAGGGATGGGAACTCCAGCACTGCCCTGAGCAGCTCTGCCAGGGCTGGACAGCTCTTTCCATGAGGGAATTTTCCCAAATATCCAAACTGAGCCTTCCTTGGCACAACCTGAGGCCATTTCCTCTCATTCTGTCACTTGCTCCCTGGAAGCAGTGACCGACCCCACCTGGCTCCAACCTCCAGAGAAAATGAAAGGAATACAGGGATTTACTCAGTAGGATCCCAGTATTTGTTCTTCCTGCACATCCTTCCTTCCCAACCCAGCCCTCTCTGCAGTTCAAGACTTTTCTGGACCACGGGCCCATGTCACTGTCCTGCCACCGAGCTGGTGGGATGGGCACCCAATCCTCCTCCTCCTTCTCCTCCTCCTCTTCCTCCACTCCGGCTAGTCTCTCTTGCCCTGGGGCTCGATGCCTTCCAGCTGCACCAATCCAACCATCCACACGAGTGCCCAGAAATCTGGTGGTGGACAGAGCAGTGTTTGGCGAGGGGGAGATGTGCTGTGAAGGGTTTTTGCCACCCATGGCATCACTGAGAGGTTTGATTCCACATTTCAGGGCTCCTCCCAAAGCTGATCCACCTCTTTGCCGTGACGCCTTCGGCTGACACCACTCGCGGTTTGGGACATTCCTAATCCAGTCTTGAGACATTCAGGCTTCCCGATACATTCAAAAGCAATGAAAAATGTCAGGTGGAATGAATCCAAGGTGGAGGGAAGCAGTAACAGCAAGGCAAGGGCTGTTCCAGCTACAGAGCAACTCCAGGGAAAACAAAGGACTTGATCAGGTACTGCCACCAAAGGTCTGAGAGATGTCACTGTGCTGCCAGAACCACGGTGCTCCAGCCTAGAACAGAATCCACAGGGACATGGAAAACAGGCACACGGTCACCACAGCCCAGCAAAGGACCACAAAGGAAATCATTCAAAACTTTGGAAATTGGATGTTGAGCTTTCCAAGAGGACATAAAATGGAAATTGGTGATCCAGCTGCACAGTGCCCTGCTCAGGGGGCACAAGCCACACTCAAGGCTTAGTAACATACCTGGCTGAGCCTCCCCCAGGCACAGGGGGAGTTCTGGGGACACAACTTGACCCAGACCTCAGCACAGGTACAGGGAACTCCCGCTTGAGGTGAACACGACAGGAATAAAACCTGTGGATGAAAACTGCTTCACACCAGAAGGGTTTGCAGGAGGCAGAACCAGCCTGCAGAGTTCAGACTGATAAACACCAGGCTTGCAGCACAGGAAAACATGAATATTTTATATGTTTACTAAGCAATCTCTGTCACTCCCATTGTGCATCGATGTAGAACTAAAACCCCTCGTTTACATTCGGGTTTCCTTCACGGATCTGATCAGCACAACAGAGACACAGCTGGAAAGTGCAGCATGGCTTTGGTTTCCTCAGCTCTGGAAGCACTTTTGGAATGGCTGGAGCCACAGAGGACCTGGGGAAAAGGATGTTATCTGAACAGGTGAACATCCCATTACAGCTGGAAAAGGCCACGAACCAAAGCTGGGCTCGTTCTGCAGATCTGTGAATTTTACAGCAGTTCAGCGATGTGGAGAAACTGGGGGGAAACCCCCATTAGGCGAAGCTTCACCACTGAACTACTGACACCCCTCAGAGCCAGCTTTACACTGCAAGGAACAACTGAGAAAGCTGCAAACCAAGGGGCAGCCCCACGCCAGCTGCCCCCTGCCAGAGTCCATCCATCCATCTCGCCCTCAGCACCACCACAGCCCCGGGAGGCCACAGCTGCCCAGGGGACACGGCTGCACCAAGCAGATGTAAAGGTAATGTTCTGTACATTTTATTTCAATAAAGACATAAGACAAACAGCGTAAAGATGCCCAGATGCCCTAAAGATAAATACATTTAAAAGATTCTCATTAAAATGAATCTGTAGTATTTCTTTCCTGCAAGCAAAATACCTTTCTTTAAATACAAAAAAAATCAGTATTCTGAATTGCAAATGTTTTCACTTTTTTGCAGAAAATCTGCCATGATGATTTTGTTTTTAATGAATAAGGATTTTCCACAAAACAGGCTTGCTCTACATGCTAAGTTTTAACAGTTCAGTGACACCATGTGCTAGCTACATACACAACAGATAATATAGTAAGAAAACACTCAACCTGATGAAAAGTTAAAATCTTCATTAATACACTGGAAAAAGTTGACATAACTCATGCCTTTTAAAATCAAAAATACAAAAATTAAATGTTTTGCTAAAAAGATTTTCCTTATTTTAAGGACTCATTTGAAAATGAAGCTGCATGTAATTTGTACAATAAAATTGTACAAGTAAACAGGTAATATACATAAAAAATTAATTGACATACTTCTCAATTATCAGCTGTCCACCTTTAATTTCCAATACTGTACTTTCTTATCAAGCATACAAAATAGCAAACTTCTCTTTAGAAAAAGTGCCGTTCTGTGACATCTTTTACACAAAACCAGTCCAAGCCTGTGGCGTGGTAATGCAGTCGAGAGGCAAAGCTTCCTAACTTGTACAAATTCTACCTTCCGTAAAAAGCCTCCGGAAAAGAAGATTCCCCACCACTATAAAAATATCACCTCCGGGGCGCTGCATTAGGAGCCACGGCCGGGCCTGTTCCCTCGGAAACCAGTGGGATGGCAGGGCAGCCCTGCCCCGGAGAGCGGATTGGAAGCAGGAGTGTCTGAGCCCCGAGCCCGGAGCCCTGCCCGGAGCGGTCCTGGAGCGCCCCGAGCCCCGCAGGGCCCACGCCGGCTCTGCTCCCCAGCCCAGCACAGCAGAGTGTGAGGTATTCCTTGTCCATCCGTGGTGCCACTGCCAGGGGTGCTCTGTCCGGAGTACGTGCCATCGCAATGGTTTAGAATATTCCCAATATTAGTAATTCTTATCTTCGTCTTAGCTAGCCAGTCTCTTGATTTTTGAAAAGATTTTGACTACAGAATATTACAGAAAGAAAATATAAATGCAGGGGGTTTTTTTTTTCTTTCTAAATGAAACTTACGTGGGCTAAAAACTAGAGAATATTTTTAAACAAATATACAGGATGCAGGCAGACAAAGCAGGGAAACGGCCAGCCAACTGTTTAATAAAAAACTAACAAAATTTGGCTATTTCCAGAAAAACTATGAAGCGCCTCAACTAAAAGGAATGCATAATGAAATTCTAATCTAATACAGGTCAAAAATGTAAAAAGGTTATAAACCTTAACAGGAAAAATAAAACAACTTTTACTGGCCATTCCTGTTGAAATGAGAATCTTAAAAGTAACAGAAAAGTGGCTACAAACCCACTTAGAGCACCGAACAGAGAGAAAATCCGAGTCCATTTTCAATCTCTGTTGTATCATAAAATCCTGTGTTTCTACAGGTCAAACTGCTGGTGGCAGAAACAGAATTTTCTTTATAAACTGCAGATGTCCTGTACATAAAAAATTTCCTTGGAGTTGCACTAGTTCTAAAGACTTTTCTGTTCTAGCCTCCCTACTGCGGGTACTGGATTGTACTGATGGCGGCAACCTCAGGTGTAGAAAGTCTCTTTCTGTAACCCTTGATCATTGTTGGGCACCAAAGATAAGAAAAGCAAGACGGGGTACAAAAATGCAAAATTTCAACAGTAATGGCAATGTTTTGTATTAGTCCAACAGGGTCCTGCATTTCCTCCCCTCGGCAGTGAGAGCAAAGGCTTTAATCGGGGGGTAGCAAATCATGCAAGCGAAATCTGTCTCTGATGTGAGGTCGGACGTCTTCGTTCTGTGGGGGAAAGGGCAGGTTTAGGAGAAAAACACAGCCACAAACCACACTGCAGCAGGGCTCCTCGTCTAACACCCCTATTTGGTATGACCAATATAAACCACAAGTTATGTCATTCCAGACACTTACAGAAATGACTCCATAGCATCCACAACAGTTCAGGAGTGATTTATTTGCCTTTTAGGAATAAAGACACACAGCACAGCCAGCAACAGGCACTATGTCATCAAAATGCTCAGAGAGTCCCAATTTCCTTAAGGCTGATGTCACGATCCCACAGCCCTGCATTTACAGCACAGTCAGCAATGACACGACCCCTTTTGCTGTGTGAACACGTCCCTGGATCTTCACCAGCCTCAATCTCAGTGACTCAGATAACCTTACAATAGGTGAAAATATTAAAGGAACTCACTGACAGTTCTGGGAAAAGCCAAGAAAGCAAACACTTACCAGCTCTACGAGTTTCTCCAGAAATGGAATCAACTTTAGGAGTTCATTATCATTTTTATCCATGAACCAGCTTTCTATAGGAATTCCATTGGAAAGCTAAAGTTAAAATAAGACAAACGTCATCAACACACGATTTATACTTAATTTATCTACAAATATGACTTGTGAAATAGCATTTGGGGGAAAAATGTTTCCAAGTTACAGATTTATGAGTGTTTTTCCCACAGTTTGGTTTGCAAACCTCAATACCAAGTGACATAAGAAGTGAAATCCCAGTGTGGGGTTTCCCTGTCCCCCCTCAGGAAGTTTTGCCCCCCTGAGGTGTCTCCTGCCCCAGCCCCTCACCTGGTAAGCAAAGGCTTGCGGTGAATTGTCGATGATGATGGTTTTGGAGAGGTCTCTGCCCAGGATGTTCAAATCCTTGATGTAATTCCCTTGTACACACACACAATGCTCACGGAAGAGTCGATGCCTGTCATTAAAGGAAAATACTCATTAATGAGACCAAGGACAACATCCACACTGCACCAGCAACAGGGAGCTTTGCCAAGCATTATCCAATTTTTTCTCTTCCGATCTCCTATTAGAGAATTGTGCCCTTTTCCTGTTCTCTTTACTGGTAAAATGCCCAGTTCAGGTGATTTTGCACTAACCCAGTCCTGGGAGTGAGTGTTTGTATTTATTCTGGTTCTTCCTTCTGACCCCTTTCACAGACAGGGCGACGAAGCGACCCAGAACACCCCAAGGATCTGCCAGGCCCCAGGTGCTGCACAGAGCCAGTTAACTGGAGTTCATTATCTCTTTATTCTGTCCCAGCCCTCACAGAACGGGACCTGCCTGTGCCACTTCATGCCAGAACACAAAGTGTCACAAGGAATGTTTCCTTTTCTGTCACACCTCTGCTGGCAATTAACCTATTTCAGTTATTATATCTCAAAAAAAAGCCTTGGGGCCAAAACATCCCATCAATCCCTTCCCTTCTCTTCCCATTAGCCTGCTCCTGTGTAATTTATCACAGAAGAAATGGATGGATTTACTAAAAGGACTCCTATTAAAAAACCAGTAGGCATAAAACTCCCATTTCATGGTATATCAACAGAATTACAAATTGCAAAGTAGGTAGATTTGGGGTTGCCCAGCCCTACTGCAGAGTAGCCCCTTCCAGGCTGCCTGTAATTTTAAATGAAGTGTTCAGAAGCTGTACATAGTGTGCCTAATTCCACGCAGGAGCTGAGTTCCCAATGTTGCCATGGAGGGAAATGAGCTGCAGCATTTATATATAGAGTGTGAGTCACACGTGTGGGGCCTGACAGGCACCTGGGCTGGTGGCAGAGCTGGGACGGAGTCGGCTCAGCCACACCAACCCCAGGCAAACCCTGGCAGCACAGGAACATCTCTGCAGCCTTCCAGACCCAGTCTGGCTGCTTGTGCCATTCCCTGTCCCAACACAGGAACAACCACAGTCTTGAACACTCGGATCAGGAGTCTGGAGAAAGGTTTGACACCTGGGATGCCTCCCCATACTCTGTTCTGGAGTGCCAGTGGAGTGCCTGGGCACCATCCTCTGCGGTGGCACAGCCAGGCTCAGCATCCCAAGGACTGAGAACACTCCCAAGTTAATTTACACAGTGGTGGGGAGGCCCACGTGGATTCTGTGTATCACATAACACAAGCAGTGAGACTGGCCCTGGGTAAAACTAGAGACAGTTTATCCTTCTGCAGTTCAGGAAAAGGAGCTGGGATGTGCCCACAGCACCAAGTGTAACACTGGATAAACCCACTGCCTCTCCTTGTGTGTGTGCAGCAATCCAGTGCCACTGCAGAAGGACAGCACACATGCAGAGATGGCTGTGAGTGATGTCACACAGCTTCAGCACCACCAGAGAGGGGTTCCCTGGCCTGGGATGACCCCACACAGGGGAAATCCCTGAGCAGAAATCAATTTGGGTCCCACATTCCCAGGTACAGTCCCCATGCCAGGTGAGAGTGACAGCATCTCACCCCTGGAATTTTCTTCTGCCTTAAGGAACTGGAAAAGCCCAACACTTCCCAACAAAGCTCAGTACTGGGAAATGAAAAACCAAACCAGCTCTAATACAAAGCCAACAGACAAATGGTTTTGTGATTAAATGAGAATTAAAAGCATGCGATCATAAAAGCTATACAAGTCACAATTTTTAATAAATAAATCAAGTTTGAATAGTTTAAAAGTAATCAGACACTCATTTCATTTCCTTTATTTGCAGTGTGTATTCCAAAACACATTTTTGATCCCCAAGAGGTCATTCCCCATGAGCCAACCCAACAGAGAATGAACAGGGACAGGTTTTGGCCTGGGGTTATGTTATCACAAGGCACCAATTCCATCACTTCAGTCCATTTTTCTCCCTCTGGCAGCCCAAACCCCCAAGGAATCACTCAGGGGACACTGTAGTAAGGAACACGTCCCATCCCACTGGCCAGGCACAGGACTCAGCTTGCTCACAACAGGTTCATGCTCATTGTTCTGGTTTACCTGACCAGCTGCTTTTTGGGGTCCAGGATGTTCAATAACTTGTCTGCATACACCTTCTTAGAAGCAGTAAACAGAATGATCTGGGGATTGGAGGGGAAAAGGTCACCACTGGAGATACAAGTAAGTGGATACAATTGGAAAATGAAATTCAAAGGTGGTGTCTAATAGTTTTACCTCATAAATCTGAGACATACGTTCCAGGAACTCTCGGAAGAACGGCCTTAGCCGGACATACACCTGGAGCAGAGAGGGGCTTTAGCAAACACTCACAGTCCTTCAGCCATCACCCTCCCCACTAAATGACACTTTGTGCATAGAAGGTCAAAATGAGCATCAGAAATAAGCAGCAAATACCAACTTCTTGTATAACAGCACCCCAATGACACCAATATTCCAGCAGCTCCCAGCCTGAGCAGCTCAGAGCGATGGCCTAACAGGTAACATCAGCCTTAACACATCTACTGAAAAATCTGATGGAATTAGAAAAAAATTTAATAAAATATAGAAGCTGGACAATCTCTAAATTAAAAATTAAACTGGCTGCTTTGACTGAACACCTTGACTTGGCTCTCACCAGCAGGGCAGCACCAAGTCAAGCCCTGGACACAAGAACTACATCCTCTTCTCAATAACCACCAACAATTACCTGAGCCTGGGGGTGTCAGAAGTGATTAAGAAAAAAAGGCTTCAGTTGTTTCTAAACTTCCATAAACTCAACCACCAGCAGCACAGAACTGCACACAGAGAAACCACTCCCTGTAAGGAACTGCAGAGTCACAAGAACCCAGCCAGGAGGGTTCTGCCTCTCTCTGACTGCAGGGACAGGATTTGGGAGCTGCAGGGAGCCCCAGGCTGGGTCTGGCTGTGCTGGGCAGCCCTGGCCAGCAGTGCCAGCAGTGGCAGCACCCGGGGTGGGCACAGCAGCCCTGCTCTGCTCAGGCTGCCCAGGCTCAGTGAGTGCCCAAGGTGCTCTTAGGAGATTCTGGAGTATCCTGGGGAGAAGGGAGGATCTGGAGCTGCCTCTCACTGCACAGGGCTTTCAGCTTTACCAATGGCTTTAACAGCCACTCAGGAACAGGCTGGGGTCTCCCTTGCAATCACAGTAAATCTCCACATGGGTTTGTAGTACGTGAACTGACTTAGATCAGATTTATCGTAGGCACAGCCCAGTGACCAGAGGGGAAGAAAAGGGGAACAGTTTAAGTGAATACAAAATTCCTTGCCAGATCTGACACCTGCAGTTTATTACCAGACAGGTGTAAAATGCCAGGCTGCTGCTTCTCTCTCTTCAAACAGGTTGAGAACAACTACACACAGCAAGGATTCCCACAAAACAAAATAAAAAAGTTTGCATTTTGCTATTTACCTGGTAAATGACATCTTGAAAAAGAACTGGAAAAGTGAGTGCAGCATCTTCTAATTCATTTAGA
The DNA here is from genome assembly GCA_013397795.1 of Orthonyx spaldingii. Taxonomy (NCBI): domain Eukaryota; kingdom Metazoa; phylum Chordata; class Aves; order Passeriformes; family Orthonychidae; genus Orthonyx; species Orthonyx spaldingii. Next base: position 632,268 of record VZTJ01005625.1, on the reverse strand, counting down.
CTACAGTGCACTAATGTTTCATCCTAGGGAAAAAGTTATATAAAAGAAAGAAAAAAGTGTGAAAAAACAACGTTGAAAATAGAAGTAGTTTTCTGCATTTTATGTTCATTTTAAGGCAGGTTTATTTAGAATAGAAAATATACTTTTGTGCAAGTGCTGTCAAGATTGAAGAAAATCCTTAGGATGAATCAAACATTTCATTATTTGAGATGTTAAAACTGTAATGCTTCTTTTTTTTAAAGCAGGATGTAAGTATTTGACAAATACAACACACATTCTATTCCCACCAAAATTAATTCTTTTTCAACTATTTTTAACTAAAATGATGCAACATTCAACAGTCTTTTTGTTTAAAGCAAACATAACTGATTTCCACAACGAACAAAATGAGGGAAATGCTCCATCCCCCTGCTCTGGTTTGTGTTTATAAAGATATTTACCAAGTCTAGAACTAATGAGAACTCTGGTGTGCTTCTGGTTTTCAGTGGGAGAGCTGGCTTCCTGTTCAGCTGTTCTTCTGTTAGTGGGGGGACATGTTTGATGAAATAGTATCTGAAAAGAATACAGATTTTGCTGTAAAAATGTACATTATTGAATTGCAATGTCGTAGCCCAACTTAATATTTGAAATATTTAAGGCTGCACAAGAAGTAAGTATTTCAGATTGAAATAAACCCCACATGAGCATACACTTTTTTTTTTAAGCTAAGAGGTTTTGGAGTTCATTATCATAACATGAAAATGATCCAATTTAAATAGAGGTATCTTAATTCACTACTCCAAATGATTAATTTACTATTTCCAGTACAAACACTGGCACTTACGGATCAAAGACTTCCCAGTCCTCTTCATAGGTGGCTTCTGCATGAGCTGATGAGTAGCCACTGTCTGGAGATACTGGTGCTGAAATTCAACGAAAATGACCAAAACAAAAAATAAAACAAAAAACCACAAGAGCTGGTCTTATTAGTGCAATTCCTTAGAGTGACAATTTGCACTTGAGACACGAGGGAGGAAACAAGTGACAGAGTCTCCCTCCAGCCCCACCTCCCCTGCCAGAGGCTTCCCCTGGGCTGGCCCCAGAGCAGCCCCCCTGCTTAGATGTCACATTTACCCCCTCCTAAAAAGCTGCTCATCTACCAGAGCCTGGAGGGTCTTGGGAGGGTTTAGTCAAGGATTTGATGCTGCCCATGCACACAGAAGCTGAATTCTATGGCTACAGTTTTTGTCAAAGATTTGACAAAAAATTTTGTTAATTTTTTCTGAAGAAAATACGGAAAATGAATGTAGGATTGGTGTGTGTCTCATTTACCATGTGGTTCTAGTACAAGATATCAAAATGCAGCCAATTTCTCTTCTGAGATCAGCAAGTCCAGAGCGTGCAAGTTCAATGTTAATAATAGTGCCTTTCTTCTGGAATCTCTGCTTCCATGGGAAGAAGTGTTATGAGGCCACCTGAGTTACACCAGGAATAGGTAAAACTGCCAAAACTGTCTTTGTTGCATAAACCAGATTTGTCTAGCTTTAACGCTGTCTGCATGCCCCAAGGGAAGGCGGCACAGGGCTGCCCCCGGTGCCCGGTCCCTTACCCGTGAGCGGGGGCAGGTCGCGGTCCCCCGGCTCCTCGGTGGCCCCCAGGCCGTTGTTGACAGCCCTGCCCTGCACGGCCTGGCCGGGGAAGGCGGCGCCGTTGGTGGACGTGGCCGTGCTCGTGGTGATCTCGTCCACCTGCTCCATGTCCAGCTGCTTCACGATTTCCTCGGCCTCCACAGCCTGGCCCGGGGAGTCGGAGCCCGATGTTCCTGAGGGACATTTCCAAACGCTCACATCTTTAGGCTGAGCTCCCTATCACAATGCTCACACTCATTATTAACCACACACACACACCAAGTCTCAGAATAATTAAAGATACCTGCACTGATTCGTGCCACAAAAATACGAACCAAACTGAAGACCATGACAAGTGACTTTAAAACATGTTTAGGACAAGGAACGTAATCTGTTTTCTTTTCTCTTCTCCCTGTTTTATTTTACTGAAAGGTGCACTATTAAATACACCTAAATACAGAAAGAAATGTTCTAATGCTTGTAAGCTTATTGCTTCTTTCATTAACAATCAACCCATCTAAGAATTAAGGAGCCTTTTATCTGGCAGCAGTAACTCTTTGTTTGTAAACCAGAATGAAAAGTGTACTACCACTCAAAGCAGCTATTTCATACAAAAACCTATCACTCTCAGCTTTAAGACTATTGGCTTTTTGAATAATACTCACCATTTTTATTTGCTGGTGAAAAAAAATTGAACACAGGAGAAAATATGGTTCCCAGTAACGTTGTTCGGGGGGGACTGCCTGTGGTAGGGTTATCTTCCAATTTTCCATTTTGTTTTACGTGTTGGTTCATCATCTCATAACTTCCAGCTTCTGGAAAAGAAAAAATACGAGTTTTCACACCACCCAGCTGGGTTGCAGTTGCATCTGTTCCTTTATGGTCAGCATTTGCAGTGTAGGAGTGAACTCTTGTTCAGGGCTCAGCTGGGTCCATGAGAGTCAGCAACCTTCTACAAACGTCCATTCTCAAACCCGTCTGAAGCTTCCCCCTCCAGACGAGGCAGCACTCCTCGTTCACAGGAACAGCAGAGGTGTAAATCCTCGCAGGGATCTGGAGGGTGCCGTGCCCGGGCAGAGCTCAGCGCCCGCAGTGCCAGGACTCCACTAGAGGGAGGCACGAGAAAGGATCAGAACTCCCAAGGAGCCTCCCAGATGCTCCAGAACCCAGCGTTTGTCACTCTGCACACACAGGGACAAACACAGCTCGGAAGGGAAAGCATTGCCAGTTGTTATCACAGATCACAAAGCACAGAATTAAATGAATATCTGTGTTACAGATCTGGCACGGAACAAGGGTGATCTCCAAGTGTTAGGTACAGGTTTGCACATCCCACAGCTCAAATCCCCATCTTGTGGCTGAGGGCCAAGGCAGTTCTGAGACTGAGATGAAGGAGAATTATTTCCTTCACAGCACCCAGGCTCTAAGATGTCAGTCCATATGGGAGAGAGTGAATGGATCTTGTGCACATGAGCTGAGACCCTCCCTGTCAGCTGAGCCTGATGGAGCTGCACGAGGACTTCTTACAGCTCTGGTTCCTGTCTGGAACGTGGGGTGTGCCAGCTGCAGCTCCAAGCCCCCACTGACAGGGAATATTTAATGAAGAACTTTAATCCCTGTAACAGTGACAGGGGTTCAGGGTGCTGTGTGCACCCAGGACACCACAGGGTCACAAGATGGCTTGGGTTGGGTAGGAAGGGACCTTAAAGCCCATCTAGTCCCACCCCCTGCCAGGGCAGGGACACATTCCACTGTCCCAGGGTGCTCCAAGCCCCAATGTCCAACCTGGCCTTGGACACTTCCAGGGATGGGGCAGCCACAGCTTCTCTGGGCAGCCTGTGCCAGGGCCTCCTCACCCTCACAGTTTCCTTAGAAAGGAAGTTTAAACTCCAGGTTTCTAATGTCAGATTTGGAACCACAGCTATGTTTTCAGTATCACTGACAATTTTATCATGTCATTAATAAAGATTTCAAGAGGAAGATTTTCACAGGGAACAGGTAATCTCCATCCTTAGAGAGATAGAAAACTTGCCTGGAGAAGGCTCTGAGCAGCCTGATCTAACTCCAGAGGCAGATCTCACTCCAAGCTGGATCCACACTGCTGGGAGAGAGCGGGGAGAACTGCTCCAGGTGACCTTAAGGAGGTCCCTCTTGATCCAAAGTTTCCTACAGTTCTGACAGAAACCTGTCTATGTGTCTGACAAGTACTTTCAGCATCTAAGGACACCTGGTTACTTCCACAAAGGTCAAGAGCTGGGAGGTCACATTTCACTTTTATTTGTGAGAAAATGGGAGAAGAGCTAAACCAAATTATTATGGGACTTTTAGAATAATAATTAAAAACAAAAAAAAAAGTTAAATTAGTTCCAAAGTAGCTGCTGCTGATCCAAGTTGTTCTCACAGAGATACACGGCATGTGTCTGGGGGGTGCTGGAAGTGCTGCTCATGCTCCTGGAAGTCCTGGTTTGCTGTGAGTAGCTCGGCCCTGCTCTCAGTGAGGTCAGCCAGAACCCCAACAATCTCCCTGCTGTAGAACAGCCCTGGATCAGTGCACAGCCAGGAGACCACGGAATTCCCACTGCACTGCAGTGCCCAACGTGAGCGTTCACCAACCTCCATTCATCTGACTTTTCCGCCGCACCCGCGAGAGCTGTTTGTGGGGCTTCTCTCCCGTCTGAGGCGTGGATGTGATCAAGTTGTTGTCGATGTCCCGCTCAATCCGACTCCTCTTGGTGGGATTTTCTCTTTCTTCCTTAAAATAGAAAAGAGGGAAAACAGAAACATACTGAACTCTTTCTCCATGGAACACAGAAGAGAATGTTATCTCCTGCAGGAAGTTCACCCAAAGATCCCTTTACTGCTCCACTTCCAGATGCAGAACATGCAACAAGTGTCTGGTCAGCTGGGATTTTACATGAGCTTAAACTAAATCAAAGTATGGAGAATCAAAACTGTACATGGAGCTGCTGTAGTAGAAAAATTGTCTTTACAGCCAATCTATAAATATTTCAGTGCTGCAGAGGCTGGGAAATGCAGAGACAAAGCAACTAAAATTACCTGAAACTTGATTTCTTTGCTTGTTAAATACACAGGAGGTGAAGTACCCAACAATATCCAATATCAGACAGAAAATATCAGACAGGGCAAAACTGAGCTGTGAAAAATCCAAGGACTCTCCTTACCTGGAAGTAAGCGACTGCTCTTCCCCGCAGCACTCATGGGAATGAGACAGAACCAAACAGTTTTGCACATTTTCTGTGCGTGGCTCTAACGCAGGCACACGTTTCTGACAGGTTTCTAGTCCTTTTCCCCCTAAACACCTACTACAACTCAATAAAATGTAAATCTGAAATCTAAAGCATGATCATCGAGATTACCCTGAAATGTGTGAGACAAGGCAAAATCAACCCAATTAAATAACAAATAACAAGGCCACAGACTGTATCAAATTTAATTAAAATTTTAATTTTAGAATTAGAATATTACCTCACTGGAGCAGCAGTTTCACATCTTTAAAAAGAAAAAACAGTCTGCGCACTCCAAAAAAACCCAGTAAATAGAAAATTTACTAAATCTAGAAAAATTAATCTAAAGCCCCTGCTATAACAGCAGCTGAAGGAAATACCAACATGGGGAGGTACTGACAGCCACACAGGAGACCACCACTGATCCCCAAAACCTCCTCCTTGACCAATAACCTTGGTGAGAACAACCTAATTACTAACAGCTAGAATCAGTAATACTGTATATACCATAATCCATATATTGAGAGAAAACAGATAAAACTAATCAACAGTAAGGAAACTAATTTTCAGGTTATTTTGGAGAATAAAAAAAACAAAGAAGGAAGGCAGGAAGGAAGGAAGTAAGGAAGGAAGTTCACAAAACCTTAAAGACACGTGGAAAGGAAAACCAGACATATTTTCCTGATCTAAAAATTCCAATGAAAAACGTTTTGCGTAGATTTGAGTGTGCTGGTGCAAAGGTTTTGCAACCAAAATGCTGCACTCCTGAGACTCAATACAGATGCTGATTGCAAAATAGATCAATTATCACAGTTTAATGAAAAACAAACTGGAAGCAGATTTAACCATTAATTTTTGCTGAGATATTTCTGGTACTTCACTGTTTCTAGAACAGGTTGTTGTGGTTTAAAATGTCATGACATACTCAATTTTACTATACTTTTAACAATTCAAGAATATAGTTACATTAATTAAAATTACTTGAACTTCAGCTTGTTCCAAAGTTATTGTTTCTACACTTAGTTCAAACTCTAGAAAATACTTCTGAATTTTTCTCTGATTTTTATTTATCATGCAGCTAATCTGGGATACATTGTAAATTAGTTACAACTTCTTGGCTAATCTTCTTTCAAATTTGCAGTTACATAATGTCAGTATCTGAACTCCTGGGACAGAATGCTGTGGGGTTTTTAACTGGCCTCCCTTTAGAGAAAACACACTGTTTTTAGAAGCAATTGCAAGGTTACATTCAGCCTATCAAAGTTTTATATATATATATATATATATATATATATATATACACATCTGTGTGTGTATATGTATCTTTCACCCTCCAATGTCCATGCAGCACATGCAACAGGTGTTCACATGTGCAGATCAGTAAAGCTCAGCTTTCTGGCTGGACCAAGACGTGACATTTTGTGGTTTTCCCCAACAAGATCTGGATGTGATGCTCCGAGCAGGGCAGTGCTCCCTGCAGGAATCACTGAGCAGCTGCATCAATTCCATGGCACTTGGATTTGTGAGGTTTGACCTTCATTGATTAAATGACTCCTAAACAATTTTGAATAAAATTGCCAGAAATAGTCAACAAATTAATGCTTACAGACTGGTTTTTCTAAGTTTTTGGTACTGGTAATTTCTTGAATCTGGATTCAAGGAATCCTTAAAATAGAAATTAAGAATTTATTTGATATTTTCAAAAAAGGAACACCAGGTAATAAATCCTGTGATTTACTGGACTGTTAAATATGCCTGCAATTGACTCCTGAAGGTTTCAGAGTCTGCTTTACCTGACACAACTCACAGGCATTTACTTGTCGCCTTCCAATTCTTTACATTTTGCTTCCACCACATGATAAATTCTTAACAGAATCGGTTTTCAATCAAATCAATCAAATTTAAAGTGATTATGACCCAATTAAAATCAAAGCAGGGGCCCACAGCTGGTGTACCTTGGGTGTGCTTCCTTTAATGAACTTTTTGATTGAGGACAGGAGGCCGGTCTCATTTTTGGGTGGTTTTCCCCCGCCGCCAGGTAAGGGCTCCTCCACCTCCGAGTGTTTCCGCTTGGCCCGCAGCGCCCGCTGCGTGTGGAGCTGGTTGGACTGCTGGGAAGCTTTCCGTGTCCTCAGCCGCATCTTCATGGGTACCACATGGAAAGCTATAAAAGGAGAAACCAGGAATACTTGCTCATTGAGGAAACACATCGAGCTGCAGCTCCTGAATGCGAGGAATTACATAACGCTGGTGGTGCTGCGCTCCCCTCCCGGCGCACGCTCCACTCACAGCACACAGCAGCTATTCCAGGGACAGCACCTCACTGCCAGGGGAACAAACAGGGATCATCTGGCCATGGAGACAGCACCCAGGACATCAGTGGGGCTGCCACAACCTCCAGTCCCAGTGGTGGGAGGAAAAGCTCCCTGCTCAGAATGGCAGAACTACCCAGGGTGGGAAGGACCTCTCAGATCATCGAGTCCAACTGGTGAACAATCACACCCTGTCAACCAGGAGGGTGTCAACTACCTTGATGAAAGGATTGATTGCAGGGTGCCTGTTGTCTCCAGCCCCAAATGACTGGACTCTGTGACCCAGGAAGTTCTTTCCTCTCTGTGTTCCTCAAAATACTTCATTGCAAGTCTCCACATCAAATTTGAGATGAGGCATAAATCTAAATTCCTGTCAAGTGCTCACAGAAGGAATCATGAGCCTCTGTACTCAGTGTGGGTGAGGAGAGAGCAGCTCTGCAAAGGAACCCAAACTGATCTTCAATACAGCTGAGTCTGGGAATCACATTAGACCTTGGAAACACTCATGCAAGGGCAGCATTTATTAAAGTAAAGTAAAAGGCCATTCCAGGGAATGCATCCCATTTATCTCCAGCCTCTAAGTGGGCTGCTGGTATTGTCACACTCAAGCCTCAATGTCACTGCTCTCCAGGCTGGGGACCTGCCTTTTGCAGCTGCCTGGAGTTGGGCTGGTTTGAAGGGGACTCCTCGTGCTTAAAAGTCATTCTTATGATGGATCAGGAGCAGAAAAATGAAGTAGCAAGAAATCCATCTGTGGTGTAATGCACAGAAATACTGGAAAGAAAGTAATTTGCCTTTCCTAGCTGAAATCATGACAAAAAGCAGGTTTTTAAAGAAAATTGTATGCTTATCACGACAGGAATCAGTGTCTGCCTTTCTGGAGTCCATTTAGTGTAGATCTGATTGCTGCATAGACAGAATAAATATAGCATTTAACATATAAGTTGCCTTTCTGGAGTCCATTTAGTGTAGATCTGATTGCTGCATAGACAGAATAAATATAGCATTTAACATATAAGTTAAGTAATGTCACAACAGGTATGTTGTTTAGGAAAAGGCAACAGTGGCACTGAGATGAGTCACAGATAGGGAAATACTGATAATATTTTTGAAAACCAGTCCCAAACCTGTTACACAGCTGTGTTTGTTCCCAGGTGAATCTCAATCTCACACAAAGGTGTTGCAGCTAATGAGGAATGACCGAAGTACTGACACTGCTGTCAGACTTAGCAAGAAAAGTACTCCGTGGGTATTGTCAAGGGTGAGACATGGTGTTACACAGAACTACCATAGGGAATATTCACTGTGACTGCCAGCAAACACGGGGGGTCATTTTCCACAGGTCCATGCTCAGCATTTTCCATCAGTGGTCAATACAGCAACATGAGGCACTGCAGTCCAACCACCCCCAGCACTGCAGGGCCACCACTCACCCATGTCCCCAGGTGACACATGGGTGTTAAATCTCTCCAGCCACAGGTCTCCACCACTGCCCTGGGCAACTGTGCCAGAGCTGGACAGCCCTTTCCATGCAGAAAGTTTCCTTGATATCCAGCCTGAGCCTCCCCTGGCCCAGTCTGAGGCCATTTCCTCTCCTCCTGTCCCTGTTCCCTGGGAGCAGAGCCCGACCCCCCTGGCTGTCTCCTCCTGTCAGGGAGTTGTGCAGAGCCAGAAGGTTCCCCCACAGCCTCCTTTTCTCCAGGCTGAGCCCCTTTCCCAGTTCCCTGACCTGCTCCTCACAGGATTTATGTCTGGGATCCTTCCCCAGCTCTGTTGCCCTTGTCTGGACACACTCCAACACCTCAATGTCCTTACTCCTGCTCCCTCCTCATTTCTTTCCCACACTCACTTCGGATCTTGTCTCCTCCTCAGAGACCTGACCAGCTCACTGAGCTAACAGAGAAAACTCCTTCATTTTTATACCATTAAATCAGTTTACAAGGGGAACCAGTGGGCATCCAGGCAGTGCAACAGGGTGTCAGCAAGCGACACTGCTGGACGTGGCACAGCCCGTGGAGATGGTGGATTCTGGACAGCTGGACAGGACAGAGCCAAGGATGGAAGAAAGGCAGCAGGGAGCCCTGGGAAGCTCTGTTCCCAGAGCACTCACTCACCGTGGTGGGGCAGCGGGCTTGCCCTGCAGCGAGGTGGGCAGTGAGTGTGTTTGTGTGTGAGTGTTTGTGTGTGTGTGGGGCCAGCCCTGGGCACATGGAATGGGCACACCCAGCTGCCTTTGTGACCTCTGGCACCTGTCAGTGGTGTCATGGAGCCACTCAGCTTCGACAAGGCCATTGAGTACAACCATCCCCTGGCACTGCAAGGCCACCATAGCCCATGTCCCCAAGTGCCACCTCCACACAGCTGTTAAACCCTCCAGGGATGGTGACTCCACCACCAGCCTGGGCAGCTGTGCCAGGGCTGGAGAACTTCTCAGTGAAGAAATTTTCCTTAACATCCCACTGACACCTCCTTTTCTCCAGGCTGAGCCCCTTTCCCAGCTCCCTCAGCCATTCCTTGTGCTCCAGCCCCTTCCCAGCTCCATTCTCTTCCCTGGACACGCTCCAGCCCCTCCAGGTCTCTCTTGTCAGGAGGGGCCCCAGCTGGCCCCAGCACTGGACATGCCCCAGAAGTGCCACCTCAGGGTATGGGCACTGCCCTGGGCCTCTGCCCACACTGCTGTAGTGACCACACTAAACAAATGTGTGTAAAAAGGAATTAAAGAAAATGGTAAAACGTGGAAAGGAGACTGGCACTAGTGAAATTCCAATGCAGGAATGAAAGTATTACTTCACATTTGCTATAGATTAAGTTGCCTGATTTTTCCAGAACTGAAACAAATATCAGTCAGACAAAAGAGGAACCAATTTAATATTTGTCAATGGTGAGTACATATTTATCCAGCAGGGAAACGTTCAGCTCCTCCGTACAGCCCTGCCAGGGACTCCTTTGGCTCACTGCACATCCTGGGTATCAAGCCTGGGGTTATAAATATCTCTAATGGACTTAGCAACAGGTACCTACAATCCTCTCAGAGACAGGAGTTTGCTTTCCGAGTACTGGATCCAGTTGGCGGGGGAGCTTTTATTGAATTATAGTCATGGTTCTTTCCTGAACCAGGCTACAAAACTTAACACAGTCAAAATAATCAAGTCTAAACACGTAGGAGAATTTCCTTTCTCAAACCTGCAGGATTTGGATTTCCCCAGCACGTGCCATCCCTTACGGCACGGTCGGGTGACCGAGGACCTAAGCCCAGGCTGGCACTGCCACCTCCGCTGTGCCAGGAGTTTTGCTAAAGGAAATCAACTCCCAAAAACCCTTCTCTCTTCAATTATTTCTACCCTTATAATACACCCAGAAAGAGTGTGGGAAAAAAAAAAAAAAAGAAAAAATCTTGTTCTTCAAGAGAGAATTACATGGCAAAGAAGGACTAAAAGGAATATCCAATCAATAATTTGTGGGACAGGAAAATAAAATGTAGGAACTCTTAAAAAGCAGCAGCTGAAGGAGTAATGGCTGCAATAAATTCCATTTTCCTGAGTCCACACACACCAAGTGTCAGGCTCCCTACCTTGTGAATACTGTTGTTATCCCATGGTACAGGTACACTGTACTTACAGGAAAGAAATTCCTGTGAATGACTCATGTTTCAAACTGAGAGCACACCTCCACGGAATCTGCAGTTAGGGACGGTTTATTTCCCACCACATATGACACTGCTGTTTTCACTACTTTTCCCCAAACTATTAAAGGAAAATTAGGCGAGGCACACCTGATTGCAGGGTTTAGGGCTTTCTGATACAGGAAAAGGTTAAAGACGGTAAAAGAACAATGGTGAAGAACAATAGGAAGAGATAAGTGACAAGAAAATTTAAAATTATAGTGTTGAACAATTTCTCCATTCAGTTTGGCACTCAGGAATAACACTGACCTGCCACCACAGAAATCAATCTATCCCAAAACTCCACACCACAGGAGCTCCAGAGGATTCAGGCAACTTGAATATGTCCGAAGTGTGACTTTGGTGACAGCAACACAGGAGGTGAAAAACTTCTATTTATTTACCTAGGGTTTTTCTTGAAACATTTTTTGCACAAAGCCAAGAAAGTAAATTATTTTTTAACATTTTTAAAATTTTGAGCATCAATGCATGGTGTAGATCGAGATGGAGACATGACCAGCTGCACAAAGCTGTGACCTGTCCCCAGACTGAACAGCTGTGACAACTGAGGGGTTTGGAATTGAGAGAGGGGCAGATTTGGTGTCCCACTCCCAACCAGCCCAGCTGACACACACCTCCCTGCTGAGAAGATGTGTGTTTCTTTCAGTCATTGCTGGATCACTGGGCAGATCCACAGACAGAGGAACCAAGACCAAATATTTTGTTCCATTTCCTTGCAAACAAGTAATACCAGAGGTGTTTCATCAGCACATTTCGTGGCTGCGATGTGACCCAGATTTCAGGGTGAGGAAACATCCCAAGGAGGAGATGTGCTCCCAGAGCTGGCTGGGGTCCATTCACACGGTGCTTGGATGCTTTCAGGGAACACAGACCCCGTGCTGGTGTCCAGACAGGTGTGGACAAACAGCAACTGTGGTGCATGCACCAAAGCCAGGGAAACCCTTCACCCAGACAGGCCCCAAAGCACTTCACACACCTCAAGGAAATAGTTTTTGTTAGTTCAAAGGTGTTGAGACTCTTCCCCGTCAATGACTCTTGGCCTTTTCTAACCAACTTACTCTCCTTCCCTAGAAAATTACAGCCATTTCATGTCACTCCAGCAGATGTATTTCATATTTTCCAATGTACTGCACTACTTGTCGTTCCTCTCCAGTCCTTAGGTGTGTTTTTCTGCCACTGCAGAACCGGGGGAGCAGTAAACCAGGAAACTCTGCCTCAAAGGAGCCTGGAAGGGATGCTAGTCTGGGGTAGGTAAAAGCAAAATACAAAGATACTGATTTATTAAAATAGCAAATCACCGAATATGTACTATTCAAATGTTAGTGTGGGTTATGAAATCTGGATAAGTGTACAAAGCAACCACAAGTACCATCAAAATAACAGTAAGGAGTTGACAACTATCAAAGGCACCTCCAAACTCTCCCTGTTTCCCTGAAAACCCTTTTTCTGCTCCTCCCCACCTTCCAGGGCACTAAATCATTTCCACCTGAAACAAAATCCTGCTTGAAATCCTTGGTCTTCTGTCACCTTGTTCGATCCCTGATCCCTCAGGGCATCTACCTTGTGCTCACTTCTACTCTCCCAAAGTTTGAGCATCTCCCCTAAAACATCCTTAGAATGATTTTGCCAAAGAAGGATGGCAGCATTTTATAATTGGCCTCAACAGAAAATAGATCTTTTGCTCCTTTGTTTTTCTGCTCTAGCCATCATATTTCTGTTTTGCCACTGCTTTGCTAGTGAGGCTTTGTTTTGATTATACCAAATGCATTTGGAACTGAAAGTTTATTCCCTCCCAGCCAAGATATTTCTCTCTTTGCACTGAGGGTACACGCTGGTAATTAATTCAGGCTTTCCAGTTTGTGTCACACTAAGCAAGGAGGAAACACAGAGAGCTGGGGTGACCATGGGACAGCAAACCTCAGAGCAGAACTCCAAAACCTGCTGCAGAAAGAAGACCCTATTTACAACCCCTGGTGTTGCCAAGATGACAATTTCACATGAGTCACCTCCAGATCTTGTGGGGCTCCTGAGAGCTGAGAGGTTGGGAAAGGAAAGTTTGCAGTGCTCGAGTTTTAGATAAGCAGTAACAGATTCCACAGAACCAGCACTGTTCCTGTTGGGATTCTGGGAGGGCCCAGCTGTCCTCAGGCTCTCTGGACATTTAATCCACACTGCCAGGCACACAGGGAGCCTATTTATGGAAGTCGAGTCCCTCTCGTTACAGCCCGTGGCACAGACAGGTTGCAAACACTTCCTGAACAGACCTTGTGGGATGTTGTCTGACTGTAAAACAATCCTAAGGAGTCACTTGTTCTAATTGTTCAGGTCACCCATATTAGTTATCTTTTTAATTAAAAACAAACAAACAAACAAACAAACAAACCAGAAACAAGCAGGTTGATAAGCCCAAGTAAGTCTGTGTTAGACTATGGAAGCCATGGAGTAACTCCTGTGTCTGTGAGGAGAATCTAGGAATTTCTGCAAAGTCTACACAGAAACAGAGCTGCTTTTTGCTTAACTTCGCCAGAAAACCTAATCCTGCTCCACTTCACCTGAATCTTCCAGGGGGACCAGAGGCGCAATCACGTATCTCATAGGACTATGTCAAGTTGCTATCTTTTAAAGGGATAGATAAGGGTTCTGGCTGCTCCTTTGGCCTTAAAAATAGCAGACTATTTTTATTGCTGGATAAAGACTCTTTAAATGATAATATGTTTCTTATTGCCCTGGAAAACACTTTCCTTAGTACACTGTATCCCTTCAGAACCCTTCACAAGAGGTTAAAATCTGCTCTCCCCTTTGCACGGTGCTGCTTTCATGCTCTTCTCGCACCTGGCTTCCCTGATTTAAAATAAAAAATCAACCAACTGTGTTGTTAAAAATGGGGAAAACGCCAGCACAGTCAGGATTTGTATTACTCAGTGTCCAGATGAAGTTTAAACTAATCACTTTCCCTTATGAATACATGCTGAATTAATCCTGACTCTTTCATAGCCCATCCTGGCTTCTTCCCTGCATGGAAAACTTCATGCTTACAAAATTGCATTTCTGAGATTAATTTGTGCATGTACCTGAGTTAAAACTGACATGAAAATAAGTTCTAAAGGTTTAACAGCTGTACTCATTTGTGAGTAATATAATGTTTTTACATATAACCTTAAAACATAATACTGAGACATGACAAATTTAAAACTTACCCAGTCTCAAAAACTTGCCTGAAATGAGTTTCAGGGACCTCTCTGATTCCATCACAATGAAGCTATTTTATACATTTTATTTTCATTGTCTTTTTTTCCCCGTTGTATTTTGGGTGAAAAATCCACAAGCAAAAAAAAAACCAACAAAGCTTGTTGCCCACTCAGTGGAAAGTTATAGGAAGTTTCTGGTCAATATTCCGATAATACAAAGTATAATAAGCACAAGCTACCAATGACAACAGAAATTTTGTAGGGTAAAACTGCTCTGTGATGTTTCCAGTTGATTTCACACGAAATTTCTCTTATTTCTTTCACAAGATAATCACCTTCAGGTTGGTCTAATGCATCTCAGCCACTCTGAAACGTGCAACACGCAATGAAATAACAACTTTCTGGCTGTGAAGTGGCAGATTTGGCTCTGCAAACAGCCAGGGGATTGCTCTGCTGAGTGGGGAGAAGGTGTTTGGCTCGTGTCCTACTTTGGGAAATTTCTGTCTGAGGGACTTTCTGAGTTGGGGAAAAGGGGAGTTGTGCACCTGTATCACAGATTCATGTGCTGCACCAGGAAATCTGCATGGGTGAGCGCCCTGATTGCCACACAACACAAAAATCTGTATTGAGGGATCCTAAACCAGAGAAATCAGCAAGAACAAGAAGTGTTGGTACCACCCATGAGCTTACAGGTTGTTGGATTTGTTTCCAGTCACTCCCCAGTCTCAGGAGTGAGCCTGGCCTCTCCATCCAACTGCAGCTGTCTGTGTGTCTGTCAGTCCTCCCTGGGAAATGCAGAACCCATGGACCAGCATCAACCCAATGTCATAGGGGAACAGAAATTTCAAATATACTCAGTTCCTACAAGGTTTCTGAAAACTCAGACCTGTGTAGGTAACAGACCCCTCAAGCATCCCAAGTAAGCAGAAGATGGCCACAGCTCAGTCCTTACCCCTTATCCAGCCTGGCTACACATAGGCACATTCCTCCTTGCCCCCTTGCCTAGCCCACCTCTGGAACATTTAAAAACTGGCACATTAAAGTAAGGAAAAAATTCCTTGCTTCATCTTTTCTGTATCATGTATGTTATAAAACAGAAATTATTTTTTTTTAATTCTCTCTGAACACAGAGGATAAGCAAAGCCCACCCACCTGAATTTAAACAACCATCTATTGCACAGCTCACTGCAGGAGCAGGGCAGGAGGGAAGGAGCAGCCACAGGGAAGCACAGCTGAGCAACACATGGAAAACTCTCACTCTGACATGTAGAAAACTGCACAGATTCTCAGTGCTTTGCCTGCATCCCGTGGGTGCTGACTGGGGGCTCTGAACCCTTTCACAGCCTCCTCACTCCCGTCTGTCCCTTCCATCCGTGCTCCTCCCTCCTTTCCCCAGGCGTTTAACACAAACACCTCACAATCTGCACCCCTGCCTCCTCCTGCGGCCGGGGGCTGGACAGAGACCTGTCCCTGCTCTGGGGTTTGGCTCGGGTGTGGAAAAGCCTCCTCTGCCCGAGGCAAACCCAGAGCACAGAGAGCATTCTCTGAGTCTGGCACCCCCCGGCTCAGCCCCAGCTCTGTCCCCGGCCCCACGGAGCCGACGGAGCAGTGGGGATTATCAGCACAGGTACTGTAGTGCAGAACCAAACCCGAACTATCAAACAAACAAACGAGCCTTACCCCCGTAATTCTGACAAACACGAGCCATCTGCAGCCACAGAGCCTCCCGAATTCCCCGCAAACGGCACAGGAGCAGCTACACACTCTCCTCTAACCCTAGAGCTACCAGGGAACAGAAAATCATCGATGGAGAATGAGAAGAGCAATCCTCTGGAAATGACTTTTCGTTCTGAAAGCACATACCACCAATGACAAATGTTTATTTTCTAATCTTAAACTATTTTATGGTTTGGAACCCTATTATGTTAATTGACTTAGGACATTTTTATATTAACTATTAATCTTGGAGATGGAACATTATCAAACCTGAAAGGGTTTGAATATAATAAACCAATCTACTATCAAAAGAGAATTATCTTCAAATAAGTCCAACAGGGTAATTACACCTAACAATTAAGTCTGACACCCCTTCACCTGAACCTGGATCTCTGCAGCCCATTTCTCCAACTGAGCTCTCAAAGACCTTTCTCTTAAAAGTACCAATGAGCTTCCTAGTCCCTAAGCAACACAAAAGTAAAGGACTCTAAATCCAGTAATTACATTTGTTTAGGAATATTATTTTAGCTACAATGAAGGCCTCAAAAGTTTCTTTCAAATCTATATTTTTAACAATATAAAAGCATCAAGATTACAACAACTTTATTTTCTTCTGTAATCTTTATCAGTTCTGGCCTGATAAGCAAAATAAACAAGCTTTTCCAATTGTATTTAAATTGATTTAAGTGCAACTGCTTAGTCTTGACACAAGCTCAAGGTGTCAGACAAACTGAGGTAGGTAATTCAATCAAATATACTGTAGTTAAATCCCACATTCACAATGCCTGCAAGTAGTAGATATTCCTGCTATTTATTAAATACTTCCTTTACTTTTTGTATACTGTTCTCCCTCCCTGAAAACAAACCTGAAAACTTCATTTGACATTCTGCTTTGTTTTGGCAAACACCAACACAGAACTGCTGCCCATAGAGTTAAGGAGCTGTCTCCCACTCTGCTTTTCTTTCTGAACTCCTGAGCATTGTCCATCATTTCCCAGCTGCTCCCACAGACTCGGGGCTGGGGCACATCCCACCAGCCCACACTGCCAGCACAAGGAGCTCAGCCCTCACCTGTAGGATTTCCCTCCCTCCTGCCCAGGTGATGGATTGGAATTGGTGACCAGGCATCACCCACCAGCCCAAAGCATTGTTCCATACAAAAGGAAGCCTCCCGCACCTAAATGAGCTCCCCCGGGATGGTAAAATGAGGGAAGCTTCCAGGAACGGGAGGAAAGAGATGCATCTCAGGGGTGTTACAGTCTCTGGAAGGGGTACTGGAGAATGAAGCAAGGACAAAGGACAGGTCCTGGCTGTCACCTGGAGCCAGCCCCCTCCTCCCTGGCATAGTGCCTACTCCAAACACAGCAGGCACTGGATGTAATCCAGAGAAGGGAAGCCTGGAGGGAACCACAACGGGTGAAGCAAAATCCCAGCACAGGGTAAGAAACACACACACCTGTGCTGGGCTGTGCTCCAGCACTGCAGCCCGTCTGCGCTGAGCAGGGGGCACACAGCACCCCTGAAGCTCTGCCTAGAGTAAGAAAACCTGTGCTAGGCTGGGTCTAAACCGGCAGCTTTCCCAGGGCAACACCATCCGAAAAGGGCAGGGAAGGGGGAATGCTGGTTTTCCCCAGGCAGACAGCCAGGCTGAGAGGCTCCCAGAGGGCACGTGCAGCCCAGGAGCCCCTGTGTGGGGCTCCCCACTAACCAGGCTGCTGCTGTGGGGCCAGGGAAGCCCTTGTGGCACAGCCTTAGCCTTAGATTGAATTACCTCCCTTCCTCTAATTAGCACCTCCTAAAGTACAGGGTGAATCAAAGCAATCATGGGTTAGAACGGCCTAGGGTAAACTGAGTTATGATTGAGACTGAATTGGTGCAGCACAGGCCAAACTGCTCAGAACAACTGCTCTGATTCGATCAGAGTTCCTGTTACTTTATTAACTTCAATTAGCTATTCCCAAACACAGCCTAAATAAGGACAGGATCCTTCTCTTCCCTCTGAGGCTTTGAGGATGCTAATGCGCCCTGCAGCATCACCTTCCAGGCCCTATTCTGCTGCTAACACTCTTGTTTATACATATAACGTAATTAACTTACAGGTAAGTTCTAACCCAAATGCTTTAGAGTTCCAGATTATTTTCTCCTACTTACACTTGGAATATTGGCAATGACTAGTAGGATGTAATTTTTGTATTTGTACTCCTTTAAGTAAGTGTCCATAGCATATTTTCCAGATGCTGTGCAGTTAACAGTTCCTTTTAGTTAAACTTATTGTCATGACAGTATTATACTTAAAATTATACTGCTACACTAAATACTATGAACACAGAACTAGAGGTGTTCCATGCATCCTAACTAGACTCCTCAACCACCAAAAAGGAATTCTGAATTCAGACCGGTTAGGACTGTTGGGATAACTTCTGTTTCCATCATCTCTTTTCTATGTAACTCCAGCAGAAGCATTACTTGGTGAGCAGTGGCTGCTCGTTGGATCTAATGCAGCAGACAGGCACTTCCTAAATGTTGCCTTTAGGGTTATTTTTAGCAGGATGCACAGAAATCTGACTGATGGGGCTGGATCTCTGAAAACTTCCCCCGTGGGGAGCTGTGTTTTGAATGTCCCGATCCAGCAGAGATCAATGTGCTGCTGAGTTAATCTCGTCCACCAGCAGCCGCACACTTCCTTCCCCAGGGCTTGGCCACAGATTCCGGGATTACCATAAACACTGACCCATCAGAGAGGGAAACTGAGGCAACACCGGCTGTATCTCCTCAGATCATGAACAGTGAACTGAACAGTGCTGGCAGAGGTGGAAGTGCACTGAAGGCTGATGCTCAACTCCCCTTTTTCTTACAGCAGATTGTCCTGACAAGGGTTTTCCTTGGATCAGAGGATATGAGGAGAGAACTTATCATTTAAGAAGCTAAGAGGACCTTAATCAAAGTAATTACTGAAACTGATCTGATTGGGAAGTAATCTATTTAGAAAAAGTTAGGACTGCCAACTGGGAAGCTCTGACCCAAGCCCTGAGCTGATTGCTTTAGATGTGGATGGTTTCCCACTTAATTTTTCAAGTGCTATTGAAAATGTCTTCATCTGTGAATGTCAAATATTTGTTTTTCTAAAACACTAAATAATGGCCTTCTAGGCATCTCAACATGTAAACAACATGTTAGACAGGCTTTCAAGCACCTGGGTGTATGTGAGTTTCTCTCAAGCAATCGGAAGAGCTGCACCTCACTGCAGCTACCGTGTGGCACTCCAGGGAATTCCCCCGGGGACAGAGCTCTCAGTAGGGCTGGCACTGTCACATCCTGCCTGGGACAGCTCCTCTTAAACCAGCTGCTGAGAGCTTGTTCTTCCCTCTCAAAATCCCAGCAATGATTCCATTGGAACACTCTGCCCCCTGAAAATCACAACCCATCATGAATTTGATTAATCAACTCTGCACTTGTGGTGTGTATTTGCATTTTCTGAAGATTTAATTGGAATGTACAAACACCAAATCACAGAACTGTAGAATGGTTTGGGTTAGGAGGGACCTTAAAGCTGATCCTGTTCCAGCCTCTGCCAGGGCAGGGACACCTTCCACTGTCCCAGGGTGCTCCAAGCCCCAATGTCCAGCCTGGCCTTGGACACTGCCAGGGATCCAGGGGCAGCCACAGCTTCTCTGGGCACCCTGTGCCAGGGCCTCAGACCCCTCACAGGGAGGAATTCCATCTCAATATCCCATCTATCCCTGCCCTCTGGCAGTGGGAAGCCATTCCCCCCTGTCCTGTCACTCCAGACCCTTGTAAAGGATCTCTCTCCATCTTTCCTGTCGGCTCCTTCAGGTCCTGGAAGGTCACAATTAGATCACCCTGAAGCTTCTCTTCTCCAGGCTGAACAATCCCAATTCTCCCAGGCTTCCCCCACAGCAGAGCTGCTCCATCCCTCAGATCCCCTTGGTGGTTTCCTCTGGATTCTCTCCTACAGGTCCATGTCCCTCCTGTGCTGGGAAGCCCAGAGCTGAAAGCAGCATCCCAGGAACTTTTCACATACAAGAGACAGAAAACAATCTCCTATTTATGTAAAAGAGGTGGTGCCAGTGATTCAGGGGGCCAGCAAATGAAGGGATTTCATTCAGACTTGGTCCTTTACTTTCTGGGCTAAGAGGAGCAAGAGTCATCACATCCGATCTACTCTCAGTAATGACTGAGAAAGGCACCTGTGGAGAGGAATACTCCCGAGGAAGGATGGAAGAAGGATGCAGTCACAGAGGGAATGCGTGTGGGAGGGGGCAGCCCTTAAATCTGGGATAATCTTAGCAGTCCTACACTGACATTACCAAAGTCCAAAACCCATCATACATCAGAACTGGCTTCCCTAGGGAGACCAGGCTGAAAACACACAGATGGGGCAGAACTTGTACAGGGGTTGCACAGGGAACAGCTGCACACCCATAACCTGGAAAAGGCAGTTTTAGGGTTGTACAATTACACATTCAGCTGTGATCCTGAAATGATCGTGATGATGCTCTGGAACCCCAAGTTACTCTCCCAAAAGGGCAAGAAGTCTCAAGCTCCTCTCAGAGCACTCATGTGTCTAGAAACACACAGGAATTTTAAATTTCTGTCAAATTCCAGTCCTACTTCATGCATCCTGCTTTTACAGACTCCCAGAATGGTTGAGGGAGGAAGGGAACTCTGGAGTTTCTCTTGTCCAACCCCCCTGCTCTAGCTTTTCTTGCAAGTTCTTGCCAAAATAGTTCAGCCCGACTTTCAGAATGGTTTTTACAAAAATGTGCAAGTGCTCCAAGTTATTCTTCCACTTACACCTGTGGAAAAGTTTCTTCCACAGGAATGAAATATGTGCATAGAAATCTGTCACAAGAGCATATGTGACTCCTAAAGTCTCCTGCAAACACAATTTCTGTTGGTGTCAACCTCGCAGCATTACAAGAGATCAAAGAGAAGCCAATGCAGTATGGAAAAACTTGGGAAGGTGAAGACTCAGTTTCCTTCTGAATTCAGGCAACTTTTTCTGTTTTTTCCACTGCTTAATGCTACTGAGCCTCTGACAGTGTCACATCCTTGTGCTGGGCAATCGCCACCCTGGAAGGGAGTTACCAACACCTACGGTGCGAGGCTGGGGATGGAAAATCACCTTCCAATTATGAAATGCACATACGGCCCCAGCATACGTGGAATATTTACATTCTTAGAAAAATGATCCAACTGTCCCATTCAATCTCCAGGGCAGACCGTCAGGGGAATTTTTCTTTAAGAACTTTGATGAAACAGGAATGTCAGCTTTAGTGCATGCTGCACTGACTGGAACAGGATCAAGTCTTAACTAAGTTCCACACGATGTTTTCAGGGGAAAAGAGGAGAATGTTTCATGGAATTTAAGTCGGGATTTGGCTTGCATCCTAGAACATATATCTTGTTATGAAAACTGCTGAAACACTTTTAAGTGGGCAAGCCATAAGTGTCCTTGGAGCTATCCAGTCAACTGGAAGTCACACAGACAGAACCTCCTAAAGTAGAAAAGCCTGAAATTGGGAGGGGGGGGTGAGGGAGGGGCAAGTAATCTTGGAATCCTATCTGTTATCCGGAACGGCTCGCTTGTGCCTACAGCATGAAGTAGTTACAACTTGTTTTCTGCTATTGTCACAGATCCAGGACGTTACTCTGGCTAAATCATAATCTCTTCCTGCCTCAGTTCATCCATGTGCAAACCTGGCTCGCTAACTCTCACCTTAATGTGTCATGGGGCTTAATTAATAACACTTAGGTCTTTTAAGTCCTCTACAAACATTAACTACTTCTTGTAACAACTCTCCAAGGTATTATTATCCCCATTTCACTCATGGAGAAAAGGCAAAAGAGGATGTCACTTGCCCAAGGCAACACAGTAATAGTTATACTTAGAGATCCTCTTCACGGACTACTCTAACAGTGGAAACATATCAAGAAAGGCAAAGACAATAATGACAAACTCGAAATTACTTTTAAAAGTGCACCATAAGCACCTGGGAGACGATGGAAAATCCCTCCCAGGAACAATAGGCTTGGCACCGGAAAAAGCATCACGACTGTCACCAGAGAGAAAGAAGTACCCCGGACAGACCTAGGCTAGAGCTCACCCAAACAGCCACACAGAAACAGCCAGACCTGTCCTCTTGAGCGCTCTTAAGTACCATAAAATTGAGCAACAGGCTTGTACAGTAACACCGAGCGAGCAGATAATCAATGTGGTATGCAGCATGCTAATTCCTTCCGCCGCGTTCCCAGCGGGGACCGGGAATGCCAATAACGGCCCTGGACGGCGGGGATCCCGCGCGGTGCCGGCGGGTCCGGTGCGGCCGCCGCCCCCACCGGTGACAGCGACAAAGTTGGTGTCCCCCGCGCCCCGCCGCGCTGCCACCCCCGAGCAGCCGCCGGGAG
>VZTJ01005625.1:585175-609300 GCA_013397795.1 Orthonyx spaldingii | reverse complement strand
GGCAGCGGCGCCTACGGCCCCGCGGCCGAGGTGGCTCAGCGGTGGAGGCGCGGCCGCTCCGGTGTCCTGGCGCCGGGCCGGGCCGAGCCGAGCCGAGCCGAGCCGGGCCGGAGGTGAGGGGAGAGCGGAGAGGGGCAGCTCTGGGGGCCCCGCGCGGGCGGGGGGCAGAGGGGATGGGGGCGAGCGGGAGCGAGTCCCGGCCCTTCCCGGTGGGTCCCAGCGCTGCCCTGCCCTCCCCGGCGGCGGCGGCGGCAGCCCCGGGCAGGACTCGCTGCCGACGGATGGACGGGCGGGCAGCAGAGCCCCAGGCCGGTCGCGCCTCCGGCCACCCCTCCCCGCGCTCCCCTGGGCACCGCTGGGCGCTCCCGCGGCCTCTCCCCGGCTGCGGCTCCCGGCTGTGCCGGCCCGGCCCTGCTGGCTCGCCCTCCGTCCCATTCCCAAAGCGTAGGGCAGTGCTAGCTTGTGGTTTCGGTTGCTGTTTTAAGTCGCCTGTGGAGTCTGGTGTGAAGTTTTATTTCCGCTTTCTCTTTTTCTTCTAGGCAGCGTCTTTGTGTGTGAAATGCTGAGGATGCTGCATGCTTTACTATTTGAAGGGCTTAATGAAGCAGCTTGGCCATCTCTTGCAGTATAGGAGGATGTAGTGAGGTTACATTTCTCATTTCAATGCTACTGAACTTGGATATCTTAAATTTTTCTCTTAATGATAACTTTTACTCACCAGTGTTTTTAGCAGAAATCTTCAGTTCTCGGGTTCACCTGTGTTGTTATGACAGGATAGCATCTCAAGGTATTGCCCAGAATAGAAGGTTTTTACAGGAGTAACTGGCACCCTCTAATTTAGCAGTAGAACCTACACGGGTGTTGTGTTTCCTGGTAGCTGTTGACTCCCTGCTTAAGTTTTTGAATGTGGATCAGATTATAGAAGTCCCAGCTCTCTAGTCACCTAAAATATTTATTGGCTTGTTAAAGAGAAGCACATCTGCTGCTGTGAAGCCAAGATTTGTTTTAGAAGTATGTCACAGGACTCTATTAGTCTTTAGCAGAAGACACTATAAAGCTAATTTTACCATAGAAAAGACATCATAGGAAGGCAGTCCTTGTTCAGAGCAGGTAACCATATTACTTTAGAGCATTCAAGTGTTTCTTGTGAATATTTTGTGAATGATCAGCTGTGAAAAAGGTTCGTTTGGGCATGTTAAAGCCTCATTAAGATGGTTTGGCAGTCCCTTAGGAGGAACTTGTATGGCAGGATAACTGTGTGATGTCTCACACTGTGAGCCCAAAAGGACATTCACAGATACTTAGAAAGTGGGAGTTTTGGGAAATGGTGGGTGGAAATACTCTCTCAAGCCATGTAATTAAAATGAAACGAGCTGCCAGAGGAGATGATCAAACAAGATTGAAAGCAAGCAGGTATTTGTGTGAGCACCAGCACAGCCAAAAACACTCTGAGAAGAGATTAACCGTGTGACTCAGGGTTCAAACTGATCGTTATGGCAATGAGATGTGGCTGTTTCTGTGTTACAGAATATCAGAATTTGTTTTTCACAGTGCCTTGTGCTCTTCTCGAGTTCTCCCATGCTGAATTAGGGTGAGGGGGCTGGACTGCCAAGAAAGGGAATATGGAAAATCATCTTGCTGATGGTGCTGCTGTGCAGGGAGAAGTTCAAAGGTCTCCTACTGTACCCTGCTTCCCACGGAGCATGTCCCTGTACCTGAGCACAGCTTCAGCTCCATGTGTGAAGTGTAAAAACCCTGTGCCAGCACATGGAGCCTTTGGAGTTCGGAATGTGTGTTCGGGCCAAAGAAAAGGCTGAGCTGGCAGCAGTGGACTTCCCCCTGCCAGAGACTGGGGCTCCAGTCACACTGAGACACTCGAGGAGCATGTTTGCTGCACTTCACAGAGAAAATGAAGGGGAGATGTGCAGTTGTCAGACCATTGCCCATTCCTGCAGTGGGATCCTCACTGCTCCTTGAAGGCCATTCCTCATGGTTTAGGATTCCCTCTCAACTCTTTCCCCTGAGCCTTGCAGAGCCCCTAGCTCTGTGTTTATACGTCACATAAACTGATGTGCTCCAGAGTGAGTTCTCTGCTTGTGCAGGGCTGATGTGGGGCAGGTTCACAGTGTCTTGGGCAGCTGTTTGCAGCATCTGCAGCTTCGGGCTGGGTTTATTCCAGTTTCAGTTTAACTTCAGCATCTAGCACTTCTCAGCAAATTCAGGAGTCTTCTCTGGGTTTATATCTTACTATTACCCATTCCCAGTGTTTGCTGTTTCTTTTGCCTTTCTGAAGGGAATCCAGTTCGTTGGATAGGTGACCAGAGTTAGAAGGGAAGCAGCTCCCAGGCTGTGCTGCTCCTCCATCCCTGGCGTCTGGGAGCCAATCTGGCTGTCCAGGAGCAGCTCCAGGCTCGCTGTTCTCACTGCAGACACTCTAGCTGACAGCAACAGGGATTCATCTGCTCCCAATCCCCACAGAAACACACGGGAATGAACCTTGTGTTTGATCTGGCACAGTGCAGCACTGAGGAGTGGCATGAGACATTCCTCCAGGGATGGAAATGCACAGCCACCAGTAGTCAAACCCGGTTTGGGTAAGTTGAACTGCAGATTATCCATATCACTAATCCCAGTGTGGCTTCATGGGGCTTCATATAGGTTGAGGAATTGGAGTGTTATGGTTTCTATATTGGCATAAAGAAGCTCAGGCATAAATATCATTACTCTGTTTCTGGCTGGCTTGAAAATCCCACTGCACTCTCATAAACAGGGAGAGATGGCCCCAGTTGGTTTTGTGGGTTTGTTTTCCTGTTTTATTTGAACTACAGAAATCTGGTCTCCTCAGTCCTGGAGCCAGCTGGAACAGCAGGACACTGCTTCTCCTTATGAAGTGCCCAGTCTCACGTTTTCTAGTTCATCACAGCAAGACTTTTGATCCTATCAAATATTTTGGTCAGTCTCCTCAGGGAAGGGTCCCAGGTTACTTTAACTGGAAGTTCCATACTTGGGTCCCAGGTTACTGAAAGCTCCATGTATCTCCTGGAGTAGGGATTGCAGCTGACAGATTTATGGCCTGTGGAAATTCTCCTTAATAGGGATAAAGGAGAAAGTTTTTAGATAGAGAATTTGTTCAGAGATGTGTGTGAACAGGGAAATGGGTGCTGCTGAGAGCTCGGGACCTCTGAAATGGCCACATGAACCAGCATTGTTCAATCCAGCTTCCTCTGGTGTGCAAACTGTAAACAGGGGCAGTAAATAGATTTATAGAGAAGGAAACCTTTTGTACTTTCTGTATGTTCTGCTACTGCAGAACCCTCACTCACAAGCTCTTCTATCCTGCAGACTTTGGATTTCCCACTGTTGCTGGGTTTGCATATATGAAAATGTAAAATGATAACATTTAATAAAATCCACAAACTGTTATCTTGTGTCTGTTTGTTTCTTGTCACTTCAAAGTATCTTAAGCTCTTTGTGGCTATTAAAATGCTAGAAAATGTGGGGGTTTGTTTCATCCAGAACTGGGTTTCATCTTTTGGCAAGATCCTGCCCATCAGTTTGGTTTTCCTCATTTTGAAATTAAAATGGGTTCATCAGTGATTCTTTGTTTTTGTGGGATCCATGTGACTTCGGGAAAGCTTTGGCAGAGCCTGTTTGCTGAAAACCTCCAAAATTGGGCAGCTAGGACTGGCTGGAGTAACTGGAGGTGTTTCTCTGGCTGTTGGGTGGAGGTGCCTGCATTTCTCACACTGAACTCATCCCTCAGCCTTGGCAGCCGAATCTCAGCTCCCTGCTCCTTGTTTTAACCGCACTGCCACGTGGATCCAAGGGGATTTATAACTAGAGCCTCAGACCCAGGACTGGGTGGGCTGCTGGAGCTACCTGGGCGTGTTGGTTAAAATCTGGGCTGGGCTGTGGTGAGAAGAGGCTTTGTTGGATTTCTCCCGTGGACCCGGGAACGTGAGAGCCGGTTTGATTCCCAGTCTCGCTGGGTGCTGAGGGAAGCAGCTGCTCAGATCTGTCAGTGTTGTCTGTGCTGCCATTGCCATGGCAACGGGAATGGCTCCACACAAATGGCACAGGGATGTCGGAACAGCATTTCCAAAACAAACCCGAGCTGGTTTGTCATTGTCAGTGCTCAGAGCGTGAGTGGCGGCGCGCAGCCCGGCTGAGGGACAGCTGAGGGCCCGCGAATCCGCAGGGACTGGTGTCTGTATGGAGTGAGCTGGGCTTTGACAGACCTGCATTGGCATTTCCTGCATTCAGTTCAGCACCTGCTCTTCCACATACCCGAGGCCATCCCAGGCTTACCCTCTATTAGCCCCCCAGGAACCCCGGGCTTGCGCTGCCTCTGTATTTTGGGAAAATATTTGGCTGAAGGGTAGCCTATGGACCTTCTACCAATGAGTTAAATAGACAAGAAATAAAAATATTTCAGATTCTGGCAATGCAGCTCAAGGGGTTTTTTGTTTCAGCCTCGAGCTTTTCACTCCATCCTTTGGGAGGCAAATAGGGGGTGGTCCTTTGCAGGATGGGATGGACTTTCAGTTGGGAATAAACTCGGAATTGGACCCTACCACTCCCCAACACTGAGTGTGAATGGTATAGGAGCTCAGAGCAGCTGAACTGCTCAGGGACACTGCCATGGGCCTCAGCAATGAGAACAGAATATACAGATGTTGATGAGGGACATGGATACACTGAATTCAGCTGGGAAGCTGGACAAAAGGAGACTGCTGAATATCTTCATGTAGCTCAAGGAATGCTGCAATGATCCTTCCCTCCAAGATGGAGCAGACCCTGGCCCAACTCACAGCAGTTCCACTACTGTGCCACCCTCATGGAAAGAAGTTCTTCCTCTTGTTGAGGTGGAGCTTGTTGTGTTTTAGTTTCTGACCATTACTCCTTGTCCTGTCACTGGCACCACTGAACAGAGTCTGGCACCATCCTCTGACAGCCCTTGGAGATACTGTATGGATTGATGGGATGCCCTCAGTCTCCTCCAGACTAACCAGGCCCAGCTCCTGCAGTCTCTCCTAAGGAGAGAGAGATGCTCCAGACCCCTCATCATCTTTGTGGCCTCCTAGACCCTCACCAGTAGCCCCTTGTCTTTCCTGAGCTGTGGAGCCCAGAATTGAACACAATACTCCAGATGTGGCCTCACTGGGGCAAAGCAGAGTAATCACTCTGATGGAAAGGAGGAAAAATAGAGAAAACATGGAATGCAAAGACAAAGAAAAGGCAGAGAAGGAGGAATATGGAGCAACCCACCTTCAGCACAGGAGCACAAGAGGGATGATCCTGTTGATGGGCAGGGAAGGGAAAAGCAGCTGAAGCTGTGAGTACAGAATATTTTCATCTCAAAATTTCAGGAGTAGCTCTTTAATTTTGGGGTCTCCCCAAGTTGTGCCGTGTGATGCTGCACTCCTTCAGAGAACATGGGGTTCAGCTGGAACCAGGAGACGGCGCTGAACTGGAGTTCCACTTTTTAAATGCAGAAACTGCCAGGAAGTTTTTTTGCCATTGACACTTGAAGTAGTAATAAACTGTCTTAAAACCCCATAATTGTACGAGCATTGAACTTTTATTTAAGAGGTTCACTGAGCTGTAAAGGAGCAAACCTGACCCATTCCTTCAGCCCAGCACTTGAGCACAGGGATGAGTTCAATCACCCCCATCAGGGCCTACAGCCTGTGTCCGCAGGAGCCCTTGGGGGAGCAGGGGGAACAATCCCCTTTGTTCCCACCACTGCAGAGCAATGGAATCATCTCCATCAGTTCTGAAAGTGCTTGAACACAGAGTACAGAAAAGGGTCTGACTTTCAGGTCTGATGGAGAAAACCAAACCGTGGGATATGATGGGTGTTCAGGATCAAGGGATCAAACTGGAAATTAACTGGAGCTGGGATGGATGCTCTGGGACACCACACCAGCACCTACAGCATGTTTACCTGGGTAAGGGCTGGTCCATCAAAGGGCTGACACAGCTGCTGGAGACGTGTCTCTCACTGACACACTGACTCTCTTTAACACAAAGACTTCCTACAAGCTGCGAATTATTTATATCACCTTTTAAATGGAGCTATTAGTTGCACAACTTTTTTGGGACGTATCAAATTATTCAAGTCCTACTATAGATTTGCAGCTCTAGCTACGAGCTGTGGTCACTGTACAGGAGTTCAATGGGATGGGATGTGTGCTGGGTTGCAGTGAGGAAGGAGCAGTTATTGAACCGTTCAGTTCCCAGTTCCTCTGACATTCCGTTCTCACCTGCTGTACAAACCCCAGCACTGGGGAACTGCAGCTCTGCCACAGAGGTGGGACTGTAGAAAACGAGTTTTTGGCTGTACATGGCTTCCACAGTGGTTTTGTTACATCAGGTACAAACTGTACAAGTTCTCCAGGTTCCAAGTGTTCTCAGTGGCAGAAACAGTTCAGCCTGTGTTTATGGACTGGGTTTAAGCGTAGAGATTATTTCAGGTAAGGACCAGGCTGAGTAACCAGCTCCATGTAACAGCAAAGATGTGGGTTTAATACAACCTGCAACAGTACAAATATGTACATATGTACAGAGCGGGTTCTGTCACCTTCGGCACTGGATCCTCAGCTTCCTTGGAAGTAGGAAACACTGGAGTAAAACGGGTTCAGTTTTGCAGCACCTCAAGTTCCTGGGCTGAGCTCTCTGTGACCAGGGCCTACAGGACCCCGTCGCTGAGGCGGGACTTGCTGTAGTCCCCCAGGTCATTCTGCAGGTCTCGCTCCTCATCATCTGCAATGACAGATTGTAATTAGATTACCATTAAAGTGTTTGCATCAGATCTGATGTGGTATCACTAAAAGAATATCCAAGTACAGCTCCCCAGGACATGCTGCTAAAGGCACAGCACGGAGCTGGCTGGGGCTGGTGGCGGGATGGAGTCAGCAGGGACAGGATGTGTGGCTGTGCTTCCAGCCCGGCTGTCAGCGCTCTGGGGGGATCTCTGGCTGCAGAGCAGCCCCACCTCACACCTCACAGCCTGCCTGACTTCAGACACTGCAGCACAGTCACACCAGCTGCTGGGCTTGGAGATTGCCTAGCAAGCTTTCAAACTCCCTCACTAAAACACAACTCCTGCAGAAAGTCCCATTCCCAGAGTTGACACCATAAGGCTTCACAGAGGCTGGGAACCTCAGGGACTAGCACAGGGAAGTCACTGGGACCCCTTCCAGACCCAAGGGCCTCCTTCCCTCAAAAAGTGAAAAAACCCTAAAACTTCCATTTGTTCCAACTAATAAGCTTCTCCTGCACCTCAGAGCTATTCCTTTATATCAGGAAAGACTCTTGTTCGCAGCAAAGGAAATCCAAGTTGAGTTCACCCATCTCCTGAGTTCCAGCTGCTGAGCTGCCTGGAGCTCTCCACACCTTCACACCCAGGAGCCAGGCAGGCACCTGAGGGGCTGCTCCAGCAGCAAAAGGCTGGAGGTCACCTGCATGACACAGGTTTGTTCCATAAGAAAGTGCCACCATAGCACCTGGACATCCTGAGTTACTCCCCCTCCATCATCCAGCCACTGCCAACAGACATTTTAGAAGTTGCCACCTTCAAACAGCTCCTTGCCCTTCAGCAGGTGCCTGAGGGAAGGAACCAGGCTGGGTGCTGCCCTGCCTCAAGGAAAATCCCCCAGATTGAGTATTTTCCCTGGGTAATTTCAATCTAAGCCTGCACTTTCCTAGAGGCAACAGAAACCACCTGGAATCCAGTGGCTTTGTGGCACATGTCACAGGTTTTGTTCAGCCTGATGCAGACTCGGGTGATGTTTTCCTGACAGTTTTTACACAGAGATTCTCTTTCCTTTTTTTCCCCTCCTTAAACAATTATAACCACCATAATTATAACCACTCTAACCCCCCAGTTCTGCCCTCTCCTGCCCTGCAGACAAATCAGTATAAAGCCTGAAGCAGCCACTTTTTCTGGAATACTGCCCCTGGAAGCACCACTGGCCACATTCAGATCACAGCTCAAGCCACCACAACAAGTTATTATGGAACAACAGAAGAAAGCTTGGGAAATGTGGTCTGAGGCAGCAACACTCTGCTCAGACCATCCCTCAGGAATAAGCTTCCAGAAGTCACCCTTTAACCTTTACCACCCTTTAACCTTTACCATCAGCTCTTAATCCAGTCTGTCTAAACAGACACACAGAAGGGTTCATCAGGAAAAGGATCTTCCCCGAGTCCAAATTCCAAGCCACCAGAGCAGGGACCTCGCAGGGACCCCACCTGGACGGGAAATTTTATGGGGTCACAGTCAGAACTCTGTTTTTTCAAACACCACTCACACTGCAAATTACACAAGCACAGTCTCTGGGGTTTAACATTTTTCTACCACTTACAGCTGTATCTTGCACCCCTTTCCCAAGTGGCACTGGGGAATGCTGCCCGTGTCACTGTAACTGTTCATGGCACTCATGCTGATGGAGCAGCACAGAGCTCCGAGGGGCAACAAGAGCTGCGTGGGGTGGGGATGGGGACAGGGACAAGGTGCTGCATCCCTGTACCGTGTGGCAGCCACCTACAGCCACCTGACAGGACGGGCAGCCAGGGGGGTCGGGCTCTGCTCCCAGGGAACAGGGACAGGAGGAGAGGGAACGGCCTCAGGCTGGGCCAGGGGAGGCTCAGGTTGGACACTGGGAACATTTCTTCACAGAAAGGGGTGTCCAGAGCACACAGGCTGAGAGGCAGATGGCACCAGCCAGCAAAGACTCAACCCCAGTTACAGCTCCCAGAGTTGCACCCTGAAGCCCAGAACTGCTGCATTGAGGAGCGGGGCAGGACCCACTGCTGACTGAGGGGAATGGGACTAAACTAAGAAACTCTCACCCACAGGACTGCCAGGGTGTGCAGGGCTCAGGGACACACAGGACACCCTGCACTCCCTGCCCACCACAGCCCAGCACCATCAGAGCATGGCTCCCATGGCCCCAGCATGGACAGAAACACTGTGAATCACAGAATCCCAGGATGGCTTGGGTGGGAAGGGACCTTAAAGCCCATCTCACTTCACCCCCTGCCATGGGAAGGGACACTTTCTAATGGACCAGGCTGCTCTGCATCCCCCCGTGCTGTTGTGCAGCTGCCAGCCCAGGGCTCACCCGCCAGAGGGCCCGGAGTGACACACAGACCCCCTGCGAGTTCTGAGCACAAGGGGCACAGAACAGGCTGCAGCTGCAGCAGCAGGCACTGCAGTTCATTAGTAAGTTAATTAAGCACCACAGGTTCTGGTCCATCCTATTCTTTCACTTGTGCATGAGTTTCAAACTCCCAGCCCAGCCTGCTGACACTGCACTTAGCTGCATGCTCACAGAATCAGCCGCTTTTTACTGACTTTGCCCATTTATTTTGCTTAGATGCCAATTAATACGGTATCTGTAAAACCTCCAGCCAAAAACTTATATAACTTATGAGGGTCAAAATCAGGGGGCTTGTAGGATTTGCGTCCCATTTCCCATTTTTTTCCCCTCTTTATTTTACACTTTCATGTTTCTGGAAATACTCTCTATGTTTACACAACGTTCTCGCCCTACAGGCACGCAGGCCTGTCACAAACACCCGCAAGCTGCTGGATGGAGAAGGCAGACAAGGCAGGCAGAGGGAGCGAGGGAGGCGATGCAGGAGCCGCATGCAGGACAGGGAATGGCCATGCACACACAGGTGTTAGAGAGCACTGGATCGGGAGCTCCGAGCTGGGTTAGCAGGAACACCACAAGCCTGTTGAATCTGTGTATGATGCACAAAAGTGACACCTGCAATCACCACCTGAGGCCTCACTGCACACCAGCTCCAGGCAGGTGTGACAAGAGCAGCAGTCAAACCACTACATTTTTCTACTTGACAATTTAGGAATGCCAAGGCCCAAAGCCCTCCCAGCCAGAAGCCAGAGCTGGGGGTTTGGGTGAAACCATGTCTGGAATTTAGAGTCTTGCTTTTCCTAGCACAAACTATAGACAACTGCAGTAAGGTGCCAAAACCCTCTCACTCAAGGCTATTGCATCGTTGCTGTCCCACAGAGAGTGAGACCAAATTTCTCTGGTTTGTTCTGTCTGAGCAATTTGTGATCAGCTAAACCAGCGAGGCTTTACACAAATTCAACAAGTAGCTCAGCATGGATTTATCACAATGGGATGGAGGTAAGGCCCAAGCTCACCTTGGACGTCTTCTTCTCCACCATCACCATCCTCTTCCTCATTGTAAGCCAGCTCGGCCTGTTTGTCTGCCTCATACTCACCCACGTTCCCATCATCCCCATTATAATCTGCCAGTTTAGAACCCTGCTGCGGGTCCACAGGGGATTCATTCTCATCAAAGAACCGGCCTGTGGAGTAGGAAAGGAGTGAGTCAGCAGCAGAGAGGAAAGAAACAGGGAGATCCTACACGAGAGCAGATCACAGGTGAAGGCAGTCGGGGTCTGCGGCAGTTCCAGCTGGAGAGAGAAGGGGGAGAAGGGAGAGGGCTTGGGCAGGGGTTGGACCAGACTCATGGATGGAGCACCTCCACGTGGGAGGGACGTGCTCTGTCACCCAGCACTCCACCTCATGACACCTGACTGTCCCACACTGCTCTCTCCACCAGCAAGGGCTTCAGAGAGCACCCAAACAACTCCACCTTGGATTGCCCCCAGGCACCAACATGGGATTTCTCACAAAGCACATGAGCACTCCCTCAGTGGAAGGGTTAGTATCCACAATCTGAGGCCCGGCATTTTGCACACCCTGGAGGGATCCAACGCTGCCCTGGTGCCGGGCAGTGCCTGCATGGTGTGCACGGGAGGGAGCCCAGCACAGGCAAGCCCTCACCTCTCAGCTTAGGAACTCAGCCAGCTGGCTTTACCCTCTGCTTTCCTATTAAGCTTTACATTTTCAAAATGTCCCAAACCCAGTATTTTCATCTCCCAGCAAAAAATTAAGAATGGTTTCAGATCCTGAAACAATGCACAAGAAAAACGGAAATTAGCTGGAAATAGGGAATGAGCAGAGAATCACCCAGGCACACAGTGAGAGATTACTGGTGTGATGTCAGCTCAGAGCTGGTGTTTAATGGGATACAGGGAGATCTCCTCCAGCCCAGTGCTTGAGGGAAGCAGCTCTGAGTCTGGAGAGGTCACTGGCCTGGAAGATGGTGTATAAATGAAAAAACTGGGATTAAAGTGTGACACAATCCCTGCACCCTGGACACCAAGGCTGCTGGGGCAGGTTGTAAGTGTTTCCCAGCGCATGCAACTAATGGAGAAGTAAAACTGGAAAATTATTTCAACATCAGGATTAAAAATGGACAGATGTAAAAGTGAAATTATTTCCTAAAACAATGCATATATAAAAACCAGGACAGAAGCAGTACCATGGTGCTTCTCTGTATGGGGGGAAAAGCAGCAGAATCACATCTAGTGCAGCTCTAATGTACAGGAACACCAGTTTCAGGTATTTTCATAAAACAAGCAAGAAAAAAACCATGATCTGTTTAGAAATCCAAAGTTCCATACATTATTCATTGCCTGTTCATGTCTAATTGAGTGATCTGGCTATTACTATTGGTATTTTTGACACTGCATTATATACAAAACCCAGACAGGACAGTGGGATTTGCACATGTTAAATCCAAACTGAGCCATGGAAGACAATGGCATGTACCCAACTTCCAGCAAAAACAGCCTGTAGGTAGCCAGAGACACTGACAAACAAGCACTGAATGAATTGAAGTGGACAGAAGGAAAGGTTAAAGTGTGATGAAGAGATCCCAGGAAGTGCAGCAGGCCCACACAGGCTACAGACTGAGCTCAGGGAGCACAGACAGTCTGAGGAGCCCATCCTGTCCCACCCCTGCCAGGGCAGGGACACCTTCCACTGTCCCAGGATGCTCCAAGCCCTGTCCAAGCTAGCCTTGGACACTTTCAGGGACCCAGGGGTAGCCACAGTTGCTCTGGGCACCCTTTGCCAGGGCCTCCCAGGGAAGAATTCCTTCCCAATATCCCATCTAACCCTGCCCTCTGGCAGTGGGAAGCCATTCCCTGTGTCCTATCACTCCAGGCCCTTGTCCCAAGTCCCTCTCCAGCTCTCTTGGAGATTCCAAGGTCTCCCTAGACTCTTCTCTCCTCCAGGCTAAACAGTCCCACTCTGCACCCTCTGCTTCAAAACTCTCAGTTGCCAACACCCAGCCAGGCACTCGCCCACGGTGGGAGCTGCACAGCTGGGCCAGAGCTGGGCTCCTCCATACCAGGAGTGAGTTTGTCACCAATGGACCTTTCTGAACAGCCACCAACCATGAGGACAGAAACCTTACACAAACCTGGATTAGCTATTTCCTTTCGTGATAAAGTCTCTCCCTCACTGCACCATTAAAACACACAACAGGAGTTACTCCAAATATGAAGGAGTAAAGAGAAGAGAATAACTGGGGACAGTTCCTGACTCTCAGGTAGCCCCTCACATCCTACAAAGGAGACATTTCCTTCCCAGCTCCTGCCTACACAACTACCCCCCATCATTTAATCTGCGACCAGGGAAGAGAGACAATCCATTAACAAAGCCAACAACTGAATCGTTAAAAAATCCAACAACTGAAATGAGAAATTTTCTCACTCCGGAAGTTTCTTCCTGAAGCTGCTTTGATAAAACGAGCCTTGCACTCCTCAAGGTACACAGAGTGGAAACCAGGCCTGCCCAGGTTTCGTGATGATTTGTAATACACTTGTCCCTGCTCCATCACAAAGTTCCACCAGTGATATTAAAACAACCAAAGTTTTCTTAGTTTTGTTGAATTCTTACAATATTGCCCAAAAAGTGTACTGAAGTCAAGTAATAAAGTGAGTAACTCAGCATCCTGCATGTATCAAAGTTCTGACTTAACCAATTTCACTGTGCAGTAATTTCCAAAAGCATCTTAAATTTCAATAAGGAAATAATTTTTTAAATAACTGAATATAAATGTGAAAAATAACGCACTAAAGCATATCTTTTACCCAGGAACATATTATATTCCTTCTCAGGCTCCCTCTCCAAAGCCACCCTCTGCAATGGTCCCTCTTTTCCAGACAGGCACTTAGATAAAAAATGAAGGGATTTTTAAAATATATTGAAGTGTGTGATATTGACCAACTTACTTTGCTTAATCTTCTGCAAGTCACTAACTCGGCTCTTTGGGATTTTCATCTGGTCTGGCTCAATTTTGTGGTCTTTCTGGGTTTCCACATTTTCTTCAAAATTCAAGTGCTGGAGAGGATTTGGAGGGATCTGCTTGGCAATGTCAGCATTTCCATCACTGTCACTGAGCAGTCCTACAACGTTAAAATGTGAAGTTATACTGAGAATTTTAGCAGGACAGGAGTGGAACAAGCCACCTGCAGTGCAGGTATAACCTGATATTCTCTGACATTAAAGTGACTTGATCCACAAGCACGGAGTTTATTTTCTATGGGTTTGTCTCTTTTCTAACTGCCATTCTCCCAAACCTTCTCACTGCAGGACTTTAAGTCCTAAACCTTCCCCACATCACCCTCAAGTGAGCTGCTCCCAGGGACAGGAGGACACTGAGCAGGCGACAGGAACATTGGTTTATCTGACTGTGGCTACCAAAAGATCAACAACCAACCCCTGAGGGGGTGCTGCAGCCCTAATTAGTACCCTAAGGAGGAACACTCATTTCAATTACTCTGTTCACTGGAGGAATCTTGCAGCACTTATCTTTGAAACTTCTAACTCCCATTTAGCCGCAATTGGTCAAAAGGCTCAGAAATTACTGGTGTGGAGGGTACAAGAAGAGATCATACAATAGCAGCCCAAGTGCCTCAGCCAGGTAAGAACACAACCTTGGATCCTGCAGAAATTTTTCTTTGGTTTTCTTCTTGTAACCAAAATGTTGCCTCATCACCTGCTAACAGCAAGTTTACCTGGTGCCACATTTGGAGCATGGGGCTGTTCAGTTGGAAGATTCATAACAGACTGATGACCTTCACCTTTAGGAACTGAAATAAGCGGCTTCTTTAAAGCTAAAACAGAACACAGGGACAAAAACATTAACATGAAACAAACACTATTTACCTGGTCTTGCTCTAACAATCCTGTAAACTTCTATTTTTTTATCATTTCCTTAATGAAAATATAAAAGACAAGATTTCAGGAGGGGTGTTATCCAAAACATTCCACTTTGAGAATTCAAACCTCTAAAGCACAGTAGAAATGATCTGATTTTACACCCCACTTGAATTTTATTACCACAGAGAGATTTTAAAAGTCTGCACTCACAATGAACCACATGGTCTTCACACACAACATCTACATCACTAAGACCCAAATGTGAAAGAATGAAGAGTATTTCTCCTAACCAGTGGGAATATCTTCAGCTTTAGCAGGGTCATTATCTTCTATTTCAGGCATGCCTGCATCTCCTCCTGGTTTGATTTTCTCTGCAAGACAAGAAAAGGATATTCTGCCTTACTAACATTTCAGTGTGAACAGTGAATTTCCCTCTTGTGGAAAGCTCTAACTTAGAACAATCACCACAGCTAATCAAGTTATCTGAGCAAAACAATTCCTTCTTCTACTTCAGAGAAACGCACAGTCTGGAGGCTGGCAAAGGATGCAACACAACTGGCCCATTCTCTATCAGAAATGCCCAAAAAAGGAAATACCTTTGCCATTTGCAACATGTTCCGAAGGCTCCTCATTCTTCACTATGTCTTTATCTTCCACCTCTGCAACAGTCTCAGGTACTGCCTGGCCACCATTGCTGGGGCTGACTGCAGTGTCTTTACTCGACTGAATTTTTTGTGTGGCCTGTTAGAACAAATAAGGAGAACAACATTAAACACCAAAGCAAAGGGCAGAGCCTTCCATGCACAAAGCTGGACCCTGGGGGTCTGGAAACACAACTGGACAGAAAATGTTCAATACAGCAGAGCTGCAGGACATTTCTACTGCCATACACAGGTGTTAAGTACAACACAAACAGGTTTAGGTAACATCAGCCTTAAGCCTCAGGTCAGAGCCTTGAAACAATTCTAGACTGTAAAAGAAGATGTGACAAACTTGCTCTCAGTCTGTCCTATTATTTGAGATGTTTATAGATGAAGTAAGGAAACAAAATTTTAAGCATCTGTTTGCAAGAAAGAGGCCCAAATTCTACTGGCAGCCTGTTGCATGTAATCACACCCTTGATACCACTCCAATCCCATTACAGTTTGCATCACATTAGCACCTCGAGCGCCGGCACAGCTCAGGCTCCCCCTGCAATAACCTATGTAAGGCTGTGAGAACACAGATCCCACCCTGGAGAGCTGAACAGAGAGATCCATGCCACAGGCAAGAACTGAAATCCTCAGCAATGACATCATGGAGGAAGCCTGGAGCAGAGCGAAGAATTTGGCCTCAGCTTCAAGCTCAGTCCACTGGGTGAGACAATAGGCAGATGTCTTACACTAACACCCACTTAGAGCTGCTCAGGGGGATACTGAACACAAAGTCAGGGAAGAAATGACCCAGGCCTTGACATCTCCGAGGCAAACAGCAGGCTTTGGGCTCTTGTTCTTCAACAAAAACTTTCTTGGCATTACCTTCTGTTCCTGTGCAATTTGGTCCATTAATTTCTTGATGTTCTCTTCATGCTGCAGTCTCATTTCCTTGATCTGCTGCCCACACTGCAGGCTTGAGGAGAAACACACCATTAGTTACACTTCATTTGCTGGATCTGCTCTCCCACAAATAAAAGAAGGGAAAAAATAAGAAGTGGCACAAAAAGCCAAACCTGAGATATAACTAGAATAGTCTGTCCAAAAAGCCTGGTCCTGGCACGTAAATGGAGTGGGAATGGACTGAATACCGAAAGAAAGTAGAACTGAAAAAAATAGGCACAGGGCAGAAAAAACAGTAAAATAAAGAGAATGACCTTGAATATACTTCCTCCAGAAGCTGGAACGCAACCAAAAGGTCAAGCTCCACAGTTAATCTGCCTACAAATATTAATTCCACTGGGAAAGCAACTCGTCTCCCCTGGCTGTCAACGGAGAAGGAGCACGACTGCCACTATCAGTTACTGCTCCCAGCTCAAGTAACACCATCTGAATACACAGCCACGTGTCCCAACTTCCCCAACAAGCCACCACATCAGCCCCATCACCAAAACCCCCATGTTCCACAAACGCTTTATGTGTGTAAAAGTTTCAAACACTTTCTCAAGAGTTAAGTCTTCCTCACTCCTCAAAGTGAAGCTGCTTTGATAATCCCTGCTTCTCTATCATCAACTTAAAATGCTGAAGTCAACTTAAAATTTCAATCTACACAAGGTACTTTCAGCTTCAGTTGAAACAAATGAAATTACACTGCTGGAAAGGCAGCACTTAACAATGCTGGTAACACAGGACTGTGTCCTTTAAACTCTTTCACGTGTTAGTGAACTAAATCTCCATGTTATAAAAAATACATTGACTTAAAAATGCAGAACAATTCCACTAAGTCAAGATGTTCCTTAGCTCCTATCTCACACTGGGGGAAGGACTACACCACCACAAAGAACTTGAAAGTCAAACAGTCAGCTCAGGTGCATTGTCAAGTGAGCACACTCGCCTTTGAAGATTAGCAGACATGAGATTAATTAGCACTTCTCAGTAAATACAGGTCCCCATCACACACACCAACCTGCAGTCACCAACACTCCTGAGGACATACCTGTCATATTCCAGCCTCCTTGTCAAGTACGTGTTGTTCTTCTTGTACTCGTGCAGCTGATCTTCCTGGCGGATGAATTCCTGCCGTAACTCTGCCAGTTGTTCTAGGCCAAAAAGCAAAAATCAACATGAATACAGAAAGATAAGAAAAAAATGCCCCATGGCAAATACAATTTCCAATACTGCTAAATAAGTAAGAAATTGCTCAAGTTTCATGTCTACGCGTATTTTGAAGATTCTTAAAACAATCTGAAGATGTCACTTTACTCATGTATGCCAGATGGCAGCATCAATTAGAGACAAGTTCTTCTGATACTATGCCAATCCCCCTAAATGTTTCTGTACCTTTGCACTCAGAAGCCTTGCACAATACTATTTCACTTATCTGTTGGAAACCTCCATAATTTCCTGAAAGATTCTGTCACTCTGAGTACACAAAAGCACTGCCAGGGTTCTTCAGGCAGGATGCTCAAACACTGTCTGCAGTAAGTGTACAAAAGGAGGCACCTTCCCGCTATCCATAAAGCCAACATGGATTTCCTGTCTTCACAACTGCTCTAGAAGTTCTCCCTGCTCTTCAGGCTACAAATAATGAAGCTCCCTACTATTTTAAGCTGCAGCTACGCAGATACAGGCAGAAACCATGTGTGTGGTGTGCAGGCATGTTCACATCTGAGCACGTTCCGGCTCACTCTGAAGTACTCTGAATACAGCAACACCACAGGCATTATAATCATGCCTGTACAGAACTTCAGAGATGTTTCCTGACCTCTTCTAACCCAGCATAACTCTCACAGTGTTTCTGATCAAACTCTACCAAACTGTGTATTTGGCCATGAAAATGACTCCACTGTCTTGTAACTCAGCAGTGCCAGAACACGTTCTTTCTGCAGCAAAGGAAGTGAGAGCCAACTCTGCACTTACCCACACCAGGTAACAAAAACAATGAGATTTCACATTATGAGATATTCCAGCATCACCAGATCCTTCATTTAAATTGCATTCTGCAGCACCTGGGCAGTTAAAATGCACAACTTCAGCCTGCCAAGAGTTTGGCCATGAATCCCTCACCCTTTAGCCGATGTATGTCTGCCATCTGATACGAGATGTTGTTCTGCAGCTTCATCTGGAAGGAAGAAAAGGTTGGATAAATATAGGTGACCAGCAGGCTGGGGGTGGGTTTGGGCTGTGAAGACTCAGTTGTGTGTGTTTGCTTTGTAAAGCCAACGTATGGAGAGGATTATCAGAGTGACGTGCACAAAGTTCCTGTAAACCTAAGAAATGTGTATTCAGTGACCTGTAAGTGACATCACCAAACTAAACATTGTGCTCAAGGGCTTAAATTTTAATTCCAGAACGTATTTATATCAAAAAAGTAGATTGTCTGGACTAAAATAAACATGCTGCATCCTGATACTGCAAGAGGGACTGTGAACAGCCAATGTCAAAGCACAGGTGGATAAAAATAAACACAGCATCAACAGCAAAACCAATTGTTACCTAAAGTATATGATATAATAGAATTGTTATATTTAAATAAATCTTTTATGTGTTGCTATCTAACATCCTAACACACATTTTATTTGGAGAGGGAATCTCACACCAGTAAACTTCTACAACAGCTTTTAATTTGGCGTTTTTAGTAAGGAAAAAAATAGTTACAATAAGTAAGAAATGCACACACACAAAGTCCTGAAGTAAAGATACTTTGTTTTGTCATTACATAAAGACAGAAACCAGCAGGAACAAAGAGAACGATTCATGTGTGGAATATTCTGAGAAAGGGGGTAAAAATCCCCCCCTGCTCCCAGGCACCTCGTGTGCTGTGGTTGTTTTTCCTGCAGTTTCAGGGTGATACAAAGGGTAGCTGCAGGAAGGTGCTGAGCAGGGCTGTCACGCGTGGGTGACAAGGTCAGCATCACCTCTGGGAACAGCACACTGCAGTGCCAGCACAGCCACTGGGCCAGGACACACTGGGACACACACAGGGACACACCTGGACACAGGGGCTGTTTCAGCTCCCCCCCAGTCCCTGAAGTGTCTGCGTCAGTCATCTTCATTTCCTGTCAAAAAAACCCAAAATACATCTGCCCTGCCTTCAGGACTTCCTCCCCCCACCTGTGCCTTCCCTTTTATCAAATTATTAATTCTTTAAATGTATCTCCCATTGTGTTTAGTTGTTATAAGAGACTCTCAGAGCACGTTGATCCATCTGTCCCGTATGGGTACGATCAGGCACTCCTGGCTCGGAGCTCCAGCCATGCAAGCACTGCAGAGATGGAGCTTTTCTGCAGCACGCAGTGTGCCCAGAGCACCCGACAGCTCCCGGCACACAGCACAGCTTCCTGGGGCAGCAGAGTTCCTGTGCCAGCCTGCACGACCCTGGTCATCCCTGCCAGCAGGGCACCGCAGGATCCTGCCTCATCCCTGGAGCAGGGCACACAGGAGTGCAGGCAAATCCTGACCCATGCCCAGAACAAGAGCCAAGAGGGTTCTAGGGCCTGGAGAGGCACCACCACAGCTCCCACCTATGACAGGACACAGTGCTGCTTCACAAGGCTTTTCCCAAAAAAAGAAAGCAAGCAGAACTGGAAAATCAGGGACAGAGCAAAAAAACCCAGTATAATAAACAAAATGGCCTTGAACATATTTTCTCCAAACCCTGGAACATAACCTAAAAGTCCAGCTCCACAATTAATCTGTCAGCATTTATTAATTCCACCAGGAATGCGATCTTTAGGTAACCTGAGCCCTCTGACCACAGTGTTCTGAAATAGGGACAAAGTTACTCCCCACAGGGACACTCAAGGAGCCTCCTGGCACGTCAGAGCCACGTCTGCCTCGTGCTCTGCCCACTGAGGCATTCAAGGCCCCCTTACAGGATGCACAAAGCAACACCCCACCAGAGACGGCCTGGCAGGACTTGTTGAGCTTCACTTCAAAAGCACAGCTGGCCCTGCAGTGGGAACACACAGGGAAGCAGGAGACACAAGTTACCACCCAGCCTCTCCATCCACTGGGCACCCACCATGCCAGGTCCCTCTCCAACGACCCAGGGGACCAAGTACACACAGTGATTTCTTGTGTTAATGAACAACTACCTCCCCCTATTTTGCAAAACCACAGGCAATAATCACATTTTCCTGTCTTCCACTCTAATGCAGTTGTTTCCCAGAACCCAATAAATCTACAAACAAAGGAGATTCTGGGAAGTAGCGGGGTCTGTTTTCAGACCCTGCCTATGAGAATTCCTCACACACAAACCTTCCCCGCTGGCTCCTGCTCATCCCATAGCCATGCGCCTGGCTGGGGGAGGGCTGCTCTTTGTGAGCAGGAGCTGCATGGGAACGTGCAGCACTTTTATCACACAATCTTTCCTTTTGGTGATCTTGAGTTTCAGAGAAGTGACAGAATTTATATCCAAACCAGCTCAGCTGACAGCAAATGTCCCTCATCTGAAAGATAGAAAAGGAAGAAGCTTTTTATGATTCATGGGATCTGTTCCACCTACACATGCAAAACCCACACTCCACGAGCCATGGTGCAGGTCCAGCTCTTCCTGGGCCACATCCTCCTTCGGTCTAGACCTGTTTGTATTGCTGAGCTCTCAGGGGTTCCTCAGGGCCTTTCCAAGCACTTGGGATGGAGCAAATAAACCCTCTGTAGTCCAATGAGCCCTGCACAGGAAAAAAACACCAGAAATCCTGTGCATGGACATGTGGCAATCCTCCAGTGCTGTCTGAGTTGTGAGTCTTGCCATGTAACAACTCCACATTGCTGCTGTCAAGCTACAGACTTGCAAACTGGGGAGTTACCAAGTTTTGGCAACAAAGAACAGATCCAGCTGCTCCAGGAGATGTTTGACTAAACAGCTTCATCCGAAGCATTTCTGGGCAGCAGGGAAGGGCAGGGCTGTGTTCCACACCTGGCACGGCCAGCAGCAGGTATGGAGTGAGAGGTGCTCCCTGCTCGCCTGCCACCTGGAACCTCTCCACCACAGATTCCTGCCAGTCACACATTTTACTGTGCTTACTGCAAACAGATGTGCAAAGCTATGGAAAAACCCCAAAACCTAATGGCATGCTGCAAAAAACCCCATGGGATACTCAGGAAGCTGATGCTACCTGTGCATGCAGCACCTGCCCAAATTCCGGGGCAGTCATTATCCCAGTTTGCCTCTCACAGGGAGCTCCAAAAGAGAACTCCTTGTTTGTTCCAAGGTCCAAGAGACCCTAGGATCTCACCGCAGGGTGACAGGAGAGGAGAACTCCCAAGAATTCATGCTTTTTCTGTTTCTTTTTAAGCACAAGACACTGGGCCACACTCCCATACTTGCTTCCAAGAGCAAACAACACCCTGGTGCAGTGTGACAGGCTCATTCCACAAGCAGGGGACAGAGTGGAGAGCCAAGGGTTTGGCCTTGACTCCAGAGATCCCTGAGCCAGGGCACTCCAGAGATCCCTGAGCCAGGGCACTCCAGAGATCCCTGAGCCAGGGCACTCCAGAGATCCCTGAGCCAGGGCACTCCAGAGATCCCTGAGCCAGGGCACTCCAGAGATCCCTGAGCCAAGAGGAAGCTGCTGCAGAAACTGGAGTTGCCTCAGCACCAGGAAGGGCACTTGATTCATGTGACCACAAGGCAAAGAACCTCAGCTGAAGGCAAAGGAGTACAAAGCAGAATTGACACTGAGAACCACCAAGGCAGAATCTTCAAATGAGTTTTCCTTAAAATGAGCCTGAATTTTTTGTGATCACTTGATACCAATGTTGGGGTTTTATTTCAGCTCCTGCATTTTACAAATGGACTAAGATCACAGGTAACCAGTAGTTTGGTCAAACAGACTTGCCAAATTCTATTTTGAGAAGGAAAAAAACTATCATTCAAGCCTTTTCTGGTCAGACACTTTATATCTACTACTGTTTCCTTGTGACAGACTTTCATTCTCTAAAACAAGGCTTTATTTTCTACTCTCAGAAAAGTAATAGTCACTTAAGTACAGTACCTTAAAGGGTTTTAGAAAAAACAAAATAAGCATTGTTGCCACTGAGAAAAGACAGTGGCTTACATGGGAGGAAAAAAGGCCAGCGACTGTTTTTTTGATAAGATCCTGCTATTCTGGCCTCTTAGGGCACTCTGAACATTTTGAACACAAGAGAGAGGATGTTCAAAAGCTACAAGTTCACACAGCCTTAACTGGCAGCTTCTGGAACAAAGAAGGAAGACACAGGGCACACACTGCAGGCAATTAACCCTAAACTGAACTTGGGAGGTTTACTAGGCACATTTCTCTTGCTGCCCTCCTGCTGCGCCCTGTGCGGTGTCACAGCCGGAGCACCCACAGCCCAGGCAGCTCTCTGGGCACACCGCAGTGGTGGCAGGAGGGCAGCCAGCAGCACCTGTTTGTACACCCAAAGTGGGCCCTGGCTCTAGGAACCAGTGCTGCACCCCCAGCTCAGAGCTCATCTTCTCCCCTGCTATCCTACAGGAACACATCACACATTTCCAAAAAAACACTCATTTCTTGCATTAACAGCACACCTTGCCATGCAGTCCAGCAACTGATCACAGAATCCCTGAGGCTGGAAAAGCCCTCCCACACCGACCATTGAGTTCAGCTTGTGTCCGATCCCCACCCTGTCACCAGCCCAGAGCACTGAGTGCCACATCCAGCCCTTCCTTGGACACCTCCAGAGGTGGGGACTCCAAACCTGCCTGGGCAGTTCCAATGCCTGAACACCCCTTCCAGGAAGAAATTCTTCCTGAACTGCTCCTGACAGCTTACCTGAATCCTGCCAGGAGAGTTTTACACCTCCAGGCAGTCACACTAACACACCAAACAAGCCGACTGCCCTTTTGCAGACAGAAGGGGAAGTGTCTTGGCTAAACCCCAACTGCTTTAGAATCAC
The DNA here is from genome assembly GCA_013397795.1 of Orthonyx spaldingii. Classification (NCBI taxonomy): domain Eukaryota; kingdom Metazoa; phylum Chordata; class Aves; order Passeriformes; family Orthonychidae; genus Orthonyx; species Orthonyx spaldingii. The sequence continues at coordinate 586,706 of VZTJ01005625.1, read as the reverse complement.
TGAGGCTGGAAAACACCTTTAAGATCATGAAGTCCATATCATATCCAATTGGACTTTTTATTGCAATCTAAGGAAAAATAAAAATTAAAAATATGCTTGCTGAACACACAAATGGCTTAATTTTAATGGTTCAGTAGGAAACTTTAATACCAACTCAATCAGTTTGAGGGAGTCTAACTCTGGAATGGGACATGTACATATTCAGCTTTTTCTGTGACAACTAAATGCATTTTCTGAGGTTGCTTATCCAATGTGTGATAAGAAAGGGCCAGAAAAACAAACCTAGCCAGCAATTACCCTGGAGAGTGTGACTTTTCCATAAATCCCACAGTGAGAACAGTGTTCAACGAGCAGAGTGATGACCTGCATGCAAATACACCCCACACGTCCCCTGAGCAGGACTTGTGTGCTGAGCCCTGTGAACTTCCCCATTCAGGACGGTTATGAAAGCAGAACGGTGAAAGCTGAGGCATTCACTCATCTGCCACAACAAAAGAAATCCCCAGGCCACCCCCATTGAAAGGGCCAGCTGAATTTTCTGTGAGCTTGGCTTCTCCAAGCCAAGGAAAATGACACGTTAGTCAGCAGCAGGGTTAGGGTTTTTTGGGGGTTTTTTTCCCCCAAGTACACGCTGGCAGCATAAAAATCAGAGTGTGCTGTACCAGGTACTCAAAGAGGCAAGCCCAGGGTGTTACTGAACACCACACTGGCTTCATTTCCCTTGAAGCTGTAGTTTTACAGCTGTGTCTGGTTTCTTGAATGATCACAAGAGATCAAATATTCTCATCAGAGACAGAAAGCTGAAAAACAATAAGTAAATTTGAAATAGCCGTCTGGAAACGAGCATTCCCTTGGGATTTTCATTGTTCACACACACTGGACATGTTCAGCTCTTTATGGGGACGTTTTCAGAAAAGAGAGTGCGCTGCAGTTGTCCCAGCAGAACCAAACCTGCGCCTCGGGGCCTTGATTCACCCCCGGGCTGCAGAGGCTGCGGGGACACCTTGGGCAAGCGAGGACTAACAGCGCCCCGGGCTGAGCCGTCCCGCAGGGCACCGGGACCCCCCGCCGCCCCCTGCCCTTACCTTGCCGTCCTCGCACCTCTTCACCTGGCCGTCCCTGGCCTGCAGCTGGCTGCTCAGGTGGCTGTAGTCCGCCTCCTTCTGCTCCAGCTGCTTCCTGTGCGAGTCCACCTTGCCCAGCAGGTCCGAGTTTCGCCGCTCCAGGCGGCCCCGAGCCACCTCGGTGCGCTGGGCCTGGCTCTGCAGCTCGGCCAGCTCCTCCCGCAGCAGGGCCTGGCGGGACGCCGCGTTCCAGCAGTGGAAGGCGAGCACAGCGATCACCGCCAGCAGCGCCACGAGCACCAGCGAGGGCAGGCGGCCGCCCCGGCGGTTCGCCCCGAACCCCACCATGGGGGAGGCCGAGGGCGGGGGCTTCAGGGGCAGCGGGGAAGGCGCTCAGAGGGGCCCTGAGGGTGCAGGGGGATGTGAGGAGAAGGGGGTATCCTGAGGGGGCGGAAGAGGGAATGAGC
>VZTJ01005625.1:554605-584968 GCA_013397795.1 Orthonyx spaldingii | reverse complement strand
CAGCGCTCGCGAGAGCCGGGGCCGATGCCCTGAGGGGGCCGGTGCTGGGGGCGACACGGGCGGGGCGAGTCCGCCACAGAGTCATGGTAAAGGACAGTGAACATCTGTCAGTGGTGTTCCGTGCCATGCACAAGCACACTTGTCACAATCACAGCCCCGTGCAACCTGGCCTTGGACACTGCCAGGGATCCAGGGGCAGCCACAGCTTCCTTGGGCACCCCGTGCCAGCCCCTCCCCACCCTCATAGGGAACAATCCCTTCCCAATATCCCATCCCTCCCTGCCCTCTGGCAGTGGGAAGCCATTCCCCGTATCCTGTCCCTCCATCCCTTGTCCCCAGTCCCTTTCCAGCTCTTCTGGAGCCCCTTTAGGCACTGTAAGGGGCTCTAGGAGCCTTCTCCAGGTGAACGTTCCCTGCTCTCCCAGCCTGGCTGCAGAGCAGAGCGCAGTGGGGCAAGAACGTCATGGGCTTCCCAGCTCCACACCTGCGAGTGTTTGCTGAGGGAACAAAGCGTGTCCTCGGAGTGAAGTGAGCGGGTGAATCATTCGTTTTATAGAAAACACTCAGATAACGCATTTATTCCTGGGCAGATTCCCTCACACCGCGTTAATGTCGCTGTGGTGCTGATTCTCACAGGGGGAAATGCGACACAGCTGGGCTGAAACATAGAACCAGGGCCAGCCGTGGCTGCAGCCGCTCCCGCGGTGTGAGCGGAGAGAGATCGTAGCAAAGTCAGGCTTTGGTGTGAGGGGACAGAGATCCCAGCCAGCTCAGGCTTTGGTGTGAGGGGACAGAGATCCCAGCCAAGTCGGGTGTGCGGCTGTGCGGCTGTGCACTCACGCAGAGACTTTCGGCTTGGCTTTACTCCTGCTCTCGGGCTTTAGTAACAGTTCTGCTGCACTGAGGGCAGCAGAAGTTCACGGTAAGCTCCTGGGCACAATCCCAGTACCTCCAGCTGCAAATGGTGTGGGGAGGATGTGGGAGAAACGGAAGGGGATCAGTTTTCCTCCTAAAAGAAGCAAAAATAACAATACTTAAGAAATAAAGTATGAAATAACTTTCTGGGACACAGCATACATTGTGCAGAATGTCAGCTGTGACAATGGTCTCACAGCTTTCTCCTTCTCACCTGATTCTTACACGCTTTACATACCAGTATTTGCACTTTGACATTTTAATTGCTGCTACACCGATGGCCCATTAATTTGCCAACCTGCTCTCTGCAGATGGCAGTGCAGATTCACATTCCAAATCCAGCGTTGCAAATTTTGCCTCCTTGTGAAGCTGGATAGTTCCAGGGTTTAAGTCTGCCCTGTTCAGCTTGTTCCTTCTGGCTGCACTTACTCTGTGCCAACGTGACCACTGTGAGCCAGGAAATGTTTATCTAAATAATGGAAATACAATATAAATGTGACAGATTTGAGCTCAGAACTATACCTGGGTTTATTTTATTTAATTTATACCTGGGTTTCACACACTTTGGTTTTGTAGTAACCTGTAAGAGTCAACTCAAAAATCTCTCCTCATAGTGCTCAGTGGTGTTTTCACCTCTCCTGTTTCAGCTGTTCCTGTTGGAATTTGTTTGATTTCCCAGCTCCTCAGAGTTCAGGGTCAGAACTGGCCCCTGCACTTTTTTTTGTGGTTTCCTTTGCATACCTGGGAACTGAGGCAGTACCAGGGAGTTTTTCTTTTTCCAATTAATTTGCCATTTAATTTCATCTGTGTTTCACGCCCTGCGTTCTGGTTGGAAAGGTATTCCTGCTCCCTCTCTCTGGCTGTAATCTTACACTGTGAGTTGGAATAATGTATCCCACGGCATGTTCAGCTCAGCCTCTGACAAGATCTTGGCTGATCCGTGACTTCTCTGCCCACGATCTGGTGTGAATGGGGAGATCACTTCCTAGAGCACTCGTGTTGTTCTGTCCTGAAACACAGAGCAAGCTCAAGAACTCAGCCTTGATCCCTGTACCTATCATGGAGAAAGTGAGGGATCCAAAGAAGAAAATTTATTTGGTGTTGTATCAAAACCTTTCAGGTCTTTCTATGCATCTTTTCCATTTGTCTGCCACTAACCAGATTAATATACACAAAGGTTATTTAACAAAAGAAAAGTAATAAAACAGCAAACTCTTACATCCACTAATATAACCAAGACGAAATAACACAGCCGGCATTTATGGACTTTTTTCTACGTCACAGAGAAGAAAAACTGATGTAATTGAATGACTTTTCTGTTAGAATTACCAGGATGTCATAAAAATGTGCAGAGGTTTGATAGTATCAAATTACAGTGGTTCTGGAAGGTGTTAACATTTTCCAAGGAAGAATGGTCAGAACTGGTGGTGCTGCCGCGGTCTGTAATCAGCAGCATGAGAGCCCTTATCAGGGGAGAAAACACACAAAGGAACCTCAAAAACTGCTGGTTCAACCCTTGTACTGCTACAGCCTAGGACAGGGCATCCTCCTGCCTTGGTTTTGCTGATGAAATCCATCATATACATTTGATTTTCTTCTTCCCTTCAGACATTCCACTTTGCAAAGGAATTGCTGATTATTTGCTACCTTTTTTTTTTGTGTGTGTGTGCTGTGAAGTTGGAAAGTTTAAGAGCCCCACCTGTGGTATTTTTAGAACCAATGTTGTATTGTCACTGCCATGGCACTTTTATCAGTTAAAGCAATAGAAAATCTGAGTTGTTTTTCCAGCCAAGTATTTTGATCCCTTTGGAATCCAGAGCAGGTTTTAAAATGAAAGATAAATTTAGCCGTATTTATTTTTGTGCATAATTTAACTCAAAAGATAAGAAGACAGTCTGATTTAATAATCTATTCAGCATTACAGAAAATTGGTGATTTTAAAAGCCTCTGATTAAAGATTTTAGGATCCTGTTTCCTTCCACTGTAGCAGAATAAACCTTTTTTCTAATGTATTACAAGTTTGTGGTTTTTTACAAACATTCTGAACACAGAACTCAAATTATTCCAGACTTTTAGCATATCCTTAAGAACTGATTAACATACTCCATCTGTTGGTATGCCAAGCAACTGTCCAAATGAGCAGCATTTCCATGGAGATTTGTAAAACTATGGTTAAAGTAGGAAAACAGCTCTAGCAGGGGGATGGCATTGGAGGAGTGTTCTATTGGAATGTGATGGTTGCAGCTGGTGGGTGAGGTTGATGCTTAAAGCTCTGTTGTCCTGCAAAGTGTCCAGGACCTCCTCACCTCAGAGCTGTGTCTGTGAACACTTTGGGTGCTCATGTGCAGGAAGAACAGCAGAAATAGTTCATTTCTATTCCAGCAGATTCAATGAGCACCCACGAGTGGCCCTCAGTGCTCTGAGGGCATCTCTTTCCCATCTCTAATAAAGTGTAACTTGGGCTGCAGAAGCCAATTAAGGCCCATTGACTTCTAAGGAAAATGTTTGCTGCATCTCTGAAGGGTGAAGATGGCACTTGAGCAGATGGATAAGGAGTTGAATGGAATCAGAACTGAGCTTTACAGCTGAAATGGGGTTGTGCTTGTTTGTGGACACCTAAGGTTTGGAAATCTCTCTGAGAATAAGTGCTTTGGAGTGAGGTATCAGAATCAATCTCTTAGAACATGTTGCTTTATGAAAACAAACCCGGGAACATCTGGGATTGGCTCCCCAAATGCTAGCTCAAAGAGCAGACCTGTATCCAGGGGGCTGTGGTTGGCTTGAAGCTGCATCCCAGGCTGGGAGCAGGGAGGACATCTCTTCCTGGGAAGCAGCTGGGGAGGCTCAGTGCAGTATGGCATTTTGGAAAAAGGTGCTTTCTTTCAATAGTATTCCACAGAAGAAGGTTTGTTTTCATTTTTAGTAGGAGCTCTGAGGGGCTGGTGGAATTCCTGTAACAGCGAATGACATTTCCAGCAAGGATAAAACCACAGCTGCTGGCAGGAGCTCCCATAGGTTATTGTGGATAATCACTGAGAAGGCAAAGCATTGATTTTGGAGTAATTTTTGCAGGGAAGCGTCTGTGAGGGAATGAAGAGTGAATGGTGCGCTGGGAATGGTTCTGTGCTGAGCTTCAGAGAGGAGCTGACAGCTCAGGGCTCACGGAGCTCCTGGGGATGCCAACCAGGCTGGGCATGCCCAGAGTGGGTGTGGAGGAGTCAAAATGCCCCTTTTCCCTTGAGCAGGAGTGGTTGCAGGAAGGGGAAAGCATTGCTGTGGGTTTTCCTGGGAAGTGATGAGCTTCAGAGGAGCAGAGCTGCAGCCAGGTCCTCGGAGCAGCTGTTGAAGAAGGTGCCTGGGGAACAAGAAGTGGGGCAAAAAGAAAAATGTCCTTGGGGATGAGGTAGCCGTGGTCCTGGTGTGGGTGCAGGAAGCTTGTGGCGATTCTCTGCTCCTAGAAGAGAAGGTTATGTGTGCTGGGAAGGAGCTCAGCTGGAGTGCAGACAAGTATTTTAACACAGGGAGTTGTGGTTCTGTTGTCTCATGTTGTGGTTTCACAAAACATCCACCTCAATTACTGTTTCTTTGTTGCTGGGGAGCACAAGCAGAGGAGGAAAATAATAATTTAAATTTAACTCTGCTAAATATACATGAGATTTCCTGGGACAAAGAAAAGACTTCTGTAGCTTGAGGGGGTGTTGCTGTGCCAGATTTCAGAGGCTCTACTACAGCCAATAACATTCTTGGAACAGCTTAGTTGGAAGCATTTTCATAACATTTTTTTAGGCAACACAAATACAGCCATTGCCTCCAGGAGTGTATGGGATTGCTCTGGAAGTCACACCAAGTATATCTGTGTGGTGCTGATTGTTACTGGATTTATTTTGGGGAATTAGAGAGAGTCCAGGATGATACAATTTGCAGATCATGCCCTTGAAATTTAAAGAAAATGTTTAAAAATGTATGTCTGGCCTCACCTTCCCCAGATGATTACGGTCACAATATACACACTCAGGTATTCCAAGGGCAGGTACTCTGTGTTTTCACTCTTCCCATGACAGTGAAGCCCTTCCTCAACTCTTATTGCTGGAACTGCCTTGTAATAAAGACTCCAGCTGCCACATCATGCCAGTTACAGCAGATCTAGGTTCACTACATTTCATGGGTCAAAAAGGTAGTAGACAAATCTCCAATAAATGTGCCTTATTAAAAAAATATTCTGTCTAGTTCATAGTATTATATTGAGGCACTTCCTGATAAATGGGAATTGGTTGCATGAAACATCATTTTAAAAACCTTAATTTGATAATGTGAGTGCTGCTAAAATAATTGATTTCCAGACTGGGAGGGACAGTGGCAGTTTTATGTTTGTTGCTGCCTATTCTAAATTTTATAACAGCTTGAGGCCAAGATTTTAAGGCATTTAGGCATCCCCAGCTCCATCAGGGAATTTTCTGCTCCATACACCAAAAACCCCAACAGTTTTGCCAAATATATAAAGGTTCATGTAAAGTGTCACAGAACAAAATCTCACCTTGTCCTGGTTATGCTCGGGATTCACAGCTGGCAACTGATGTTTTTGTTTTAATAATTAAATATCCCCAAACTCACATGAAAGTAACAAGTCAAAGCTCCCCATGCTGAGGGACTCTGCTCTTCGGAGGTGAAACATTTCCACGAGGAGGGGGTGGATATTTTGGAGGTCAGAGCTCAGGCCAGTGGGACTGGCTGGGAAATACACTTCACCCAGTCAGCCTTTTTTCTTAGGGGAGGTGCTCTATTGCTGAGTCCTCAGGCAGCCTGCAGGAGTCAAGAATATTCTGAATTTTACAGCCTAAACCTCTTGTTGTCAAGCTCGAGCGAGGTTTGCCTGGTGCCCTCCGCTCATTCCTGTCTCCAGGGGCTCTGTGCTGTACCCAGGGCAGTTTGAGAAGGAGTTCTGAGAGGATTTTTCACTCTGGTTGCTGAGCACTGCACTGGCTGCTTCCTGCAGAGATGATTTAGGAGCTGGATTCGATGATCCCTGGGGTCCCTTCCACGTCAGGATATCTGTGATTCCATGGTCTGAGGCCGGGGTGCCCCATGCCGTGCCCCAGCCGGCCAGCCCAGCACTAGATGGTGCCAGGCACCGCCGTGCCAGGCATGAGCAATGGCAGATCCAATTGCACAGGCAGTGGAGCAAGGCAGAGCCATAAAACTGCGCTGCAAACAATGTTCATCAATTATGGCATAAGTACTGGGCTACGATAAAATCAGCAATTAAGGCCAAATGCTTATTAAGGATTGAGAGATTCAATGAGAGCTCACTGGGCCGTGAGGAGCAGTGCTGGAGCCCAGCTGATTCTTCTGCTTTTCCCAGCTTACACACAAATGGCTGCTGCTGTTTACCACTCGCTCCGAGACACAATTGGGAATGGCAATTCCAAGGGAAGAGCTCTAAAAGGCTGGGTAATTTGTTGCGAGCAGGTGATGATGATTTCTGTACGTGAGTGCAGGAATCCATTGTCTCAATAGCCCAATTCCTTGTGCTGTTTGTGCTCCCTGGTTAGGTCACAGTTATGATTCCAGGCCTAGGTGGTTTGGTTTTCATTTTTTTCTTGTAGACTAACAAAGCCACAAATTGAGCTTGTTGGGGTGTGTGTGTCAAACCCTGACATGAGCTTGGAACATGCTTTTGTATTTCCAAGTATATTTTAAGAGGGCTTTCTTTTGTCCTGAAGAAAGAAAACAAATTATTATTGCAACACCTGGATTGAAAAGCATTTTTATCGTACTTGGGAATCTCCTGTGTTTGTTTCTGCCGTCAGAGTAGAACCCCAGGATTTGATTGATAAACTCCTAGTCACAATTTGGGCAGATTTCCTTTATTACTCTAGAGGAATTGGCATTTCAGAGTAGGAAAAGCAGCAGATTGAGCTGAGGACTGGGAGAGCTCTCTGTGTGCATTGTGCATTAGCATAGTTTCAATTATATACAAAGTGTGCATTTCTAATTTAATTTAGGTGTCAGTGAAACAGCAGCCGTTGAACAGTGGATATTTACGGGCTCTCCAGCACGGAGCTGAACCCAACCCTGCTCCCATTATGCTCATCACATAAACAGGAATCATCTTCCCTGGGACTCCTCTGGGAACCTTCCAGAGAATGCTGAGAGCTCAGCCAGCCTGTGCAGGGCAGAGGAGGGACAAAAGGAGACATCCTGGGCAGTCCCCCAGCGCACTGCTGGGTGTGCATCAGGGGACATGGTTCACAGAAGCCAGGACACCGGGACGTGCTGGGTCCTGCCTTAACAGGACAGTGTACCAGCTGTGTACTTCAGCGTGGACTGGGTGAATTCCCAAGTCCCTTCCAGGTCTGTTAGCCATGAATCACTGCAGTGAAATCCTGGGCTCTGATCTTAAAGGAAATGGAAGCAGATGTTGTGTGGATGCTCCCGCAAAGGCAAAGGGAATATTGAGCCAGGTTAAGGAGAAGCTGACATAGGGCAGAAATGGGAGATGTTTTCAGGAGCAAATGGTTCCATTAAGTCCAGGGAAGCACTTGTGTCCTTGGAAGTCAGAGCTGGCCTAACTACTGTGTCCATTCAGGGCACTCAAAAACTGAACAGGCCTTGATGTGCTAAATTAGCTTACAAATCATTTAAATAATGCTTCCAGAGACAATTTGTGTTTCCTTGTCCCTCTGACTGTGGTTCTTCCCTTTCCTGCCTTTGCTCCTTGTCCTCTGCCACACATCCGCTACAGAATTTTTGTTGTTCTCTAAGTGCCAAATTGCTTCCCTCCCGTCACTTGATTTTTTTTAATGTTCAGTCTAATTAAGGCCTTGGAGCCAAGACGTGCAGAACAAGGGGGTCAATTGTGCTCTCACTTCCACGGTGCAAGCCTGGAGTAACTCTGCGAATGCTGCAGTGAATTTCCACGAGCCTCGGCGGAGCTGCTCCGGCTGGGCAGCTCAGGGGGAGCTGACTCAAACCTCCCAGAGCATCAGGAGGGCACCGAAGACAATCCATTACCACGGGGAGCTGTTACACTGCATGAGAATGAGAAAGAAAATACCTGGGAGGCAGCCAGGCTGCCTCATCCTGGGGTGTCCTTGGGAGCACTGCTGTCAATGGGGCTCTGGGAGAGGGAAAAGGAGGGTGGGTGGGCATGGGGAACATCCTCAGTGGCCGCAGCTGCTTTCCCTCTCAGGACATCACAGTGTCACAGAATCCCAGGATCACTGAGGTTGGAAAAGTCCTCCAAGACCATTGAGTCCAACCTGTGACCAATCCTAACCTTGTCAACCAGACCACAGCGATGGACCTTTCCACAGCAATTGGTTTCCTTTTCTGCCTTCTAAATGCTTTTTCCATGGGATAGTGGTTGGCATCAAGAGCGTTCATGTGAGAACAGAGAGATCAGAAAGGGTAATGATTGTCAGGGCTGCTTCAGTGATGGGCCTAATTTAATGGGATGGCTGCGACCCAGGCTGGAGGTTGAGTAGGGAAGTGATGCAAGTCGGAGAAGAGAAGAGAGGTCACATGAATAACATCATCCAGCGTGTTTGCTGTGAGCAAGCAGAATGTGAGTCGGGCAGAAATCTGTCTCTGTCAGGGACTCCTGCCGATCCATTTCTCCATGGATCAGCTGCACGTAAAGTTAATCTGCTTATGCAGCAGCTGAGAGACTGAGATGCCCTCAATGCCCTCATCTCATCCCTGCATCCACACAGAGTCTCCAAATCCCAGGGGAGCGAAAATTCCATCTGCACTTGGCGTGACCACCCCTCATGCTTCTCTTTTCTTCTTCCCCTCTGCAAGACATTGGGTGGGACAGGACTGAGCAGGAGTGAAGTCATCTCTGAGGACACATCTCATGGAAGGTGTCCTTGTCCATGACAGGGGGTGGAACGAGATGAGCTTTAAGGTCCCTTCCCACCCAAACCATTCCATGATTCCATGATTCTGTGGGCTGGGGTGGAAGCCTGTGGGCTTAGAACCTCAGTGCCACTTGAGATTGTCTGTATCTCTGTCACAGGTGTTCAAGGCAATCACACCTGTGTGTGTTCTCCAAAACTTTGGGCTGGCTTACATCGATGGCTCGTTGTCCTCGCCAGCAGGGACCATGTCAGCCAGGCTGCTTCAGGCAATCTGCTCTGACCAGTGTCACGGTGCAGCCACAGGAGCTCAAATGCCACGAGAAGGAAAAGAAGAAAACCTTTATTTTGTCCTAATTTAAAATCAGCCAAAGTGTGTAGGTTGGAAGATTCAGTTCATGTTTGTAAACATTAGTGACAAATGTGTAACTTAATCTGCATCTTATTTTATTTATTTCATTTAGAGTATCATTCATAACATCTCATCCTTTATTTTACAAAAACATTTATATTTTTGCAAGGGCCAATCAGAATTCATCTGTGATGCTTCCCTCTGATTCATTTCTAGACAGAAACCCTAGGAGATAATTTATGTTCAATACAGCTGTTCTTTACCACCCTTGGACCTGTGTTGCTTATCACCTGGCCTGATGGGTCAGCACAATCCCTTCCCTTTTGTATGTAGTGCCGCCTCCAGGCTCACCTACTCCATGATCCAAGGGCTGGTGGATTCCAGGGAGCTCATCCATGTCTGTACTCCAGTAATTTCCTGTAACAAACAGTGCAAGGTCGTTGCTGTGGGGATGGTTCATGCCGGGCTGCCAGGGATGCTGCTCCCTACTCCTGCAGAGCTCTGCAGCATCCAGCTGCACATTGGGCACATTCCAGTTCCAGTTTGGAACACCCATGTGGGCAACACAGCCCATGGTCAGGACACTCCTTTTGTGCTGCATCACTGCAAAACAGGGAAACCATTGAGGGGATGCTGTGTTTCCATGGGTGAAGTGTTTGGGATGGGGAAGGACTGGGCCAGCCTGAACACATGTACGTGTATCCTTGGCTTCCCTGTTGTAGCTGCATTTCTGAGGTCCCAGTCACATGCACCCCTTTATTTAGCTTTATTTAGCTTTGCTCTCTGGAGGAGACCACAGCCAATGCACTCTGAAAGTGCTTCTTCCTGATTACTTTCCCTTTCCAGCTGCATTTTAGCAGGACAGCAGGTCAGCCAGCAAGACCTCCTGGACTTTGAACTGTGTCCTAAGAGCATCATTTTTCCAAGCCCCCTCATCCTCACGGAGATTTTTCTCCCTGCTTAACACCACACACAGCAACAATCCCATTCTCATCACCTGAGTGCCTTCAACAGATTCTCAGTCTCAACAAGTTAATTAGATTAAAGCGTTTAAAAAAATCACTTTCACAGTGAGACACGAGCAGAAAGCAAGATGCTTCTCATCTGAGAGAGCAAGAGCCATGTATTATATCAGTTAATTGGTTCAACTAAAACTTGGATAATTCAGTTACTCAAGAGTGAGAGATTTAATAATAAACCCTTCAGTTCACAGCAGCCCAGTACTCAGGGTGTGTGAAGATGTGCAGCATGGCTGTGTGCTGGCAGGGCTGTGCACGGTCCTGTGAGGAGCTCCAGGTATCTTCAGCCAAAACAGCCACCAAGGGCATGATCCTGCCTGGATAAAGGGAGGAGCAAACAGCAGGCGCCCAGAGAGGAGTAATTATTCCTGGGGACCTCTTCACAAAGGTCATCCTCAGATGGTTTTAGTGCGGCCTCTTAAGCCTGCGCCTCAAGACTGTCTCTGTTACAGTGATCTACATTTTTAGCCCAGTTTTCCCCAGGATGAAGCGTTGCAGTCGCACCATCTGGCTGCCTGTACGGCTCCCTCCCAGAGCCTTTGTGCCTCCCGTGCGCCTGTGGCAGAGAGTGCAGGGCTGGAAAAGCTGGGTCTGAAACCCCAGAAAGGGGTGATGGTTGTCAGACAGGCACAGGGTGACTGCTGGAGGGTGAGGAAGCTCTGGGGACCTGTCAGGAGGTATGTGTGGGGACAGGACACAGCTGCTTTGGAATCAGGTGTCTCTGCTTCTGCTGTTCTGCCTCTGCAGAGACACTCTCAGCTGTTTGTTCAGAGATACTTTTGCATGTAGGTAGGACTGTCCCTGTAATGTACCTGTCCTTCAGGCCTCTCTGATCTTGGATCCAGCCTCCCAGTTTCTCTGCAACCCCCTGTACTGGGACCTGCCATGCTCTGAGCCCAGGTCAGGCCATGGACACTTCCCATTCTGGAGAACCACAGCTTGGTCTTGACTGTGCCCTGCACCCCCCAGTCACTCCATAGTCACCCCGGTCACCCTATTGTCACCCCAGTCACCCTACTGTCACCTCAGTCACCCTACTGTCACCCCCCAGTCACCCCACAGTCACCCCACAGCTCCCATGTGCCCTCAATTGGACTTACCCTGCCAGGTGAAGGGCAGTGTGGATCCCTTTCTCCTGACAAGCACTTTTTTAATTAATTTCTTTCCAATGCCGGATGGAATTGCAGGGAGCCCCTGGGCACAGGTTCTGGTGGCTCTGACCTTGCCACGTTTGCTGACAATGAGCTCCCAGGGTGTGCGAGGAGCTGGGTTCTCTGCGGGTGAATCACTGCTGACACAGATGTACCTTCCTCACCCTGCAAGGTTTTTGTTCTGCCCACTGCACTGTGTTAACTTCCAGTGTCTTTGTGCCGAGTTTGATCTTGAGGCCTCTCTTTAATTTGGGGGAGATAATCAAACTATTGGTAGAAATTCTGAGGTTCAGTGGCCAATCTTTCTATCTAATTCAGATTTGTGCATGATTTCAAAGCAAAGGTCAGTTTTTCCACAGTGCTTGGGAGGACTCTTTATCAGATGTAAAAAAGATTCATTTTTAGCATTAGACAATCAACTTCTTGTTTATTAGTTTTCTATGGAGAAAAAATAAGACAATTACACACACACATGGGCACACACACTACCACGCAGCAACCCAAAATCCAGCATCTACAAGACTGGAAAATGCTTTGACATGTACTATTAGGTAGGTTTGTCCAAATTGCTTCTACTATACTTTAGTATTTTTCAAAAATTAACATTACTAAAGTTTGCTTTCAAAAATATTTACCCCAAATACAGTTGGGAAAAGACTCCTGAGATATCCCCAACCGCTACTGAACAGATGAGATTATGCAGGAAAATGGGATTTCTGAGTGGGGAGTTACATCCATTTAGTTGCAGTCATAGTGCAGTTGTGTTCATCCCGCAAGTGAATTCTCACCTTCAGTACCTACCCACAGGACAGCTAAAGCTTGACAATTGCTGCAAACTTTAGTGAGGATTGAAATTAGATGATCTTTAAGGTCACTTCCAACCCAAGTCATTCCAGGCTAATTCTACACCTGACCGTGACCTGCAGGGATCGATGGAACTGGGTTTTTTTGACTTCTTGGCTGTTCTGTCCTGGCTCAGAGTAAGGTGAAGGGAGGCCCCTGGGCTGTGTCCCTGCCCTCTGTTGCCCTGGAGAGGGTCAGTGTGCAGAGAAGCTGAACGTATTCCTTGGCTGGGGCTCGGCTGCGTGCCTGGACTGCCGGGCAGCAGCAACATCAGTGCCATGGCTCCGAGCCATGGTTCTGCTTCCTTCCAGCAGTATTGAAGTGCTTCCCTCTGTCTAGACTATTTCATGTCCTTTTCAGTGCCTTTTTTATGCCCAGACTTTTATGGCAGCAGCCTGGGAGCATAATTCCCTTGCCCTGGAGAAACAGCCATCAAGACAAGAGAAGTGTTGGGTTGTTTGTGCTCTCATGCAGGGTTGTGCCCACACTCCTGCCTTTCTCATGGCATCTGCTCTCAGGCACAGTTGATGTAAATATCCTCAAAGCCATTTTATTTCCAGCTGCTAGTGAATCTACTGGAAGTACATCCACTCATTTTCCTCCTACAGCTCGTGGAACACAGAGTCAGAAGAGTTAAGTTCTTTGTTTGGTAGAGGACATGCTGGTTCAAAAAGATTAGGCACAGTAATTAAAGCATAATTGCTATTAATAGTTGTCTTCCTAATCAGACTTATCTCTCTATTGCTCCTTACCTCAGAGGATTTTTCCTTCTTTGTGTTTTTCTGGGAATGTGTTGTTATGGATGAAACAAGGCAGACCATGCCCATAATCCTGTGGGTAAATATGTGTAATTCAGTGAGCCCAGCACACAGTGGTGGGTCCCTGGCAGAGTGGATCCCCCCCGGATGGGAGTGGATCTGTTTTCCTCACATGCAGCTCCCGGGACTCTTCTATTCACTTCCAGCCCACTTGTAAGCAGTGCAGGGAGGTGGGTGCCTCTCCCCTGGGGTCGTGTGGTGTCCTTGCGATGCTGGCAGGAGGTGGCCGCTCTGCCCCTCTGACTGCAGCATTCCCATGGCAGAGCCAGAGCAAGCACTGGTCGTGCCCCATGGCACTCCTTTCTTCTACAAGCAGGGTCCTGGGGAGGGCAGCTGGGGCTCTGCACATCCCAGCCCTTGCCACAGCCTTTGTGGAGACTTCAGAGTCCAGCCCAACCCAGTCTGTGCCAGCCGTGTTCCTCTGAAGGTCTGTGCTGGTGCAGGGGCAGGGCCGGGAGTGCTCTGGCAGTCCTTGCTCTGCGTCACTTTGTGCAAAGACAACACATTTTCCTCCTGTCTTGGTTTTATCTTTCCTGCACACTGTCTCTATCCCACTCCTCTGTGCTTCCTCACTTTCTGCCATTCCCATTTCTACTTGCTTCTTCCTTTCCCTTTTTTCCTCTCCAGTATTCACATTGCCCCTGAGTGCAGCCGTGCAGCTACAGGAGAAATTCCCAAACAATCTGCCAGCCCTTTGAAGAAGGGTTGTGTTCTTCTATGTCAGCTTAATTACTGTGTCCCACTGAGGATGCCAAGGCCTTCTGGGAGGGGAGAGCAGAGGCAGCTCTGAGTGTTGGATCCAGGCTGGGATTGTGCCCGGGGCACTGCAGGGCTCCCGTGGGACACTGCCTGTCACCTGCCCTCTTGTCACCCTGTGCCTCCAGCATCTTATTGTGTTGTATTTACTACGGGTTTGTTCTTATAGACCTGTCCCTCAAGTGCTGAGCTCCTCACCTGTGATCTGGAAAAGTGCTGAGCAGAGTGCTCAGAAATAAGCACTGTATTTAGTCACTGAGCTGGGTCAGACCTGGCCGTGCCTGGTGGGAACAGGCCTGCACTGCACCACACGGAGGGTAAATCAAATTACAGAGTCCCTGGGGGCAAATCCTGCTGGCTGCCCTGGCGGCTTCTCTCCCTGAACCTGTAGATTCTGCTTTTCCGACACCCCAGGTCCTGCTTCTGCCTCTCTTACATGGTCACCACCAATATTAACAAACGGAACATCTGAGAACATGAGCTTTGCAAGAAACTCCAGATTTTTCATGGCTGAGCGCCCTTCCTGTCTAAACACTGTGATTTCCTGGAAATAGCATAAAGCTGTTGTTAATGGGCCTGACCCTGTGAGCAGCTGAGCTCACTTCATTCCCACTGACTTCCTGGGCAAGTGAATATATTAATTTATATTTGTATAAAATACAGTAAATATAAAATAACATACAAAATTTGTTATACAAAATGAATATATCCATTTATGAATTATTATACATCTACACATATAATATATGAATAAATATTCATATGTTCATCTGACTTTCACAGTCTGCCAGCACGTCTGCCCTTCTTATGAGGACTTGCTTTAGTGATGGAGAGAGGCAATGGAAGGGATATACAGGACTTGGGCCAGGTTTATCTTATTCCCCATCCCAACCAGGCTAAGCCAGAGCCATCACCTGCTCCCTCTGGAACCAGAGCCCTTCTGGTGCCTCACACAGAAACCTGCACCTCTGGTGACACTGAGCTGGAGTCTCAGTTGTTTTTTAAGGACAGTGTTTTGGGGTGGCCTGTGGATGCTGTGTGCATCAACCCAGCGCGTTTCTGGAGCAGACAGGGTCACATCAGCACCGTGCTTTTTACAGAAATAGCTCCCAGATGTAACCATTGTGTCACAGCACATTTATGAAATTTGGCAGAATTGCAGGATGTGTGGGGTTTGTGTGCGTGAGGGTAAATCTGTGTTCCAACCTCCTCTCTGACCTGCAGACAAGGCTTGTCCCCACCTCTTGGGCTGTGTGCCCTTGCCTAGTTTGGGATCACAGTAAACAGCCCTGGGTAGTGATATGACAAAGCTGGGGCTGAACTCCAGGCTGGAGTTTCCTCTGCTGGCCAAGACAGGTGTGGAAGCAGAGTCAAGGCATTTGAATCCCCTCAACACACGATGAAGGGGGTTTAGCAGCCAACATCTTCTCAGGCAGCCAGTTAAAAGTCCACAGAAACAGAGAATTTCCGTTGGGCTTCAGCAAGGCCCATCCAAGAACTGGAGGAGCAGCACCACCTCCAGAGCTGAGTGTGCCACGGGAGCTGCCCTGTGCTGCTCCATCCAACGCCCAGGGAGGTTCAGCTCTGCTCAGCCCAACTGCTGTCACCCCAGAGAGCCATTGTGAGATCTGGGGCCCTGCCAGGGGTCGCACATTGCCGGGAAGGTCACCTATCCATACAGCACTACTGTAAAAGCACATCAGTTTGCTTTACCATTACCTGGGTTTTCCAATCTCCAGTGAAAAATTAGAACAGAATTACTTCCCTTCTTGCATCTATTTGACATTTTTTCATGGCTTTTTAATTCTCTTAAATGGTGCCAGAAAAATCCAAGCATGAGTGAAAGCAAGACTGGTAAATACTTTCAGCTGATGGGCACCAAACATCTCCCATCGCCTGTTTCTGTTATACTGTAATTAATGGTTTGATGCATCTGTAAAAGTGGGGGAAAACAATCCTAACCCTTTGCAAAGAGCCTTCTTTGAAAAACAAAAGGCCACACAAGCAAGAGGGCATCTCAGGTTTGTTCCTGGTCCTGCGTGTTTCCAGCCATCGAATCATATGGTGAGTGATGAGCAGTGACACATCGGAGCTCGGCTCCATCCCGTGTCAGAGGAGGCAGCCTTGGAGGGGCTTTTAGTCACAAAACTGGAATAAGAAAGGTTTCTCTCCTTGTGGGAGTAAATAAACCATCTCGCAGAGTCTTGGGATGGGTTTCCAGCTCAGCAGCTCTCAGCCCGGCGTGCACGGGGCCAGCGAAGGCCGAA
Organism: Orthonyx spaldingii; assembly: GCA_013397795.1. Taxonomy (NCBI): domain Eukaryota; kingdom Metazoa; phylum Chordata; class Aves; order Passeriformes; family Orthonychidae; genus Orthonyx; species Orthonyx spaldingii. The sequence continues at coordinate 568,991 of VZTJ01005625.1, read as the reverse complement.
GCTGGCGGGGCCAAGGCGCCGGGAGCTGTGCCCCAGCCAGGGCTACCCAGCAGGGCAGGGCGGGGCAGGGCAGGGCACAGCTAGAGCAGAGCAGCTCAGGTGGCTCGGGGCTCTGGCTGCTCACGTTCTGCCTCACAGGTTGTGTCAGACAGCAGAGATGAGGCTGTGCCACTCCAAACCCAGGAGATGCTGGTCTCCATGTCTTGCCTTGCTTTGGAAGGAACAGATGTAACCTATTTGTTGGATGTCTGAAGGGCATTAGGAAAAGGTCAGTGCTTAGAATACGGATGACGTGCTTCAAAAATGCATTAAAATAGCACAGTTCATTAAACTCTGAGAAGCAGATTGTTTGGAGTTGAGGGGGGAATTGCCTTTATAATCCCCTTTGCAGCCAGTTTTGTGTGGAAGAATTTAAAATAGTTTGAGATAGTTTTGCATAGGGGTTTTTTGGCCTTGTTATAAAATATTCATACTGCAGTTAAGAACAATGAATCTGTGACTGACATGTATCCCCATGCCCTGCCTATATTCCTTTTTTCCCAATGCACAGGCAATGGTGGAGCAAACACCATCAGTGCCAAGCATGTTCCCTGTCGTTGGGAAGCCATCCTTGGTAAGAACAGATTGCCTTCAACAATTTGTCTTCAACAATTTATCTTCAACAGATTGTCCTCAGCCTCCTGAAGGAGGAGTGGATGTGCTTCTCCAACTCCAGATTGGAAACTCTGCCCCTGAGCCATGAAAGCAATGGCAGAAAACAGCTCCCTGTGTTCTTCTGGAAATAGAGGGGGGTTATAGACTGAGATAATCAAACAAATGAGACTGTGGTTTAACGAGAGTGGCCCAGGGGAGCAGCCAAGGGACCGTCCCTCAGGAATGCTGTCTGGGGCACCCATCCCCTGCTGCCAGAGCGGGCAGGAGCCCCTGCTCAGCTGGTGTGGGCATCCAAAGGATGAAGACAAAAGAACTCATCCAGTCTCCTCCAGCACAACCAACATAGACAACAAATCCGTGGCAAACCATTGCCTTTGGCCACGCTGGAGATCTGGGAAGGGAACCCTGGGCAGCACCATGGCAGGCACTGCAGGAGGTTTCATCCACCTGTCTCTGAAATACAGGAGTGGGATGGAAACTCCCTCACCTGGCAGTGTCTGAGTGTGAGGACTGTCACTGATTCTTCCTGGAAGCTGCCACGAATTCTCTGCTGCAAGAGGGGCTGGCCTGTGGTCACAGTGAGGGTCCGAGGAGGCAGGAGGCTGCTCAGGGCCTCTGCCTGTCCCGACAGGTGCTGCTGCCTGGAGCCTCCTGGCTGCGGGAATGTTATCCCAAAACGGACAGGGCAGTTCTGGGGCTCCTTGCTCTGAGTTCCATCAGAGTGCCACCAGCGATGGACTTGAAATGGGCACGAAGGGCTTTACCCTCACTCTTTATGCTGCTGAACCCCCTGAAATACGGGAAAGTGCAGAATTCCTGCTCTGTTTGCTGCCTCCCTCAGGGACAGACAGGTCAGCTCTCGGGGACAGGAGCGCGTGGTGCTGCGGGATGAGTCAGTGTCTCCCGGGGAGGGAAGCTGCCCGCTCCGCTCCGTGACTCACCGAGCACATCACAAACGCTGCCAGGACCAGGTGTCCGGCTGGGCGTTCCTGCGGGAGAGGCTGCCCCTCTGCAAGTGCCTTCCCGGGGCTCCCGTGGGGCTGGGGCTGGGTCTGCAGAGCCCCCGGGAGCAGAGGGGCCTTGCCCCTCCCGCCTGGGGCACACGACAGGCAGGGGATGCTCCCGCCCTTCTCCGATGCTTTTTTTAGGAGTAGCTTTGCACGGCATCAATAAACCTGCGGCTGTCATTCAGCAGTCACGAAGTCGGAGCCAGCCGGGAAGGCAGGCGCGGGTGGGAGCCAGGCATGAGCTGATTTAGCAAACAGCTCTGCAGCAGGCGAGCACTGCCAGGCTCTCCGGAGCTCAGGAACGCTCGGGTATCCACGGGCCCTGCCCTCAGCAGAGGCGCACTCACCTGGGTGACAGCAGCAGTCTCCGATGCCACCCACAGGCTGGCGAGTCTTTTCCACTACACGGTGGATGAGTAATTTGCCCCTCCAACATTTCCCTGATAGCTGGAGAGGGTCCCGGCTGCCCAGCCTGTGCCCAGAGCCCCGCCACGAGGAGGATGAGGAGGGAGGGCCCCGCTCTCACCTGGATACCGTTGCTTGGGAACCACTCCCTCCTCTTCCGCTGCTTCCACACGGCGGTTCTGCCTTCCAGAAGGCGATGTCACGATGGAACAGCCTCAGAGCCAGCACAGGTACAAGAGAAAGCAAGGGCAGGGGTGGAAATATTCCCGAATGTTTTGTGAGAACAAGTACCTAAAAATATTTGTGTTTTCACGTGCAACATCCAGAGACACAGACTTGTAATTTTAGATGATCTTTAAGCAGGCTGCAGTCTGCTCCAGGCCAGAGTCTGCTGGGCTCTGAAGGTGAAATTCTGACCCCTCAGGTCTCAGGGTCTGAGCTCTAACTGTGCTGTGAGTCCTCAAGGGAAAAATTGGGCACTTCAGTCAGATTTTCTTTGCCTTTTCCTGGGAGATCCCCCTCTGGTCACCAGGGCATTAGGTGTGGTTTTTTTCCAGTGTTCAGATTTTCACATGGGATAAGTGGTAGTTCATGGTGGGAGCCTTTGGGTCCTGCAGGTCACTCTTGCAGCTGGCAGCACAACCTTCCCTTTGAAATTGCTCCCTGATCACAAGAACTGGCACTTATTGATATTCCTAAATGATGACATTAACCATTTGCTATTTTTGTTCACTCTGTCAGAAACATTTGGTAAAGCCTTTTTGTTTCCCTTCCCTTCCCCAGGCTGCTTTCCAGGCACTCACAACCCCCTCTCCTGGACTAGAAGCCTCCTCTCTGCCCTCCCAGGCTCTGTGCTGTGGGATGGGTTGGAGTGAGCAGGAGTGAACCACCAACATCTTCACAAGCTTCTCTTCTTCATTCTGCAAAAAACAGGTTTTAAATGGCAGGGCTGTGCCACAGAGAGGAGCTGGGATGGCAGCACCTCTCCCAGCCTGTCAGGGACCAGCTGCATCTGGGGCAGTGCTGGAGAAATGGGTGTCCAATGCCAGCGTCCCCATCCACTGCTAATGTCACTTTGATCTGACAGAGAGAGAAACATCTCTCTGAGCTAAAGATCTTCCCACCCAAATCTCCAGGACCCTTAATTACCATGCAGCCAGTACATTTCATGGTGCCATTACAAATAATTTAGCTACAACGATATGGCAGTTTAATTTGCCTTATTTATCTCAATCATTTTGCATGAGGGGGATAAATGCCTCAGCAGGATTTCACGTGAACGCTCCGTCTCCTATAATGTGGTTTCAGGTAAAGGCTGCACGATACATCCCTGCACAAAAATTAATCTTGCAGGCAATTGGCCTGAACTAAAACACCCAGAGCAGGTAAACAGAACTTTGCGTCGTGGCTCTGAGCCGAGCCAGGGCTCTCTCGTGAGCTGGTTTAGAAGTACCTTGGAGCCCAGGAGAGGGGAAGGGCAACACAGATCCCCCCACATCCATGTCCACGGCATCCTGCTGAGCACGTACTTTGCTGCTTCTTTCTTTTTTTAGTTTGGAAATGTCAGCACTTTGCGTTCCCATGGGAACCCTGCCTTTTCCCTTGGCACGTCGTCGTTGCACTGAAAGCCGCTGGGGCTGGCGGGGCTGTGGTCGTCCTGGAAGTGTGTGCCAGCCGTTCTGGCTGCCAGCCAGCAGAGAGGGACGGACCCCAGCCCCTCCCGGGGGTCCTGCCCCTCCAACCCCGCCGGGTGGGGCCGAACCCAGCAGCTCTGGGCTTCCAGCGACAGCCTCAGCCACGGCATAACTGGGACAATGGGTCAGAAGCTGATGGTAAAAACTCTTATGGGCCTGATTGTAATCTCTTATTACAATTATTGTGATTATTCTAATTCTCTATAGCCACCTGGGGTCAGGCTCTTCTCCCAAGGAACAAGGGACAGAATAAGAGGAAATGGCCCCAAGCTGTGCCAGGGGAGGGTCAGGTTGGACATCAGGAGGGATTTCTTCACAGAAGGGGTGGTCAGGTATTGGAAGGGGCTGCGCAGGGAGATTTGGAGTCCCTATCCCTGGAGGTGTCCAAGGAAGGTCTGACAGGATGGGGATCAGTCACAGGTTGGAGTTAATGGTCTGGGAGGGCTTTTCCAGCCTCAGTGAATCCGTGATTCTGCGATTTTACAAAGCACCCAGTGACCTCACGGGAGAGTACAGGATCTCCCCGATGTGAAGGGAGCCTGGCAGATACATAGGCACTGTGGTGATGGTGAAACGCACATTCTTGGAGTAAAAACATGATTTTGCTACTGTTACAAAACTCCAAGTTAGAGGGGATCCATTTGCTTCTGAAATAATTTGTGATGTGATAGAACAGCAGCAGCAGGCGTGGTTCGGCGGTCGGCGCTCCCGAGAGGACAGTCTGGGATATATTGAGTTCACACAGTTCCCCAAACACGCCGAGTTCACTGGGTTTAGGGGTGCCACCACAGTTACCTTCACTGCTCAGTTTTCAAACGCTGCTGCCTAAAAAAGCTCCTTTCAGAGCAGTGGGATGTGTGAAACAATGCGGAGCTGCTGACAGGTACCATGGCAATGGCTGTGCCAGGAGCCGCACGGCTCTGCCGAGCTGCTCTGCTGTCGCCCGAGCTAATTTCCACTCCATATTTATGAGTATTCCCACTCCTGAGGGATGCTGACAGCTCTCACTTGGATTGCTGATGTCTCGGGCCGGGGGCTGTGCCCTGTTTGTGCTGGGCAGGGGGAATGTGGCCACAGCTCTGTCTGTGCCTGGCAGGCAGGTCAGGGGTGGTGGTGGGAGCTGAGCATCAGCCTGAGAAGTGACCCTGAGATCGGGGTCCCACCTGGGATGTTCTGAGGCTGCACTCCCACCCCGCTGTTCCCAGCTGCCTTCGTGTCCCAGCCAGTCCTGCAGCCCTGTTCCCTAGTCCCATCCTGGCAGGGCTGTGCCATCCATGGTGTCCCCCAGTCCCATCCTGGCAGGGCTGTGCCATCCATGGTGTCCCCCTGTCCCATCCCAGCTGGGCTGTGCCACAGCAGGGACTGCTCCCCTCCTGGTGCAATGTTCCAATCTCTGGGAAGCCAAAATTTCAGAGCAGGAAGGTTAATTGCTATTTGCTTTCCAAGCCTTTATCTCATTTTTAACTCCTCTCCCTTTCATCTTCCTTCGCTGCCTTTTGAAGAACCACTTTGAGAGATCTGTTTCCAGACTCCAAACCAGCTGCAGGTTCAGGGCTAGGGAGAATTAGCAGAGGAGGCTCATCTCCAGGCTGTGGTGGTCCGTGGGCAGGAGCCTGTGCTCCTATGAGACACATTGTGTAGGAGCAGGACTCCAGGGTGTGGGGAGTCACCAATCCCAGCTCCCGAGGGTGGCCTGACCCTGTGAGCCCCGAGTGCTTCCCCTCGCAGATTCTCTGCCTTGACTCCCGGCCGTTCCCTGCCTTTCTTTGTGAAATAAAAGCACCTTTAACCATCAGGTGCTTTTCTTACCATAAAGATATTCACACACTTCAATAAAGGCAGCTCTCAGCACTCCATGTAAGTTAAGCAGATGGAGCTTGTGGGGTGTTTTTGCAGCCTCTCAGGGATTTTACTCATTCTCTCTGCACTTGCTGCACATCTCTGTTAAGCACTCAAACACCAAACCTGAATGCAGATCTCCAGGGTCAATCTAAACACTGGGTAATTGAATTTTCCATGGGCAAATTCACTGCCCTGCTCTTCTGGCTGGTGGCTTCGTTTGCAGGGAGCACTCTGGATGCTCCCGGTGCATTGTTTTTTCCCCCATGCTCTCCCAGGGCTTTCTAGGAGCAATCTCCAGCATCCTCATCATGGACCGGCGCCTGGGCATGGCCAGGGTCTTGCACTCACATCTCCAGTTTTATTCCCAGACTTATTAAAGCCTCTCTGTTTGGATGAATGGAGTGTTTGGGAGCACCATGTGCCTCAGCTGCTCTTCCTTGTTAGTGACTCTCCTGCCAGGCTCTTAATCATCCATATGTTTTATCAGCAGTGATCTTGCATTTGCTAACAATCTGAAGATTAGAAAAAAATTATCCCCAGTCTGTGGCGAGCCCCTGCACAGGCCAGGCTGTGCCGATGGTGCTGTGCTGATGGTGCTGTGCCCCGGGCACGGCACAGCCCTGCCAGCTGCCAGTGCCACCTCACCTCAGCCTCGGGCTGATCTCGTCCTGATGACCCCGTGTTGGGGCGCCACAAACTGCCAGAGGGGAGGGAAAGATGGGATATTGGGATAAGATTCCTCCCTGTGAGGGAGGGGAGGCCCTGGCACAGGGTGCTCAGAGCAGCTGTGGCTGCCCCTGGATCCCTGGCAGTGTCCAAGACCAGGCTGGACAGGACTTGGAGCAGCCTGGGACAGTGGAAGGTTTCCCTGCCCATGGTAGGAGTGGCACTGGATGGGCTTTAGGGTCCCTTCTATCTCAAACCATTCTGGGTTTCCATGATTCTGTGATTCTATGAATTTCACTGACCTGTGATCTTATCAAGGAGTGGAAGCACATTTATTTGACAGAAGCTACTGTCTACAAAACTGTATTAGCAACAACTATATTTTTGCCCCTTGACTCTGTCTCAGTTTTTCCATTACTTTTCCTGTCTGGAAATCTGCCAGTCTGCTTGATTTTCACTAAAGCATCAGCACTTTCTTTCTGATTTTCCCCAGCATTCAAAGGTGTATTCAAAATCAACAGCACTGGGTCAGCTCCCTCTTTTCAGACCCTGGTGTTCCTGATTGTGGCTATTTCGCATCTTCCTGTTTGCCAATGAGTTGGGAAAGTGTCACTGCCCTGTGGCCAGGCTCTGCCCTCTGCTCCTGGCCAGGAGACAGCAATCCCTGCTCTCAAACCAGCCCTTCCCCTCTTCTCCCATTGCCCCGACAGACACAGCCCAGCTGGCACTTTTCTCTCCAGCAGTTTTCTTATCTCTGTGTTTTCTCCTCCTTCTCCTCGTTCCTAATTCAGTTAATTAGAAACACAAAGTGTATAAAAGTCTGACCTCAGTTAATGAACCTGTCCATGTTATCCCTGTGTTTGGTGGTGTATTCAAAGAGGCTTCTTTCCTTCCAGTTAACACAGATGCCAAGTGCTTTCCTAAATATGCTTCCACCAGGGTGTTTTTAGTTACAGGAACCCTCGCAGTTCTTCTGCACATCCCTACTTTTTAATTTCTTGTCTGCAGCTCAGCACAGGCTCCAGCTCTCAGACAGCGCTCAGGAATCCACAGGGATGAGAGGATTTCATATTGACTCTAAATAAAGGGTAGTGTTACACAGAGGAAAAAACGTATCCAAACAAAGCACAACCCAAACCCCAGGGTTTCCTACGAGGAAGGGAAGGTTTACTTTATTACCCCATGCCTGGGGTCAGCCCTGCTGCAGCACCACAGCTTTCATTCCTCCTCCTGTCCCACGAGGAGAACCCTTTGGAATGGCTTTTTTTCCATATAATTCATTATCCTGTAAAAAAGCATCTGTTTGGAAGAGAAAAGGCCATTTCCTGGGTAACAAGTGGACATCATCTCTGTATTGGCTTTCCAGTGTCTTATGTGTAGAAACAGTCTGAGGTGACTGGGGCAGACTGGGAGCTGTGGGCTCGTGCCTGGATGGCCTCGTTGGGCTGCGAGGAAGGTCAGCTCCGTGTCCGTGTGTTGCCCAAAGGGCAGAGGGACGAGGAGCCGGGTGCTGGCAGCGCTGGGCTGGCTCAGCACCCCCAGCCCCAGCCCGTGCCCCCGGCGGGCCCGGCCCTGGCTTCACTACCCTGGCCTGGAAATGCTCAAACTGTCTGTGTCACCCAAAGGGGACATCCAGGGGCACGAGGGTCCCAGGGCACCCCTGCCCTGCCGGGGGGTCCCTGCTGGGCTTTCACACACCGCTCCCCTCCTTCCACCCAAAATGTGCAGTGAATGCTCATCCCTCCGAAATGCCAGGGATTATCCACTCTCTGCTGGCAGCCTCGTGACGTGTCTGCAGATGCCCAAATTATTGTCTTTGCTGTTCTCTCGTGGCTTCGATTGCCCAAAAGTCTGGATACAGAATGAAGATAATAGAGCAGTAAATATCCAGCCCAGACGCTGGAAGTTGTAGCTGTAACAGCACCCCAGGAGTCCATTTGCTTCAGACAACAGGGTTCTATGAGAAATATTTTGCAGAAAGTAATTTTAAACGTATTTAAGAGAATAATAAAAGCAAGTTAAGGAAAGCAATGCCCATTGCCTGGACCACTTCCCAGGCAAATGCATTTTCTGTGGTGCCCGAGCTCTGGGGGTTCAGGATGTCTGAGGGTGATGGGCCTCCCCCCATGTTCCCTTGGCAAACACTGCTTTAACATCCCTCAGATCTGAACAATGAGGCTTTCCTGTGGTAGAATGAGTGTCTGATGCTCCAGCAGGTTGGTGGGGCAGGTTGGCAGAGGGTTCCCACGGGCAGTTAAAGGATGGGGCTTCAGCAGAGCTGAACAGACTTGGGGGCACAGATCTTGCAGGATTATGTGCCCAAGTCCTTCAAGCATCCTTGTAAATTAAGTATTTACTTACAGTTAGATTCTTGCACGCACGTCAGGGACAGCATTAGCAAATCCAAGCCCTCATGCCTGAAAATCAGGAGCCAGGGGAGCAAAGCCTGGCATGGAGAGTGAAAACCCCAGGGCTGCGTCTCCTGCTGTCTTATCTGTGGCCCCTGCTAAGCACCCTCTGGGCCATCTGCCTCTCACATTTTCCAGCCTTCTTTGACAATCAGCAGAGATTTTTTTTTTTTTTGACGGAGTCTGTGATTACTTTTCATGAAGAGCAGGAAGTGGTACTTTCAGGAAAATACCACTAAATATCACGAGAATCATAAAGGAAACACAAGTGCTGGCTGTGTTGCCCAGTCGTGGGTCATGGCAGAGCTTCCCTGGCTGTGCTGGGGGGACACACGACCCCCAGTAATGTGTTTTTATGGCCTCCCAGTTCACAGTAGAGTCCCCAGAGGCAGAGATACACAGAGATACTCTCCTCTCTGCCTGTTACAACATTTACAGAAACAGTCTGTAAATAGAATTATAGGAATGTTTTAAATGGATTTCTGAGCTGGATCCAGAACTATTCCCTAGCTGCATTCCCTAAATATAAACCAGAGCTTATCTTGCTGGCACAAAACTGCCGAGAGCGTCTTTCAGAGTTACCTCTGTGAGCACCCGAGGAGGCTGGGAGTTGTATTTGCACTTTTTAGGGACTGCTGAAGTACAACTGCAACTCAGGGGGGACACAGGGGGAGGAGGAGAGCCTGTGCCCCACCCAGTCAGACACAGGCACGGAGCCTCCAAAGGGGTGACTCTGCCACGAGCACACAGAGCAGAGCTTGTCCTGTCCTGGCACACCTGGTCAGCCCTGCGAGCAGGGAAAGGGGCTGGAGCGAAGGTTTGCTGGGAATTGCTGACTGGAACAGACACACAGTCAGGCCTAGGTGTCTCTGCTCTATTTCAAAGTAAAAACTGACAATTACGAGTCTTAGTCGGAAGTTATTTGGTACAATAATGGAATCATTGAATCCTAGAATGGTTTGAGATAGAAGGGACCTTAAGGCTCATCCAGTGCCACCCCTGCCATGGGCAGGGATGCCTTCCACTGTCCCAGGCTGCTCCAAGCCCCAGTGTTCAACCTGGCCTTGGACACTGCCAGGGATCCAGGGCCAGCCAGAGCTTCTCTGGGCACCCTGTGCCAGGGCCTGCCCAGCCTCACAGGGAGGAATTCCTTCCCCATATCCCATCCATCCCTGCCCTCTGGCAGTGGGAGGCCATTCCCTGTGTCCTGTCTCTCCAGGGCCTCAGCTTTTCCCCTGCTCCTTGCCAGGCTTTTCCCAGCCCCTTCCCCATCCCAAGAATCTCTCTCATCCCTGCAGCTCCAGGGGGAGTGAGGAGGTGGATGTGGTCGGCTCCTCTGACCTGCCCAGCAGCACAGGCTCTATAATTACTCCCTGGAATATCTGCCTCAAGCCAGAAGTTGTGTGCTGGGACTGAAGGAGCCTCTGTCTAATGAGCCTGTCCCTGGCTGTCAGCAGTAATTAATGTGCATTGCCCTGCAGGTTCCCACCTCCTCTTAATAGGCTGAAATTTTATCCTCTGGTTATAATTGCAAATTATGGTTAAAATTTTACATGCCTGGGAGTCGGGAAGCTGGATGCTCCAGCTTATTCCCCTGTGGGTACACGTGGGGAGGTTGCTGAGATGGTTCCAGCCCCTCCTTTCACTCCTGGACCTTTTACACTTGGCTTCCGTCCTCATCACCCTCTTCTCCTCCCTTGTCCCCTTCTCTTTCTCTCTCACTTTGTCTCCTCCTTTCCCCACCTTTCTTTGCCTCCTTTTCTGTGTCTGAGGGACAGCATCTGAGCCTAAATAACGACAACTTACTGACCTCATTTGGCTGGAGGAGACAATTCAGCTGCTGGTCCAAATGTTGCCCGTGGCCCTCAGTGCCCAGCTGAGAATGAAAGATGCACAAACACTCACTAAAGGGCTTCCACACTCTCAAGACACGAACTGATGGCAGAACCCTCCTGCTGCTGCACCCCTGGAAAGATTTCCTGTCTGGAACCAGCCAGCAGTGCAAAAACTGGCCTGGAGCCAGTGGTGAGTCCCTCAGCTGTTGCCATAGCATTATAATTATTCATTATTGTAGGAAAATATTGCATAAAGAGGTGACAGACATTTTTTCCAGATTCAGGGCAGTAGGTGGGAAGGAGCTCAGTGGCTGGTTGCAATAGCCAGGTGAGCCTCTTCTGAGAAGAGGTTCAGCCTTCTTTTCCAAACCTTTTCATCAAAAAAAAGTAATTAAGGAATAAGAGAGAATTTGAGCTTTGTTATATCAATTCTCAGTGCATAGGAAGCTGAGAATGAACATGAGGTGGTGAATGATGGGTCAGGCAGCCTGGAGAGCTGCCCAGGGATGGATGCAGCTGGTTTGGGAGGCTAATGGTAATGCTGACAGCACTGTTGACCACTTGAATTACGGGCAAGCCCTGAGAGCTGGGCCCCACTTTGACATCTCGTCCGGCCAGCGCTGGCTCGTGTTGGAGCTCAGATGCTGAGAACAGTGGGTTTATATAATTTCAGATGCAGGTACCTGCTGAAAGGCAAAGCAGAGCTGACAGCCTCGCTCCTGGCTCTGGGAAATGCCAAATGTGTCCAAACAGAGTAGGCTGCACTCAAACAAGCAGTGCCCCTGGGAGCAGAGGGCTGTGTTTTGGTCATCTCAGCACAAGCAGTAGTTATTGCTTACAACATTTGCATAATTTAAAGATGAACAGCCATCCTTTACCCCTGTGGCTGCTGGCTGTGGTCCCCAGGCACTCAGTATTCCTGGGCTCTGCTCCGGCCTCACCTGGGCAAAACCCATGTGTTGTTCTCCTCACCCCACACACACCTGCTCTGCTCTCAAAGCTCCAGCTACTGTGGGTGACAAATTGTAATGGATGATAAACACATTGTTATCTACAGAATAGATAATGAATGATATTTTCTATTGAAAGCATAGAATCACAGAATCCTGGAATGGTTTGGGTTGGAAGAGACCTTAAATCTCATCTCATTCCACCCCCTGCCATGGGCAGGGACACCTTCCACCATCCCAGGTTGCTCCAAGCCCTGTCCAGGAGCTGGAACATTTCAAGGGATCTGGCAGCCACAACATCTCTGGGCAGCCTGTGCAACCCTCTTAGTGAAATTTGATCTGCTGGAAAACAAACACAGCTAAGAATTCACTTTACATTTGGAAAGCTGCATTGTGAATTTTTTAGCTCAAAACTGCAAGTGACAGAGAATCCAAATCGGGAGTATTTGTAGGATTTACAGTATAAATTATTAAAAGGGAAAGAAAAAGACATTACTCATGAAAAGTGCATTCTTGTCGATCAAAGCTGCAAACAGAGAGTACTTTTATAAAGGCATCTGCCAGCCTTTGATACGCTCTGTAGAAACCTTGTCAGGTATTTTGAGAGTGGAACGTGGAGCTGTCAGGCTCCAGTGATGTTCCCTGTTTTGAGGACGAGTCCGTGGCGGCAAAGGGGGGTGAACTCAGCCAAGGGGTTCCTGTGCTGCCTCAGCGAGGGGCTTTAGGGGAAAAAATTCAGGAAACTGGAACCTCAACAAAACTATTCCCTGGGAGGAGGAACAAAGTTCCAGCGGCACCGTGGCCCAGGCAGAGGCTCGGCACAGCCGGGCTGCCATGAATGCACTGCTCATTAAACTGCTCAGCTGGCTCAGCCCCGGCTGCTCGCGCTGAAAGCAGCACCTGCCAGCGCCGAGGATCCCATTCTTCGGCAACAGCTCAGCTGGTTCAGAAGGGGAGCTCGAAGGCAGATGAACAATTTATGCAGAGTGGGATCCATGACAAAGTAGCAGCTACTTTGGTGAATACAAGCATCTTTGTACAAGTGCCCAGATGGTTCAGAGCGGGGCCGTGGCTGTGAAAAGCGCCCTTGTTGTTCCAGGCTCACATCACGCCCCTGACAACGTGCCGGGCACAGCCTGTGGTCCTGGGAGCTGCAGGACCCGGCCTCCCGACAGACATCCCACACAGGCCAAGTCCCTGGCTCTGCTGACATTTTTTCTGCAGGGTAATGTCCTTCCCAGGGTGTTCCCACTGCCTGCAGCATCATGTTCCCACTCTGTGCTTTATATTAACTGGACATTTGGATTAATGGCCTGGTGGACACTGAGACAACCCAGCCCAGCCCTCAGTGGTCTCTCCATGGGCACAAGGGTCATGGAGGGATGTCCAGCCTGACAGGCAGCCCTCGCACAGCCAGCCTGGCTGGGGATGGGGGCTTGGGTTGGGAGAGACTCATCTCTCATCACCCATCATGATACAACCCTTGAACTGTAGGATCCTAAAGGATCCCAGCCCCACACACTGGAGTGTCAGCTCCCCACAGCAGGAACGGTGGGTCACGGGTCAGAGAGCCTGGAGAGCCACTGGCCTGAGAGCAGCTGTCCTTTCCTTGGGAGCTGGAAGGAAGTGCAGGGAGAGATACTGCCCTGCAGCCAGCAGTGGTCTGGAAGGGCTGGTGGGAATGGCTGGGCAAGGGGAGGAATATGGCTCTGTAAACCATCTTTCTGCCTGGAAAAGCAGGGAATGAGCGAAGTTGGAGCAGAGAGAGTATGAGGAGAAGCTGGACAGCTGTGGTCCACGGAGGCTGGTGCCCCTGGGGGGAGGATGGGAGCTGCACTGCAGCCTGGGAATGCAGCTGAGGGGATAAAGGTGAGGCTCCAGGCAAAGAGGAGCTGGGAACAGGGCCTGTGGTGCAGAGGAATGGACTGGGGACAGCTGAACATGGGTCCTCACTGTGGCCTATTTGATCTGGGTGTTTGTCAGTGTGTGTGGAGCCAGGGCAGTGCGGGGCCACTGCTGAACCTCTCGGTGGAGCCTTGGGGGTGGCTGTGGGCAGTGTCACACCCAGGCAGAGCAATGGCCAGGGCTGGAGGCAGAAACCTGCAGCAGTGCTGGCTGGATTCTCATCCTTCCTGGTCACTGCTGATGCTGCCACCAGGTATTTCATATCCCCAGAGCAGCACCTGCTGCATCCCATCAACACTGATGGCTCTTGGAGTCCATTTTGTCCAACAACCAGAGATTTAAAAGTTTCCTTCCATAATAAATGAACACTAAGGGACAAGCTCATGTCGTGGGGGCCACGTTGGCACTTTGGCTGGCTCTACTGGAAGAACCACAGCAGCTGCTGAACCTCCACGGGAATACCAGCCTAGTAATGGAATTGGGCTCTGACAGGAGAGCTGGGCACTGGCTGGTGCTTTGGCAGGGACCTGTGGGCCAGCTGGGTCATGCCCAGTCACCCGCTCTCCTTGGGGACCCAGAGTCCCTGCGGCAGTCCCCGCCCCTCTGATCAGGGGGTCTGGGGTGCGGGTACCCCCTGCCACACGTCCGGCCCTGCTCGGCAGCACCGGCACCGCTCGGTGCCCCCGCGGTGCCCAAACTGGGGCCGCCCCTCTGCCCTGTCCGGCTGCCCCGGTGTGGGGGAGCCCCTCGGGGGCCGACAGGCTGCGGGAGCGGGCGGAGGTGCGGACCCTGCGGCGGAGCTGCCCGCGGTGCCCCGCGCTCCCCTCCGCGCCCGCGTTCCCCTCCCGCGCGGGGCTCCCGGCGGAGGCGGCGGGGCCGTGCCGCCTGTGCCGCATTGGTTTGCGGCGGAGCCCTTCACCGCCGCCGCGCCGAGATTGGCCCCCTGCAGCCGGCGCCGGGCGACCCCCGGGCCCGGCCTCCTCCCCGCCCGCCCAGCGCCGCGGCCCGGGCAGGGCACCG